>CM064508.1:26548727-26878727 GCA_032716605.1 Paralithodes platypus | reverse complement strand
GCTGCACACACCCACCTACTAGGCTGGCTGATGGGAAGAAACTGACTCTCTCTACCACCGCGGGGCCCTCACAGGGACGCTAGGGGGTTGCTAGATTTTTCCACATGTACATCTAACTTATCGGACTTACCCGCCAAAAAACCGGCTCAATTGCGTCATAAACTTATTTTCTAGCAATATAATAAGTCCATATGACGCGATCGCGTCATATGAGTTTTTGGTTCACTCTGCCATATGACTCGATCGCGTCATATATGTCTGGGAGAGTTAAGTATATTAAACCAATTATTCTTTTTATGCATACTCATTTATTATTACACAAGCATTTCGCAGCCTAGTTTGATGTATTGAGACACAAACGACTTAGGCTCTTTTTGTTGATAGGAATACTGCATTGTCGTGGCGATTATTATTATTGTTGTTGTGTTTAGGATATTCTTGGCTCCGACGGCATTATATATATTCTGCCTTTTTGTGTGCATAGCCTGCACGAGCATTGTTCCGCTGCCTGCCTTTTTAGGTTCCATTTCCGATACGAGCATCTTTATAGCATCTAACATTTAAAGAAGATTCCTTGTTAGTGTTGAAGGACTTTAGTGCACTTTCTTTCATGCAGGAGTGCCTGACATTTATTAATTAAAGTAACGTAAGCTGTAACTTCTCTTACCACCTTACTTTGCATACCATAACCAAGCACCTTCGGTTATAGGTAGTAATAGGCTGTTTTCACATAACATTAAGCCTAGAGTAGACGCACATTTATTGAGAGTTTGATAGCCTATTATTGCATATAGAACTCTGTAGAGTATTTGTGTTCTTTGTTCACTGGGAATATACATCAGAGGTTGGAGCTAGCGCTTTCCGTTGTAACATTTATGCCATTACTAGTCCAATGAATAAGAGCCCTGATATATTTGAACCCCAGTCGTAACAAATGGCGACCTTACCTAGGATTTGGTGAACCTACATTTATTAGCAGGGAACATTTGTTGTTTTGGAGAATATTTTGCGGGGATCAGCAAGATTTTTTTTTTTTTTTACAACATAGTATAGCCCTTGAGTATTTCCGAGAATTTGTGTGTGTATATCGAGGTATAAGAGTTTGGGGTGCTTCTTTTCTGAATATTGTGGTGAGAAATTTTTGTGAGCATCATGTCTTATACCGGATCAGAGGAGAATGGAGACACAGTACGTAATGTCGAGACTGAGGAACAGCAGCATGATGAAAGGGTTAATCGGGTGAACTGTGAGGAGGATGCTAGGATATTTTTGCAATGGCCTGTTACTGCCGAGCGGTTGGAGGGTATGGATCGGTACGGTCTTCAATGCCTGGCCACAGCTATCGGTCATGCGGTTACTAGCAGCAATTACCAAGGATAACTTGATAACGTGTGTACTGGGCAGGGTGACTGGTGAGCGAGATGGGTTGAGTGCTCAGAGCCCTTCGGCCATGCTTCCCCTACACTCGACTCCCAGCCATCCCAGTAGTTTGCCGACCCCGGGTACGCTTCCACAGTTGGGTGGTGACTGGAAGGGTGGGTTGCCCCTGGGGGGACCACCGGTAATTTCAAACATTGTAGCACCTTCGCCTCCTCAAGGGTTAACTCCAGAATTATTGCTTCAGCTCGAATTAGCTAAGATCGAAGAGAGAAAGGCTATCAGGGTATCTGAGGTTCAACAGCAACAAAGGGCATGTGAGCTTCAGCAGCAATTAGAATTAGCCAAGATAGATGAGAGAAAAACTATCAGTCAGCAGTCTCAGCACATAGAGCTAGCAAAAATCCAAGCGGATTTAGAGTCGACTAGGTACTGTGCCGACATGGACTTAGAGAAGTCGCGAGTAGAGGCAACGGGACAGCGACTTGGGGCTGGTAACCGTGTTCATGAGCAGTCTCTCTCGCACTTATTGAAACTGGTTCCGGTGTTTGATGAGAGTGGTGTAACAGAATTTTTCACACGCTTTGAGAAGAAGTGCCAGGAGCACCAGTGGCCAGAGATTAAATGGGCAGCACTTGTGTCCTCTAGATTAATAGGCAAGGGTCTTAAAGCCTACGATGCGTTACCTTTGGAGTCATGTATTGTGTATGAGGATCTCAAGGAGGCTGTCCTGAGGGCTTACGAACTGCAACCAGAAACGTACCGTTTGAAGTTCCGGTGTGTAACTAAGGGAGGAGATAGCACCTTTTTGGAACACGCCCGGGACTTGTCCGATGCTATGGGGAACTGGCTCCGATCTGAGAAGGTAACAACGTTTGATGGAGTTAAGCAGTTAATGATGTTGGAGCAGTTCTTTAAGAGCACGGGCGGTGATCTAACTTTGAACTTAAAGGAGAAAAACCCAAGAACTCTAGTAGAAGCAGCAGAAATGGCTGATCTACGGCTGTCGTTGATTCGGGGTTGCGGGTCCTCACAGAAGTACGATGCAAGTGCTAGGGACCGTTATCCTCCCCCTCCCCGTAGCAATGACACATTTAAACCAAAGAGCAATGAAACTAAAACTGAAGCCAGACCTACCACTACACCGTATGTGAAAAGTCAGGGGCCTTTTACATCACAGTATAAGCCGAAACCGAAATTTATGTGTTTTAGGTGCCACCAGGAGGGTCATAAGGCAAATGAGTGCCCTAGTCGACCTCCTCCGGCAGCCGTGTCTTTTGCTCACGGCATTGGAGTGTTCAAGAGGACATCGGAGTTTGTTAGAGGCATTTCTTCCGAGATAAATACACTGCCAGTGCAGAAGGATCCGGAAGGCTTATTCCCTGTCCGTGATGCCTTTAGTGACCACAGGGGACTCGGTTGTGTGGAGTGGGGGGATAGAAGACATGAGGTGAGAATTTTGCGTGACACTGGGGCATCGCAAACACTGTTGAGAAATTTCACTAGTAAACCTGTCAATACGGCGCGGGTGGTTGTGGTTCAGGGAGTTAATGCGACAAGGTCATACCCGCTTGTAAGAATGAAGGTGGAAGTTGATGGTGTGACTCGTGACCTGGATGTAGGAATTGTGGAGAAGTTACCTGTTGGGGGCGTCGACCTCCTTCTCGGCAACGACGTTGCGGGACCTACTTCTGAGGCTCCATCCTTGGTCGTTGCCGAGAAGCCGGCCGACGTGAGTAGGGAGGAGCAGGATTGGGTTGGGAAGTGTCCGGGGCAGCCTATGGAGTGTGTTGTCACCGGAGATTCTGCATCCAGGGAGTCACATTCTGGTCAACAATCTTTAGATCAGCGGAGGAAGGGGTTGGAAGTTGATGCGGTTGAGAGTTTAGTGTCAACGGACCTTCTCGGGGACTCATTATTAGGACCACATTTCGAGTCTGGAGAAGACCCAGTAACTATTCCTGAAGGGGCAGAGGATGGGCTTAAAAAGACGAAAGAGTTGAAGGAGGACAGTGATGCACAGTCGGGAGATGTAGCAACAAGGTACCCTGACGCGTACCCTATGAGATATGGGTCGGCGAAAACGGTGGTCCGAAGCTTGCTAGTGTATTTTTCCCGGTATGGTTACCCGCAGGGGATTCAGTCAGTCCGGGGACCCAACTTCACTTCTAGCTTCTTTGTACAAGCAATGCCGCAGCATGGGATTGTTGGGGTTGTGTCATCTGCATATCATCCGGAGAGCCAGGGTGTGTTAGAGCGATGGCACTCAGCCTTGAAATCTGTGCTTCGTTGTTGTTGCTTTGAGAGTGGGAGGGATTGGGATCTTGGCCTGCCATGTGTTTTGTTTGCTGTGTGGGAGGTACCTGGGGAGAGTTTGGGATTCAGCCCTAATGAGCTCGTCTTTGGACACCGTGTCAGAGGGCCTCTCCATATGGTTGAAGAAGTATGGGAGGGCGCAGAAAAACCTTGTTCTATACTCAAGTGTGTCCTCAACAGTCGAGAATGGATGTTGCGCAGTCTGGAGTTGGCTGGCCGTAATTTGACTAGCTCTCAGGCCCTCAGGAAGGACAGGTACGACCTCAAGGTTGAACTCAGAGAGTTTCACGTGGGTCAGGAGGTGTTGATTCTACTGCCCCTTGTAGGTCACCCCTTATCCGCGAAGTACGCTGGTCCTTATAGGGTGGTGGAGGAGCTATCGGACCTGGTTTACTTGGTAGCCACTCCAGACAGACGGAAGCACAATCAGTTATGTCATGATAATCCCGTGAAGGAGTATGGGAGGCACCCCCCTGAGCCTCTCACTGTGCCTGTGATGACGTTTAGCAGTCAAGGTTGAGAAGGAGAACGGGACAGTCAAGCTCAGGTGGAGGATAACTGGAAGGATAAGATGTTCAAATGGGCGCCTGAGTGTGAGAAGGTGTTTAGGGAAGTAAAACACCTGTTGTGCACTCACCCGATCCTCAGGGCCCCTGACTTTAGCCTACCTTTCCAACTAGCAACGGAGGCTAGTGGTGTGGGGGTTGGTGCCGTCCTTGTGGAAAAGGACGATGATGGGTTGGAGCATTCTGTTAGTTTCTGCTCGGAGAAGTACAATTCGGCCCAGGGGAGCTGCTCTGTTGTCGAGGAGGAGCTGCTGGCGGTTGTGCTTGTGCTGGGGCATTTAGAGGTCTATGTTCCAGCCTATGGTCCAGTCGTTGTAGTTTACCCAGATAATCACCCTCTCAAGTTCTTGGACCAGTTTCACAATCGGAATATGAGGCTGGCCAGGTGGTCACTAAGGTTATTGGTATATAACCTGGACATACGCCATATTGCCGGTTGTGACGACGTGGTTGCAGATGGTCGTTCAAGGGTATATGATCCTGGGTAGATTGACACACGGGTAGCCTCCTGCTTTAGTTTGAATAGTATTTTGCGCTTGGTGCTTGTTGGCTCGCGGTTGTAGCCCAGCGTATTGGGTCGTAAAGCAGGAGTTGAGCGTTTGGTATAGAAGAAAAAACTAGGCTTGCCCCTATAGTGCAGCCGAAATAAACAAATTATAAACATAAAAAATCACATAAAAACTCTTTCTTTGATAGTTGATTTTTTGTAGTATGTTATAGCAGTAATTCTGAGTTGCACTCCTCTCAGAATGCTGGGCTAGAGAAGCTCGCTCTTGAGGAGCATAACTACATATAATTTAACCTATGGTGTTGGGGAGGGTTATAATTTTGAAAAATGTTTTGTTGAAGAACTGTGCCAGATATTTTACTGCCGCTGGGTGATGGGAAGTGGAGATATAGCATGGGTTCTAACCATCAGATTTTTGTGAGCCTTGGGGCCTCTGAGAAAAATCTTGGGGGGGGTGTGACGTTAACCACTCCGTTAGAACCGCATGGCTTGTCCTACAGTGACTCGCTAGGATCGCCAGGGCAGTGGATGGGGCTACAGTTTGTGTATTAGAATGTGCTTTATTTCATATGAAAGCTTGTGTCATGGGCAGTCCAGAAAGGCTCTTTGTTTTCGCCCATGTCAAGGCTTTATATATTTAATTGTAAAGTATATGTTTTATCCTTAACTAGTAATGATAAGATCAGAGAGAGAGAGAGAGTAGAACAGAGTGAGAGGGGGCGCGTAGTGTTTTTGCCCCGCTCGATGACGTCACAGCTGGCTGGCCTCGTGGGGATTGGTTGAGGGAGTTCTTTACCATGCTTGGTGACGTAATGTTTTGCTAGCTACTTTGGTAGTGGCTAGAGGACTTGTAACCGCTTTTTTCCCACGCGGCTCGAGCTGGTGCGAGTATATATACAGTTCCTCGCCACTCTCTCCCTCAGATCTGGTTTCTAGAACGCACCCATCTTTTCCCTTGCTACCTGTACCCCGCGCTCGCACCTGAGTATCTTTTCCTCTGCTTATCTCTCTCATTTCCCATATCTTTCACCACCTTTTATTAATATTATACCCCTCTGGTTAACTCTGCAAAATCAGCTTCATGCTGGCCAGTTGTATTGTGCGTTAAGGTCTGATATAACCCATGTATGTTAGTTGTTAAGATAAGTTGATCACGAAGCATTGGTTAGCATCCATATTTCATAGTACCGCTTCCTTTAATTATTAGTGTTCTGCTGGATTAGATAATGCTAGACTAGGAGTCTGAATTATAAGGTATTGTTTCCTATGAGTGCTGGCTTTAGGAAAAAGCTGCACGACATACCTGAGAACTGGAGTTGATTGAGTAAATTCTAGTCTGTGTGCCATTGAGAGTAGAGCATGCACGAGTGAGGGCTTTTTGCCTATACCATTCTGCACTGTTCTAAGCTCGTTGTTTGTCTTTGAGGTACGCCAGGAGAACGCTTAATACTTCGGTATTGAGGTTTCTCAAGAGAGCTACCCTTCCCAATAACGTAATATTTGACGCACAGACTTGAGATTTGCACTAGGCTATGCGGCATGCCATGCGCACCAGTATCTCGTATCATTGACTCTAGCAAGACTTTATCAGTCACAGTAGACATTAAGTATATTAACCTAATTACTCTTTTTATGCATACTCATTTATTATTACACAAGCATTTCGCAGCCTAGTTTGATGTATTGAGACACAAACAACATAGGCTCTTTTTGTTGATAGGAATACTGCATTGTCGTGGCGATTATTATTATTGTTGTTGTGTTTAGGATATTCTTGGCTCCGACGGCATTATATATATTCTGCCTTTTTGTGTGCATAGCCTGCACGAGCATTGTTCCGCTGCCTGCCTTTTTGGGTTCCATTTCCGATACGAGCATCTTTATAGCATCTAACATTTAAAGAAGATTCCTTGTTAGTGTTGAAGGACTTTAGTGCACTTTCTTTCATGCAGGAGTGCCTGACATTTATTAATTAAAGTAACGTAAGCTGTAACTTCTCTTACCACCTTACTTTGCATACCATAACCAAGCACCTTCGGTTATAGGTAGTAATAGGCTGTTTTCACATAACATTAAGCCTAGAGTAGACGCACATTTATTGAGAGTTTGATAGCCTATTATTGCATATAGAACTCTGTAGAGTATTTGTGTTCTTTGTTCACTGGGAATATACATCAGAGGTTGGAGCTAGCGCTTTCCGTTGTAACATTTATGCCATTACTAGTCCAATGAATAAGAGCCCTGATATATTTGAACCCCAGTCGTAACACTCACCACTAAAGGAGACCATAAAACGGGAAATGGGAGACTTGAGCCTGGACTATAAGAAATTCACCCATTGCTTCCAGGCTGAAGTGTACAATTTGGCAGGTCAAGACAAAGTTGGAGGTACCCCAATGGCTACTGCAACTTTTACCGCCCAAAGTGAAAACAGGAAATTTAACTGTGTCTTGTGTAGTGGCACCAATCATTTGTGGTACAAGTGTATGAAGTATAAAGCAGGGCCTCTTAAAGTTAAAAGAGCCCGTCAAATACGTCTCTGCACTGGGTGCTTGTCAAAAGAGCATGGCCATTCAGGTTGTACTAACCCTAACATAAGAAGCTGCAAGTTTTGTAAGGGCAAACACTCTCATTCCCTATGTACACAAAAACAAGGGAAGGAAAGTAGACCAGCGGAGGATAACAACAAGAGAGAGCATACTGCTGCTACTTCGACTACAATGTCCGTTGCCACAGGTAGAAATACAGTAATCTTGCCTACCGTACAGCTGCCGGTAAAGGGTAAAGATAATAATTGTGTCAAAATCAGATCGCTACTCGATCAATGTTCTCAGAGGACCTTTGTGAAGTTTTCTGTTCTATCCTCCCTTTCATATAATTAAAAAGGAACAGGAGTTATGTCTTCACGGATTTACCGGAAAACAAGCCTCTAGGGAATATAATGTCGTGGCACTGCAATACAAACACAGGTAAATTTCATCATCTAGACGCAATAGTGGTTGATGAATTACCAGAACATAAAGGTGAACTTAGCCTAAAGTCTATACTGGTTAGTTTACAAAGTAAAGGCATAAAATTAGCCGATCCTCATGCAATGGACACAGATCAGTTGGAGCTGCTCATCGGTGCGGATCACTACTACGATATAGTGCGACCTGGGTATAAAAGGTCAGGTAGCCTAATTCTGCTTCCTATCAAGTATGGGTACGTCATAAGTGGTTCATATGTGGCACAAAATACAAGCTCCAGCACTGAAGTAATTACTGTATTGAAAGTAGCAGTTACGCCAATGGACGAATACATGTCCACTGGTAATATTCCACCATGCAAAAATGACTTAAATGTATTGTGGGATATAGATCATATCGGGATAAGGAATACTCACAAGTTGAGCGTCAAGCACTATCGTCATATGAGGATACCGTTACCTACGATCCTGACAGCCAACAATACAAAGTGAGACTGCCCTGGAACAATTGCAAGGATCAGCTGCCAACTAACAAGGGTTTGGCCATAGGCCGTCTTCGGGGTCTTCAGAGAAGATTCATCAAAGAACCTGACTTTTGTGAGGAATACTCAAAAGTCATAAAGGAGCAGGTGTCCCGTGGTTTTATAGAAGAGGTGCCTTTTGACCATTCGGATTCCGGACATTACTTGGCTCATCATGGAGTTGTCAAGGAGAGCAAAACGACGCCAGTGCTTATCATCTTCGATTGTTCAGCCAAGGTAAGTGATCGTCAGCCTAGTCTTAATGACTGCTTGCATACTGGACCTTCACTGGTACCAGACTTAGCGCAGGTTTTACTCCGGTTTAGACTAGATAAATATGCCTGGGTGTCTGATATCGAGAAGGCGTTTCTGATGTTAAAACTCCATGAGGACGACATAGACTATACTCGGTTTATGTGGCCAAAATTTCCACGGCAGCTAGATTCCCCCCTCATTTGTTACAGATTCCGGGCAGTATTATTTGGCTCTACATGTTCCCAATTTCTTTTAAACGCCACTATTTTAAATCACTTGTCAAACACCAGTGCAGATCCGTAGGTTATTCAGCAAATTCAGTCAGGGCTATACATCGACAATTGGTTATTCAGCAAATTCAGTCAGGGCTATACATCGACAATTTACTGGATACAGGTAATGATGAATACCTATGGTGTAGTCCGGGAAATTATGAATGATGCCCATCTACATCTGCGTGAATGGGCGAAAAATAGTTCTGTTTTGCGGACTGTACTGAAATGGGATGATGTGGCGGCGGTACAGCAGGAACATGTGAGAGTGCTAGGATTGCTTTGGGAGACGGACACAGATACCCTCTCATTCGGCGTTCAGTACACGTAATATTCGCAGATTACAAAGCGGATTTGCTTGAGTATGACGGCTAAACTCTTTGACCCCTTGGTGATAGTTCTACTGGTGTCGATCAAATCAGATTATTCCTTCAGCAATTATGGAGGATAAAACTAGGCTGGGTTGAGGTTTTGACTGGCGACCTGGTTCAGGAATGGGAAGACATTATTTCAGATCTTCGTCTCTGTAAGGGTTTTAATTTTCCTCGGAGAGTAGTCATAGATCAACCTGTTTCCATTCATGCCTTCTCAGACGCTAGCAAGGTTGCGTACGGCATCGTCATATACTTTGTTGACACAAGTGGCAGCCATCTAGTCATGGAGAAGGCGAAGATCGCCCCGATAAAATCCCATTCCATCCCAAAATTAGAGCTAACTGCAGTTCTGTTGGCTGCTAGACTCGTTCACTTTATCGAGGAAACTTTTAAAAATTTGCTAAAAATCTCGGAGACAATTATATGGAGTGACAGCCAAATTACGCTCTACTGGTTACATAGCCGAAAGAAGCTACCAGTGTACGTCACCAACTGCGTCGACGAGATTCATACCCTGCTCGCAACCGCACAGTTCCGGTATGTGTCTACCAAAGAGAATCCAAGTCACTGCATTACTCGTGGTGTATCTGCTAAATTTCTCAAATCTTCTGCGTTGTGGTGGAATGGCCCATGCTGGCTTAATAATCCCGACAAATGGCCAGAAAATATAGATTTGAGCGAGCATCACACTGCCATTGTGGCACCGGTAATTGACTCGGTACCTAAAGATAACACACGGTTATGGGACTGGGATAAATTCAGCAGCTACGAGAAGCTACAACGTGTTACAGCATGGGTGATATGCTTTGTACAAAATGTAAAGGCAAAAAATCAAAAGCACACCACCCACAGGTAGTGCTTACCTCAATGTGAAGGAGATCAGAATTGCAGGTAAAATACTGCATAAGCTCTATCAACAAGAAATATATACGCAGGAATATAAATTAATGGTTAAGGGAACAAAGTCCAGGAATAACCTAATCAACCAATTGGGCTTACACTTGAAGGGGGATTTGATACATTGCGGAGGCAGATTACGATTGGCAGCACTCTCTGAGGCAAGTAAGTATCCGATACTGTTGCCCCCCAATCATCCCTTCACCCATCTTATCATCGATAGTTGTCACCGACTCTGTTGCCATTATGGGGTTGGACATATAGTCACCTATGTCCGCCAAAGATGGTGGGTGCCTAGAATCAGGCAGGTGGTCAAGAAAGTCCTACGCAAATGCTTAAAATGTAGACGGGTACAGGGAACACATTATGATCCCGTAGGAATTCTTCCCTTACCAAACCTGCGAACCACCCCAGGTGACCCTTACAAAGTTACCGGGGTTCACTACAGTGGAGCAATCCCTGTGAAAGATTCACCCAATCTTAAGGTGTATATGATACTTTTAACTTTGTTTTTTTTTGTGAAAAAAACCTGTGCCATTACCAGGTCAATTCACCTGCAACTGGTCACCAACCTCACTTGTGATGGCTTCCTACATGCCTTCAGAAGATTCTGCAGTAGACAGGGATATCCACGTATCATGCTGAGTGACAATGAAAAAACTTTCATAGGGGCATCTACTTATCTCAAAGAAGTGAGCAACAATCCCAAGATTCAGACCTGCCTTGCGGATGTGAAATGCGAATGGCGTTTGTTACGACTGGGGTTCAAATATATCAGGGCTCTTATTCATTGGACTAGTAATGGCATAAATGTTACAACGGAAAGCGCTAGCTCCAACCTCTGATGTATATTCCCAGTGAACAAAGAACACAAATACTCTACAGAGTTCTATATGCAATAATAGGCTATCAAACTCTCAATAAATGTGCGTGTACTCTAGGCTTAATGTTATGTGAAAACAGCCTATTACTACCTATAACCGAAGGTGCTTGGTTATGGTATGCAAAGTAAGGTGGTAAGAGAAGTTACAGCTTACGTTACTTTAATCAATAAATGTCAGGCACTCCTGCATGAAAGAAAGTGCACTAAAGTCCTTCAACACTAACAAGGAATCTTCTTTAAATGTTAGATGCTATAAAGATGCTCGTATCGGAAATGGAACCCAAAAAGGCAGGCAGCGGAACAATGCTCGTGCAGGCTATGCACACAAAAAGGCAGAATATATAATGCCGTCGGAGCCAAGAATATCCTAAACACAACAACAATAATAATAATCGCCAGGACAATGCAGTATTCCTATCAACAAAAAGAGCCTAAGTCGTTTGTGTCTCAATACATCAAACTAGGCTGCGAAATGCTTGTGTAATCATAAATGGGTATGCATAAAAAGAGTAATTGGTTTAATATACCCAACGTCTACTATGATTGATAAAGTCTAGCTAGAGTCAATGATACGAGATACTGGTGCGCATGGCATGCCGCATAGCCTAGTGCAAATCTCAAGTCTGTGCGTCAAATATTACGTTATAGGGAAGGGTAGCTCTCTTGAGAAACCTTAATACCGAAGTATTAAGCGTTCTCCTGGCGTACCTCAAAGACAAACAATCGAGACTAGACCAGTGCAGAATGGTATAGGCAAAAAGCCCTCATTCGTGCATGCTCTATTCTCAATGGCACACAGACTAGAATTTACTCAATCAACTCCAGTTCTCAGGTATGTCGTGCAGCTTTTAACTAAAGCCAGCACTCATAGGAAACAATACCTTATAACATCAGACTCCTAGTCTAGCATTATCTAATCCAGCAGAACACTAATAATTAAAGGCGGCAATATGAAAGCCAACCAATGCTTCGTGATCCACTTATCTTAACAACCAACATACATGGGTTATATCAGACCTTAATGCACAATACAACTGGCCAGCATGAAGCTGATTTTGCAGAGTTAACCAGAGGGGGTATAATATTAATAAAAGGTGGTGAAAGATATGGAAAATGAGAGAGATAGGCAGAGGAAAAGATTCTCAGGTGCGAGCAGGGTACAGGTAGCAAGGGAAAAAGATGGGTGCGTTCTAGAAACCAGATCTGAGGGAGAGAGTGGCGAGGAACTGTATATATACTCGCACCAGCTCGAGCCGCGTGGGAAAAAAGCGGTTACAAGTCCTCTAGCCACTACCAAAGTAGCTAGCAAAACATTACGTCACCAAGCATGGTAAAGAACTCCCTCAACCAATCCCCACGAGGCCAGCCAGCTGTGACGTCGTCGAGCGGGGCAAAAACACTACGCGCCCCCTCTCACTCTGTTCTACTCTCTCTCTCTCTCTGATCTTATCATTACTAGTTAAGGATAAAACATATACTTTACAATTAAATATATAAAGCCTTGACATGGGCGAAAACAAAGAGCCTTTCTGGACTGCCCATGACACGAGCTTTCACATGAAATAAAGCACACTCTAATACACAAACTGTAGCCCCATCCACTGCCCTGGCGATCCTAGCGAGTCACTGTAGGACAAGCCATGCGGTTCTAACGGAGTGGTTAACGTCAAACCCCCCCCTGAGATTTTTCTCAGAGGCCCCAAGGCTCACAAAAATCTGATGGTTAGAACCCATGCTATATCTCCACTTCCCATCACCCAGCGGCAGTAAAATATCTGGCACAGTTCTTCAACAAAACATTTTTCAAAATTATAACCCTCCCCAACACCATAGGTTAAATTATATGTAGTTATGCTCCTCAAGAGCGAGCTTCTCTAGCCCAGCATTCTGAGAGGAGTGCAACTCAGAATTACTGCTATAACATACTAAACAAATTCAACTATCAAAGAAAGAGTTTTTATTTGATTTTTATGTTTATAATTTGTTTATTTCGGCTGCACTATAGGGGCAAGCCTAGTTTTTTCTTCTATACCAAACGCTCAACTCCTGCTTTACGACCCAATACGCTGGGCTACAACCGCGAGCCAACAAGCACCAAGCGCAAAATACTATTCAAACTAAAGCAGGAGGCTACCCGTGTGTCAATCTACCCAGGATCATATACCCTTGAACGACCATCTGCAACCACGTTGTCACAACCGGCAATATGGCGTATGTCCAGGTTATATACCAGTAACCTTAGTGACCACCTGGTCAGCCTCATATTCCGATTGTGAAACTGGTCCAAGAACTTGAGAGGGTGATGATCTGGGTAAACTACAACGACCGGACCATAGGCTGGAACACAGACCTCGAAATGCCTCAGAGCAAGTACAACCGCCAGCAGCTCCTCCTTGACAACAGAGCAGCTCCCCTGGGCCGAATTGTACTTCTCCGAGCAGAAACTAAAAGGATGCTCCAGCCCATCATCGTCCTTTTCCACAAGGACGGCACCAGCCCCCACACCACTAGCCTCCGTTGCTAGTTGGAAAGGTAGGCTAAAGTCAGGGGCCCTGAGGATCGGGTGAGTGCACAACAGGTGTTTTACTTCTCTAAACACCTTCTCACACTCAGGCGCCCATTTGAACTTCTTATCCTTCCAGTTATCCTCCACCTGAGCTTGACTGTCCCGTTCTCCTTCTCCACCTTGACTGCTAAACGTCATCACAGGCACAGTGAGAGGCTCAGGGGGGTGCCTCCCATACTCCTTCACGGGATTATCATGACATAACTGGTTGCGCTTCCGTCTGTCTGGAGTGGCTACCAAGTAAACCAGGTCCGATAGCTCCTCCACCACCCTATAAGGACCAGCGTACTTCGCGGATAAGGGGTGACCTACAAGGGGCAGTAGAATCAACACCTCCTGACCCACGTGAAACTCCCTGAGTTCAACCTTGAGGTCGTACCTGTCCTTCCTGAGGGCCTGAGAGCTAGTCAAATTACGGCCAGCCAACTCCAGACTGCGCAACATCCGTTCTCGACTGTTGAGGACACACATGAGCATAAAACAAGGTTTTTCTGCGCCCTCCCATACTTCTTCAACCATATGGAGACGCCCTCTGACACGGTGTCCAAAGACGAGCTCATTAGGGCTGAATCCCAAACTCTCCCCAGGTACCTCCCACACAGCAAACAAAACACATGGCAGGCCAAGATCCCAATCCCTCCCACTCTCAAAGCAACAACAACGAAGCACAGATTTCAAGGCTGAGTGCCATCGCTCTAACACACCCTGGCTCTCCGGATGATATGCAGATGACACAACCCCAACAATCCCATGCTGCGGCATTGCTTGTACAAAGAGGCTAGAAGTGAAGTTGGGTCCCCGGACTGACTGAATCCCCTGCGGGTAACCATACCGGGAAAAATACACTAGCAAGCTTCGGACCACCGTTTTCGCCGACCCATTTCTCATAGGGTACGCGTCAAGGTACCTTGTTGCTACATCTCCCGACTGTGCATCACTGCCCTCCTTCAACTCTTTCGTCTTTTTAAGCCCATCCTCTGCCCCTTCAGGAACAGTTACTGGGTCTTCTCCAGACTCGAAATGTGGTCCTAATAATGAGTCCCCGAGAAGGTCCGTTGACACTAAACTCTCAACCGCATCAACTTCCAACCCCTTCTCGGTACCCTTCCTCCGCTGATCTAAAGATTGTTGACCAGAATGTGACTCCCTGGATGCAGAATCTCCGGTGACAACACACTCCATAGGCTGCCCCGGACACTTCCCAACCCACTCCTGCTCCTCCCTACTCACGTCGGCCGGCTTCTCGACAACGACTAAGGGTGGAGCCTCAGAAGTAGGCCCCGCAAAGTCGTTGCCAAGAAGGAGGTCGACGCCCCCAACAGGTAACTTCTCCACAATTCCTACATCCAGGTCACGAGTCACACCACCAACTTCCACCTTCATTCTTACAAGCGGGTATGACCTTGTCGCATTAACTCCCTGAACCACAACCACCCGCGCCGTATTGACAGGTTTACCAGTGAAATTTCTCAACAGTGTTTGCGATGCCCCAGTGTCACGCAAAATTCTCACCTCATGTCTTCTACCCCCCCCCTCCACACGACCGAGTCCCCTGTGGTCATTAAAGTCATCACGGACAGGGAATAAGCCTTCCGGATCCTTCTGCACTGGCAGTGTATTTACCTCGGAAGAAATGCCTCTAACAAACTCCGATGTCCTCTTGAACACTCCATTGCCATGAGCAAAAGACACGGCTGCCGGAGGAGGTCGACTAGGGCACTCATTTGCCTTATGACCCTCCTGGTGGCACCTAAAACACATAAATTTCGGTTTCGGTTTATACTGTGATGTAAAAGGCCCCTGACTTTTCACATACGGTGTGGTGGTAGGTTTGGCTTCAGTTTTAGTTTCATTGCTCTTTGGTTTAAATGTGTCATTGCTACGGGGAGGGGGAGGATAACGGTCCCTAGCACTTGCATCGTACTTCTGTGAGGATCCGCAACCCCGAATCAACGACAGCCGTAGATCAGCCATTTCTGCTGCTTCTACTAGAGTTCTTGGGTTTTTCTCCTTTAAGTTCAAAGTTAGATCACCGCCCGTGCTCTTAAAGAACTGCTCCAACATCATTAACTGCTTAACTCCATCAAACGTTGTTACCTTCTCAGATCGGAGCCAGTTCCCCATAGCATCGGACAAGTCCCGGGCGTGTTCCAAGAAGGTGCTATCTCTTCCCTTAGTTACACCCCGGAACTTCAAACGGTACGTTTGTGGTTGCAGTTCGTAAGCCCTCAGGACAGCCTCCTTGAGATCCTCGTACACAATACATAACTCCAAAGGTAACGCATCGTAGGCTTTAAGACCCTTGCCTATTAATCTAGAGGATACAAGTGCTGCCAATTTATTCTCTGGCCACTGGTGTTCCTGGCACTTCTTCTCAAAGCGTGTGAAAAATTCTGTTACACCACTCTCATCAAACACCGGAACCAGTTTCAATAAGTGCGAGAGAGACTGCTCATGAACACGGTTACCAGCCCCAATTCGCTGTCCCGTTGTCTCTACTCGCGACTTCTCTACGTCCATGTCGGCACAGTACCTAGTCGACTCAGCTTGGATTTTTGCTAGCTCTATTTGCTGCTGACTGATAGTTTTTCTCTCTTCTATCTTCGCTCTCTCTTCTATCTTGGCTAATTCTATTTGCTGCTCACCTACCCTGATAGCCTTTCTCTCTTCGATCCTAGCTAATTCGAGCTGAAGCAATAATTCTGGAGATAACCCTTGAGGAGGTGAAGGTGCTACAATGTTTGAAATTACCGGTGGTCCCCCCAGGGGCAACCCACCCTGCCAGTCACCACCCACCTGTGGAAGCGTACCCGGGGTCAGCAAACCACTTGGATGGCTGGGAGTCGAGTGTAGGGGAAGCATGGCCGAAGGGCTCTGAGCACTCAACCCATCTCGCTCACCAGTCACCCTGCCCAGTACACATGTTATCAAGTTATCCTTGGTCATGCTGCTAGTAACCGCATGACCGATAGCTGTGGCCAGGCATTGAAGACCGTACCGATCCATACCCTCCAACCGCTCGGCAGTAACAGGCCATTGCAAAAATATCCTAGCATCCTCCTCACAGTTCACCCGATTAACCCTTTCATCATGCTGCTGTTCCTCAGTTTCGACATTACGTACTGTGTCTCCATTCTCCTCTGATCCGGTATAAGACATGATGCTCACAAAAATGTCTCACCACAATATTCAGAAAAGAAGCACCCCAAACTCTTATACCTCGATATACACACAACAATTCTCGGAAATACTCAAGCGCTATACTATGTTCCAAAAAAAAAATATTCTTGCTGATCCCCTCAAAATATTCTCCAAAACAACAAATGTTCCCTGCTAATAAATGTAGGTTCACCAAATCCTAGGTAAGGTCGCCATTTGTTACGACTGGGGTTCAAATATATCAGGGCTCTTATTCATTGGACTAGTAATGGCATAAATGTTACAACGGAAAGCGCTAGCTCCAACCTCTGATGTATATTCCCAGTGAACAAAGAACACAAATACTCTACAGAGTTCTATATGCAATAATAGGCTATCAAACTCTCAATAAATGTGCGTGTACTCTAGGCTTAATGTTATGTGAAAACAGCCTATTACTACCTATAACCGAAGGTGCTTGGTTATGGTATGCAAAGTAAGGTGGTAAGAGAAGTTACAGCTTACGTTACTTTAATCAATAAATGTCAGGCACTCCTGCATGAAAGAAAGTGCACTAAAGTCCTTCAACACTAACAAGGAATCTTCTTTAAATGTTAGATGCTATAAAGATGCTCGTATCGGAAATGGAACCCAAAAAGGCAGGCAGCGGAACAATGCTCGTGCAGGCTATGCACACAAAAAGGCAGAATATATAATGCCGTCGGAGCCAAGAATATCCTAAACACAACAACAATAATAATAATCGCCACGACAATGCAGTATTCCTATCAACAAAAAGAGCCTAAGTCGTTTGTGTCTCAATACATCAAACTAGGCTGCGAAATGCTTGTGTAATCATAAATGGGTATGCATACAAAGAGTAATTGGTTTAATATACCCAACGTCTACTATGATTGATAAAGTCTAGCTAGAGTCAATGATACGAGATACTGGTGCGCATGGCATGCCGCATAGCCTAGTGCAAATCTCAAGTCTGTGCGTCAAATAATACGTTATAGGGAAGGGTAGCTCTCTTGAGAAACCTTAATACCGAAGTATTAAGCGTTCTCCTGGCGTACCTCAAAGACAAACAATCGAGACTAGAACAGTGCAGAATGGTATAGGCAAAAAGCCCTCATTCGTGCATGCTCTATTCTCAATGGCACACAGACTAGAATTTACTCAATCAACTCCAGTTCTCAGGTATGTCGTGCAGCTTTTAACTAAAGCCAGCACTCATATGAAACAATACCTTATAACATCAGACTCCTAGTCTAGCATTATCTAATCCAGCAGAACACTAATAATTAAAGGAAGCGGCAATATGAAAGCCAACCAATGCTTCGTGATCCACTTATCTTAACAACCAATATACATGGGTTATATCAGACCTTAACGCACAATACAACTGGCCAGCATGAAGCTGATTTTGTAGAGTTAACCAGAGGGGGTATAATATTAATAAAAGGTGGTGAAAGATATGGAAAATGAGAGAGATAGGCAGAGGAAAAGATTCTCAGGTGCGAGCGGGGTACAGGTAGCAAGGGAAAAAGATGGGTGCGTTCTAGAAACCAGATCTGAGGGAGAGAGTGGCGAGGAACTGTATATATACTCGCACCAGCTCGAGCCGCGTGGGAAAAAAGCGGTTACAAGTCCTCTAGCCACTACCAAAGTAGCTAGCAAAACATTACGTCACCAAGCATGGTAAAGAACTCCCTCAACCAATCCCCACGAGGCCAGCCAGCTGTGACGTCATCGAGCGGGGCAAAAACACTACGCGCCCCCTCTCACTCTGTTCTACTCTCTCTCTGTCTCTGATCTTATCATTTCTAGTTAAGGATAAAACATATACTTTACAATTAAATATATAAAGCCTTGACATGGGCGAAAACAAAGAGCCTTTCTGGACTGCCCATGACACGAGCTTTCACATGAAATAAAGCACACTCTAATACACAAACTGTAGCCCCATCCACTGCCCTGGCGATCCTAGCGAGTCACTGTAGGACAAGCCATGCGGTTCTAACGGAGTGGTTAACGTCACACGTTTTATTCCCGCCAGAGCACCTTGGTTCGGCGCCATATGGGAAAGAGCCATAGGAATCGTGAAGGCGGGTCTGAAGAAGGTGTTGGGTAGAGCTCTCATATCGATTGAGGAACTCAACACCATCCTCTTGGAGATTGAAGCCACAGTAAATGATCGCCCTCTATATTATGCTTCTGGTGATTTGGACAACCTTACCCCAATCACACCCTAGTACTGGTACGTGGATACAGACTGAGGGATCTTCCTGAAGAACATGATGGGGATGCTATGGAAGATCCAGACTGCACAAGTAAGGAAGGATAACGGCCCGCTACAAATATATTCGTAAACTATCGCGAGACATTTGGCATCGCTGGTCGACAGAATATCTGGTGACTTTAAGAGAGGCACAAAAAAGTAAACTAGCACCATTAACAGGTCATTGGCCTAGGGTAGGTGACGTGGTAACCATCCATGAAGAGGGCCCGCACGCATTCTGGAAATTGGGTCGTATAGAGGAGTTATTACCCGGTCGTGATGGTGAGGTTCGGGTAGCAAAAGTTCGAACCAGGACTGGTGTAATTACACGTCCGACTATACAACTATATCCTCTTAAAGGTGACCTAGATGGCAAGGACGCCCCCTCGGACCAGTCATCCATAGATGTCCCCTCCCTGGCTCCTACTTCGGCGCAGCCTCTTGACACGTCCGGAGGACGCCCAAGTCGACAGGCAGCCCAAGCTTGGCGGGATAAGATTGCCTCCGGGCAAATATAATCATGTACATTTTTTATATTTTCGGTGGCGGGAATATGTCCATACTCAGTATACTCTATCTAGTATGAACAGTATCGATGCTACGTAATCTGGGTTGATGTAGCGTTACGTATCTTTCCGTAGTCTTAAGTTGAACGCTTCCGTAACCTTATGTTGAACGTTCCATAATTTTGGGTAGAATATGTTATTCTGTAGTTGAATATGGGAAAGAATTGTAGGATGATAATTCCCATATATCTGTGTATTACTTATTAACATTGTTCTTATGTATCTCATTGTATAAGGATGGGATACATTTTCCATACGCTACGCGCGTGCGCGGATATTCAAGAGGGACACAAAGACGAAGCGCTCGTCATCACTCTCCACCCAACTTCCGTCCTAGGTACACGCTAAGGTTATTCCTTCATTTGTCTCATATTTAGGTGTTTTAGCTTCACTTCCATCTCATATTCATAGTCACTACATCATCATCTTAATTAGCTATCATAAAACTTAACGCAATTATCTAACCTATCTTAGCCTATTCTAGCTTCTTTCCTTCAGCTTTCCTTATCCCACTAACCAATTCGAGTTCAACTAGCCTATCTTCCGCCATCTTTCAATCACCAACTGAGTTCATCATCTAAGGTAAAACAAATCTATATGTGTTAATAATATTAAAATATACAGTCCACTCAATCTAAAGTAACCATAGTATTTATTCCTGATATAGCGCCTAATTAAGGAGGATGGGTGTCTTTATTTGCTCATTTATGTATCTTTATATATACAGTATATATATATATATAATATATATATATATATATACTGTTTATATATATTAGTCTATATATATATTTATATATATATATATATATTGGTAGATTATAGGCACCGATCGAACAGCGCTATACCCTCGAGAGGCTGTAAGCATTTGATAAGGAGTCGCTGGAACTCCTGTTTCATTTGCTTGGCCTGTCTTACCGATTCCCTTTGTGCCTCACTTACACAGAGAGTAACCTCACAAACACCTCTTCCTCCTATCCACTTCACTCCACTAAAACATGCTCACAACACTTCCTTCTTCCACACCAAATTTATTTTTTACGATGATGAACTCTAGCCCAGCCTCGGAGTCCCCAGGGGAGGGGGGGGGGGATCATAAATGTCCCAACACCCGCCCGACCTTCCCCTAAAGACCAATCAAAATTACCTGGACCTCGGCCTGTTAATCTTTCTATTAACTTTTGCAACATTCACAGACTTTCCTCTAATTTTCCCTCTGTTGAACACCATCTCTCCTCCTACAAACCTGAGCTTCTTTTCCTCACCGAAACTCAGGTGCCTGAAGCAACTGCCAGCAGCCCCTTCTCTGTATCCTCCTACTTTCTCTATCCTAGTTTCAAAGCCAAAGGCAGATGTTGTGCATACGTGCACAACAAACTCACTTATTGCTCTTATGTTCCCGACTTCGACTCCTCTGAATTCTCAACTTTATGGCTCAAACACTCCTGTCATTCTCTTACTAAATATTTTTGTGCTGTCTATCTTTCCCATAACTGTACCGACTTTCCCAAATTCTTTGACTATCTAAACTCTAAAGTGGAACACATTCTATCCATTTCTCCTTTCTCAGAAATCTCCATCTTAGGAAATTTCAACGTTCACCACCGCCAATGGCTCTCTCTCACACTACTGACCAACCTGGCGAACAAGCCTACACCTTTTCTATCCTAAATGACCTAGAGCAGTTAGTTCAGGAACCCACCCATATCCCGGATCACTTCGGAGAACGGCCCAACATTCTTGACTTGTTTCTAACTTCTAACCCTCCTTCTTATACTGTCGATCTTTTCTCTCCTTTGGGCTCCTCTGACCTTAAACTTATCTCTGTCACCTGTCCTATCTCTCCAGTACGGCCACCCGATCCTCCTAGCCGGCGGCGCTTGTGGCACTTTGCGGCTGCCGACTGGGAGGCTCTCAGGCAGTACTTCTTTGATTTCCCATGGAATGATTTCTGCTTCCGTGACTGAGGACCCTCGGAGAGTGCTTAACGCATTACCGAGGTAATCCAATCAGGCATGGAAACATATATTCCATTTTCTTTCCCTCAGTCTAATGCAAAAAACTCTTGGTTTACTCACGTTTGTTCTACTGCTGTCCGCAACAAGGAGGAAGCATTCAATCAGTACCGATGCCTTAAAACTCAAGAATCTCACTCTTCCTATGTTTCTGCCCGGAATCAAGCCAAATCTGTTCTTCGACTTGCCAAGCACTATTTCATCAATAATAAATGCACAAGACTATCCAACTCTAGCTCTTCCCAAGCTTTCTGGCATCTAGCCAAAAACCTCTCCAACAATTTTTCTTCCACGTCTTTCCCTCCCCTTTCCCACTCTGATGGCACAACCATCACTTCTTCCTCCTGTTGTACTCAAAAACTGTTCTTCCGTGCTGACTCCCTGCCTAGGCAAACTCTTTCGTCTCTGTCTCTCCTCTAACATCTTCCCTTCATGCTGGAAGTTTGCTTTCATTCAACCTGTCCCAAAAGAAGGGTGACTGCTCTCAACCCTCCAACTACCGTCCAATTGCTCTTATCTCTTGTATCTCTAAAGTTTTTTAAACTATTCTTGCTTACAAATTTCTTAAGCATTTCTCTTCTCATAATCTACTCTCAGATCGCCAGTATGGCTTCCACAAGGATCACTCTACTGATGATCTTCTTGCATATCTTACTAATTCATGGTCATCCTCCTTTCGGGAGTTCGGTGGAACCTTTTCTGTTGCGCTAGACATATCGAAGGCCTTCGATAGAGTCTGCCACATATCTGTAATTTCTAAACTACCCTCTTTCGGTTTCTATCTCTCCATCTGAGCCTTTGTCTCATATTTCCTTTCCGGCCGTTCCATAGCTGCGGTTGTGGATGGCCATCGCTCACTTCCTCATCCTATCAACTCCGGTATTCCTCAGGGCTCTGTCCTATCTCCTATTCTCTTTCTAATTTTCATAACCGATTTTCTCAACTGTACCTCCAGTCCCATCCATTCATACGCAGACAACTCTACCTTACACTACTCAATTAGTTTTTCAGAACACCCCAGCCAGCAATCCCTCAAAGACAAACGTAATGAAGCCATTCAACACTTATCTTCTGATCTAGCTTCTATTTCCAATTGGGGCAGAGAAAACCTTCTTGCCTTTAATGCTTCCTAAAGCTAATATCTCCATCTATCTAACCGTCCGGTACTCCCAGCGGACTATCCCTTATTCTTCAACAATACAAAAATCAGACATTCATCTTCTCTCGATATTCTTGGTGTCTCTTTTTCTTCTGCTTTCACTTGGAAGGACCATATTACCAGTCTTGCTAAAGCAGCCTCCCAGAAGATGGGTGTGTTCAACAGCCTCAAGGGGTTCTTTACTCCTGCACAGCTTTTTGCTCTGTACTGTGGCACAGTGCGTCCTTGTATTGAGTATTGTTCACATGTGTGGGGAGGATCCTCTCACACCGCACTCCTAGATTAAGTAGAAAGGAAGGCCTTTCGTATCATTAATTCACGCCCACTCACCAACTCTCTGCAAACTCTCTCTCTTCGCCGCAATGTTGCATTTCTCTCGATATTCTATCTCTACTACAATAATCAGTGCTCCTCAGAGCTCTCCCAGTGTACACCACCTCCTCTACGTAGGTACATGGTACCCGTCTTGCAACACAATCCCACCACTACTCTGTGCAACTCGCCAACCCAAGAGTGAAACGTTACTTTCAGACTTTCCTCTATTCAACAGCCAACCTCTGGAACTCTTTTCAAGAATCAATCTTTCCCTCCTCCTATGACTTAACCCGTGGAGCCCCGGCTAGTTTTGTATTGTTTGTTCACCAGAACCCGGCCGGTTTTCAAAAAATTGTTTTATTCCAGAAACAATAGCGAATGGGTTAGGAATGAAGGAAAAACCACGAAAAACCGCTCAAAAAGCTTAAAGAATGGTCCTACAGAGCCCCCGAAAACGTATTTTACAAGAGTAAAAAATTGAAGGCAATTACCCCAAAAAACAGGTTATTTCGCGCTCACGCGCATGCACGTGGACTTTGAGAGTTTTCAACCATCGGCATGGTTGCGTGGGATACGTACACAGTTCCCATACAAATCTGAGCCCTCTCGAGTGGCTACACCTGAGGTTACGGTCGGAGCAATTAGGGTGACTCGTCAGACGCGTCGCTGGGGCTGTGCGTTACATACATCGCCGACGCGCCAGACGCGTCGCTGGGACTGGACGGGTTAAATTGCTTCAAACTCTGTGTGCCCAGGCATTTTGGCTCGAACGTCCCTTGATTTTGGCCCTGTCACTCTTTCAACTATTGGGGAGGCACTCACTGCAGGCAGTTCTGCATTTTGTCTCCCTCACTCACATATAAAATGAAAAAAAGAAAACAAAATATATATATATATCTTAATAAATAAAGGTCAATATTTGTCTGTCTGTCTGTCAGTTACCCGACCTACCCGACCTTTGTTACTAAACTCCTCCCACAGTTTTGGTGCCAGGTGGGAGTGTGGGGCACCGTTGGAAAGCCCAGGCTTTGGAGATGGTTTTAGGCGAGTTTAGTGGAAATCAGAGACACTTTTGTTTAATAACATTTTCGGCAGAACTTATGTAGTATACGGGAGCGAAACAAATCGAAAAAAATTGCCGTTTGGGGCAGAAGGAGGCCTCCGATTGAAAAGGTGTATGGAACAAAAGTTGGTCGCAGCCCCCCAAAATGGGAGTACGGATGAGGTCAGATCCAAAATCGGAGGTCATTTATTGGCCGAAGTCGAGGTCGCCGTTTAATGAGGCACAGGGAGGTCGAGGCCGGTGATTATGGTAGTAGTAGTATTGTGATGATTGTGGTAGTAGTGATTGATGATGGTAATAATGGTAGTAGTAGTGGTGGTAGTAGTGATGGTGATTATGGTGATTACCCGGGCAACGCCGGGTACCCCTGCTAGTATATATATATACTGTGTATATATATATATATATATACATATATATATATACTGTATGTATATATATATATATATATATATATATATATATATATATATATATATATTGAGTATATATCACAAATACACGTGAGCCACTAAATGTTTCTAATCTCTCAGTGGGGTTCGAACCGCCGACCGTCAGGACGATAGCCGACGCTGTAATCAATTACACCACGGCAGTCTAAAAGACACTCAACCTTCTATCCTATTTATGTTAAGGAGAAGGGAAACCCACTAGGCGAATATATTTCAATTCATACCTAGTCGTAGGATCCATATTCCAGAATACCATACAAGGATTTCGGAGTGTCCCGACGCAACTCGGGACGAAATTGATTTAATTTTATTCTAACCCACCAAGCATGAGAGTTACAAATATTGAAATATATTCCCCTAGTGGGTTTCCCTTCTCCTTAACATAAATAGAATAGAGGGTTGAGTGTCTTTCAGACTGCCGTGGTGTAG
The DNA here is from genome assembly GCA_032716605.1 of Paralithodes platypus. Lineage (NCBI taxonomy): Eukaryota > Metazoa > Arthropoda > Malacostraca > Decapoda > Lithodidae > Paralithodes > Paralithodes platypus. The sequence goes on along the minus strand of CM064508.1, from coordinate 26,853,803 downwards.
TTGATTACAGAGTCGGCTATCGTCCTGACGGTCGGCGGTTCGAACCCCACTGAGAGATTAGAAACATTTAATGGCTCACGTGTATTTGTGATATATACTCAATATTTGTAACTCTCATGCTTGGTGGGTTAGAATTAAATTAAATAAATTTCAGCCCGAGTTGCGTCGGGACACTCAGAAATCCTTGTATGGTATTCTGGAATATGGATCCTACGTCTAGGTATGAATTAAAATATATTCGCCTAGTGGGTTTCCCTTCTCCTTAACATAAATAGGATAGAGGGTTGAGTGTCTTTTAGACTGCCGTGGTGTAGTTGATTACAGCGTCGGCTATCGTCCTGACGGTCGGCGGTTCGAACCCCACTGAGATATGTTGTATTGTAGGGCAACATTTATTAAAGACCAAGGCATATATGTTTTTACTAACTTTTTACTTGTTTTTTCAATATTTCTCACTGTATGTCTGATTTCATCGTTCAAATGATATATTAAGTTTCCAAAGTTCATTATTATTTTCAATTATGTGTTAAATAATACGTCAACTTTAATTTTGTTTGTCCTATTATTTATTCATTAAACGTTTCGTGCTTTCTTTGCACATCTTCAGTAGATTTATATCTGTAAAAGTAAAAAATATGAATTACTATATGTTTCTTCATATATGAAATAAATAGTTAAAATTTGTTTAAAAGAACATGTGAGTGTTCTCAGGCATTAAAAAAAATATATAAATATCACTTACATATCGAACTACGCTAATTTAATTAAAACACACTAGTTGTATAACACTGGGTCAGAGTTGAAATAAGATTGTAAACATGTCACTAAAATACACATGGGTTAATTATCAGGACTTACGAGTTGATTGCTAGCTCAACTGTGACTGATGTCTTAGATTGTATGGGGGGCTCTCTGTGTGAGTGTGTGTGCGTGTGGTTGTTGGGAGTGTTCATTGTCTTGGTATAGCGTTGCATTCTGTATGTGTTGTTCGTGTATTTTGGTTAACAAGAGTCAGTACTCGATCTTGGCCTGTGGTTTGGTTGCTTAGTGTCGGTTGTTTGTCTCGGATTAGTAAGGCTTCTGTTATTTGGAGTCGTGTAGTGTCTTGGCAATACTTTAAAATCTTTGTGTGATCTGTTAATTCTTTTCTACTGAGGGTGGATTTGTGTTGATGTATCATAATTATGATCTTTGATTGAGCCGGATTGTAGGTGCATAGTGAGTCGTCTGCTTAGATATATATATATATATATATATTTTGTTTTTGTTTTGCTTTTCCTCCTAAGACCTCTGTCAAGTTTAACCCTTTCACGCACGTTTGGACGCAGGCTTTGCCGATTAGCATTCATAAATAGAGTTCTCTCAATCTTATAATTACCTCTCCAAAACAAGTTTTCTTCCCACAGCTAACTCAAAGACAACTGCACAGGTTGAAGTAACTAAATTAATTTTCTCAACACCCCTGATGGTCACAAGGGCTTTAAAGTATCCCATAATAGGCTCAAATCGCGTCCTGTGCGTGAAAGGGTTAAACAACACTTTCCCAAGACCCTCCTTCAAGATAAGTTTGTAAATTTTTCGATAGAAAAATTTCCCGGTTCCTCTTAAATTACAAGCTCACTAGCGCCCGCCAGGAGAAATTCAACACCTAAATGACACGAAGAGTCTTGAAATTGACACAAAACTGGGGCGAAAAGTCTTAAAATCGCCAAACTAATGGGCCGAACGTTTTAAAATCTGAAAACTAATGGGGCTAAACATGAGGAAGAAGGGGTACCAGAAAAACGATCCATCTCCCCTTAAGGAATTGTGGATGTCACAGGGTTATTTGAGATAGTTTTTACCCCTTTAACTCCAAGGGGGCTTTTCAATCCTTAGTGAAATCGTCTAATGATAGCTAGAATGAAGTATAGTAATCGTCTGACGGTAGCTAGAATGAAGTATAGTAATCGTCTGACGGTAGCTAGAATGAAGTATAGCGTCGGAATGAAGTATAAATCGTCTAATGATAGCTAGAATGAAGTATAAATCGTCTAATGATAGCTAGAATGAAGTATAAATCGTCTAATGATAGCTAGAATGAAGTATAAATCGTCTAATGATAGCTAGAATGAAGTAATTGTTTATTGATAGCTAGAATGAAGTAATTGTTTATTGATAGCTAGAATGAAGAATAAATCGTCTAATGATAGCTAGAATGAAGTATAAAAACGTCTTCCAAAACAGAATGGGCTGATATGGTAAGTAAAGATATGTGGCCTCTTCATCTCCCTTCCATTACTGTAATTCTATTCACTAGGCATGGGTTCATTGTAAGATATCTCAAAACGTTATTAACCGATGTTCACTAAATTTGGTGGGTTGATAGAATATAGGCCTATGCCAAGGAAGGAGTGACTCCATTTAGGAATCGATTTGTAAAGCGCATACCTCCGCCAACGTAGGTGGCTCACAAGGTAATGAACCGATATTCTAAAAAATTGGTGGTGGGCTAATAGGATATGCGCCAAGGATGGAGTGATTCCATTTAGGAGGCGATCGGTAGAGCGCATACCTCCGCCAGAGTAGGCGTAAGTGTTATGCCGGGTTGTAATCCAACTGGCTTCAGTATTATCTAATGCAAATCCTGGTTTTGGATATTTAGATTTGGAATATTGTTCAACAGGGACACATCCAGCGCATTGAATATGACAATTATATACTCAATCAGGCAACCAAAACACAATATATACACAGGGTAAATTACACTCTTCTTTATTCAATTGCATGAGGGTTATACTGTAGATGGGTTCGATACTCCACTATTATATAGAATAGGTAGTATGATATTGGTAGTAAATAAGAGAGGTTATCTAACTTACTCTCAAAATAGAATAATATTCACTTGGTTATTTGTATAGGTAACTGGGAAATATACAGAATAGTACAGACAGAGATATACATAGACCTAAGTTTACTAATGATAATATCTATGATAGTCGAGTGTCTAGCGTGAAGTAATTTGACACGTACACGAACAGTTGAGAGAATATCGTTCAGCCGCGCGGGTAAGGTTGGGGGGAGGGGGGGTTGAGACAACAAAAATCGCTTAGCCGCGTACAGGTAGATGTCACAACGTACCCTTAACCTATTCATAGTGCGGCCGTGACGTCAGGTCACGTGACAATAATAAACACACCAGTACCTGGCCCTATGGTGTGGGGCTGCCGCGCGCTTGTACACAAAGAGACTGGTCAAGTTTGTGTTGTACCAGGTTGTTTTAGCACACACGGACAAGACAATGTGCTTTTGTATTGATTTCAAACAATCAAAGATGTAAGGAAAATATATTAAGGAAACAATAACAAGATTCAAAGCAGTAACATAAAACAATATGATGAATAGATGATAAGACTGAATATTGAGCTCTCTCCTTTAATATGTGTGGATGTTTGGATTATTGTGAACATATCTTAAGTAATTTTACCCAAATATATATAGGCCTTATTTCATTCATAAAACTACAGATGCATACAGTACCTATCAGACGGCAACGGTCAATAAGAGTAAATGTTTTTTATTATTTTGTATATAAAGCGCAAAGCTCTTTATCATCCATCGCCGTCTGGAAACTGTTTAATATCTTCTTGTATAAGGACTAGGCTTAACAATTATCTGTACTGATATGTATTGTCTCATTTTACACAATATATTTGTATACACATTTATGTTTATCGATATATTAGGGAGGTAACCGCAATTCACGGCAAAGCGTATACCATTAGCCTACACTAGATTACCGTATCCTATGCAAAGCCAACTGAAAACTAAAGATTAATAGGACACCAACAATCTATTAACCACATTAATGATGTATATGAAATGTCTGTTATGGTGGATGGGTGAGGGTAGGGCAGATTTTTCATGTGTTTTCGACCATTCCATTCTTACACAAGATATGTTTATATCAATCTATTTTACCTTCCATAATGAGAGACAATACGATTCATCACGAAGTGTAGCCTACCGGCAGATATATAACAAACGTATATATTATATACTAAATGAAGAGACAAGGAATAATCGTGTGTCTTTAGACCTCTTCATATAGATTAAAATGTAGGTTAAGGTACATATACGGTACAAGTATATCGTTTGCTTCAACAGACACATTCCATGATAAATAACATAAGGAACAAAGCACAATGTAAGGCATTGATCTTGGTACAATGGCAAAGCTGCTAGATGTAAAGTAAGTACCGGTAATAAAACGAAACATATGAAAAGAGTTAATTAGGCTATGCCCACCATAACCGGTATCTATCAACTGAAAATATACGTATTTTATAATCTATATTTTATTAATTTCACCCCAACATATGCCAATTTTGTGAATAGATCATTTATACAATATGCTTACGTGTCGGATAAATTGCGTCTATATATGCAGGGAAATTTAGACTAAATTAAGTAGTCTCGTTGGCAATATAAGCAAAATCCATCATAGTTTTACCATGTTAATGCAGCAAAATTATATAAATCTGAACTTGGCTCTTTTGCCAACCATTGGCGTGCAACAATATCAAACCCACCAAACCTACTTAAGAATTAACTTAACTAACGGTTTATTTGAGGAGGTTTAAGCAAAGTCCGCTCAATAAATATATGTTACCTTCCATAATTGGAGAATATACGATTTATCATGAAGTTTGTCGGTTGAAGCAAAACTATATACCTGGTACCGGTACCGTTTATGGACATACCTTACCTACATTATGATCCATGTGAATTGGTCTACAATTCTATATTTTAAGTCTAGCCCATAATTATATAAGGTGATATTTGGCGTACGTTTTAACTTTTGAACTTGTTTGACATCAAATGTTGATTAAAATCCAAATCGATCGGTTATATTTTGTCAACTCTGGTATTTCTATGGTTGCGAGATTTTTGCGGGTAGAGGGTATTACAATAAGCTAAATACATCGGAGATTTGACCATATTAATTAACTAAACCTGTATTATGCATCACTGAAATTATAAGTAGGCCTAGCCTATGTACCGGTAGATTGTGTTACGTGCCTTTAACCCCTTCTGTACCGGTGATGTACTTATCATTATATTCTGGCCACTATTAGATGATTGTGTACAGCTTAGGAAGGACGTCTACTCATTACAAGGCTACAGCCTATCTCAATTAATCCTTTTAGATATCATATACCCTTCCCAAGCTTAGACAAAATCGTCTAAATGTAGCTGAAATCAAATACAAAAAGACGTTACCGGTAAAGAAGGGGTTAATATGCTGTTCTCAAAGATTTCTGTACGGTATTCATGCGCAGTTCTGCTGTTGTAACAAGGCTTATAATCTTAATAGTATCTCTAATTTCCAAAACGTAGACATTATTTGATCTCTCTCTCTCTCTCTCTCTCTCTCTCTATATATATATATATATATATATATATATATATATATATATATATATATATATATATAAACAATAAAAAACATATATTACAGAAAGGAAGTGAGTAATGGAATGTTGGTGTCTTATAACAAACTTTTGTTTTCTGCTTCGCCTTCGCTCGCATAGTAATCATTAAAAAAATATACGGAAAACGGATAAATATCAACATACTACTGTATGGTGTAAAATTATAAAATCGACATGTAAATAATGATAATACAGTATTTAAGTTAGCCCAGTATATAATGCTGGGGTCACACATTCACGTATATCGCTCCCGTATGCTCCCGTCAGGCGTGATCGCCAATTTTGTTTAATGACGGGCGTAGTCCGGCCGTGTACGCCCGTATAGAGTAAGACTATTGCACTTCCCGACATACGTACCGTAACGGGGCCAGTGTTACGTCAGACGTAATGTAGTCGTATGGAGCTAAGTACGTGCTTGCGACTTGAGTAAGCATGTCCCCGTTAGACCACCTGGGCTGCCCGATTTGCGGGAACACAGGCCACGCCCATGGCCACGCCCCCACAAGACCTACGTAGCTGAGGCCGTACGTCTTGTGAGTTTGTAGGCATTACGTGGACCGTGTCCGGACAATCGAAGGCACACCCCGTCTGTCCAAACACAGACAAAGACAGTCTTTGTCAACCACGTATGTCTTGGTTGGAATCTGGGAACTAGAAAAGGGCATGGCTGGCCACAACGTTCCCATTCCCACTCCTGACTCGGCACCATGAAGAACATCACGGAATACATCCTGGAGGAGTTCAAGATGGTGAACTCCATAATCAAACCGGAGAACAGGCATAACACCCGGCTCATTCAATGGATCATTTCCTACATAGAAATGCTAGAACTGCTTGCAATAGCAAACCACATCCATGAAGAAGAAGAAGAGAAGAAGGAAAGGAGCAAGAGGACAGTGTGGGTGTGGCCATATCTACAACGAAGGCCTGAACATGGCCATTATGAGAAGCTGATGCAAGAGTTGGCCACAGAATGTCCACAACTGTACAAAAACTTCACCCGGGTAGACAAACAACTATTTGATGAGATAGTGGAACGTGTCACCCCCCTCAATCAGAGGAAACCTACATTCTGGCGGAACCCCATTCCTCCTGGTCTGCGGGTGGCCATCACCCTACGTTTCCTCGCTACGGGTGATTCATATAAGAGCCTGCAATACAACTTTCGTGTTGCCCACAACACCATCAGCCAAATTGTTCCCGACACCTGCCAGGCAATCATTTCTGTCTACGGAGATCAGGAGATCAAGACGCCACAATCGCCTGCTGCATGGAAGGAGGTTGCCAGCGGCTATGAGGAACGATGGAATCTGCCGCATTGTGTAGGAGCCATTGATGGCAAACACATACGGATCCGAAACCCAAACTTTGGTGGCACATATTACTTCAACTACAAGAAGTTTTTTTCCATTGTCCTGATGGCAATTGTTGACTCCAACTACAAGTTCATATACGTCGACGTTGGTGCCATAGGATCAGAGTCTGATGGTGGTGGCTTTGCACACACCAGTCTGTCTAACTTGCTTGAGAAACAGAACGCAAATCTGCCACCCGCCGAGGTCATCTCTACCGATCCCACTGGACCACCCACGGAATACTTCTTAGTAGGTGATGATGCATTCCCTCTGCGCGCCTACATGATGAAGCCCTACCCACTACGATCCCTCACGAAACAGGAACGAATATACAACTACAGAATCAGCAGGGCCCGCCGGACGGTAGAGAACGCCTTCGGCATTCTTGCCAACCGCTTCCGGGTTTTCCACACTGCAATATCTCTAAAACCTGAACGTGTAGAGGTTGTTGTGTTGGCCTCATGCATTCTGCACAACATCCTACGAGGCCGATGCCCACCCCAATCAGAGGTAGATCAAGAGGACCCACACACCCACCAACTCATACCTGCCGCCTGGAGGAGTGACCCACCTGTAGGAAACAACATCCCACCCGTGACCCGCAACACTGCAACCATGCTTGCCAAGGCTCAACGCAACTACCTCAAGACCTATTTCAATTCCCCTCAAGGATCTGTGGCTTGGCAGGATGACCGGATTTAGGTGAGTTACATTTACTTTTAAATACATCGAGTCTTTGCTAGTTTGCTTTGTATCTTTGTATCTTTGAAAGTGCATTTTCTCTAATGTTTAGGTTCTTCCTATTTTGTTTAAATTATATGTGTACTTAAATTGTACTATGCTTATTTAATTTTACATCTTTGACTTTCTAATTGCATTCAAATTTGCTATGTTTTCCATGTTACCTTTGTTTTGTACTTTATGTCTAACAGTTATATTTAATGTAAGTTGTCCATCAATGATTTTCATAATTAGTATTAACCATATTATCATTATTGCGTTTAAATGAATTATGTATTTTGTATGCTCATTACTTTCATTATAGATTTTATTTGTCATCTTATTAATCAACAATTATGATAAAATATTGGAAATAGAAACACACACGTCATTACACAAATACATATATTTTTTACAAATACACATTAACATTTATATATATATATATACAGAGGGTATGATTATTGCTTGGGGTTCTCCTGGGTCTCATTCAGGGGATCTATGGCAGACACAGGCGTACCTGGAATGACAGGTGCAGGTGATTTTTGAGACGTCAGCATTTCTATGAATGTGGTGCCAAACTGCCCCAGGTCGAAAGACGTTTGGCTGGGTGTGGAGGCAGTAGGCGGGACGAATTGGCGAGGGGGTGTCGCTACACGTGGCACCAGCAACGACTGCAAGGCTGCAACCTGGTGTGCAGGTAGCACGATGCCCCCAAGACCAGGCTGGGGATGGGTCGACAGGGTGGGAGGAGGCAGGGTGGTTGCCGGAGTGCCCTGGTACATCACTGTCGGATGCTGCTGTGCCACGGGTTGGGGTAGGGGCGCCGGAAAGCCAAAGCTCCTGTGGGCGTGGAGCAAGAGGTCCGGACCAGGCCGAGGCACTCCCTCCGCATGGGCAACCTTGAACCGGTCGATGGCTGTCAACAGTTCCAACTTGAGTGTGGTGTTATAAGCTGGAGGCAACCCCACACAGTCTTTCACCATGCCCTCCAGGGAGTAGGGCCAATACTTATGGTACTGGTCCTCGACCACATCGAACGCCTGACCCAGGTTCTGGCGCAGCTTCTCAGAATTCACGAGGACCTTGAACAAGAAACAAGAGAACATTAAACACACGAAACATAATATTTTCATATTTGACCACAAATTTATTTTAACCAATGAAATGTTGTGGTATTCTGGGAACAAAGTATGTTCAAAGTTATTGTTGATAGTATGGTGTGAAATCATGACATCTTTAGTATTATTATTAATTTTATGTTATTCTAATAACTTTGGAAACAGAAACACTTTATCTAATAATAGCATGGAATTGCAATGGGGTGCCACCAATGAACAATGTAACTAATATTTTCTCTACTCACTTGCTCCAGGGTCCCGTGTGTTGACGTTGAAGGGACAGCACCAGGAGGCTTCCCCTTCTTCACCTTCCGTGCAGGCTGGGCGATGGCTGGGGGTATGTCCTCCTCTTCCTGACTGCCGGCAGAGGGGTCATCCACCTCGTAGACTGGGACAGGAGGTGTTGGGGTGCGGTCAGGGACAGGAACAGCAGCAGGCGCCGGTGCTGCAGCCTGGGCAGCAGACTGTTGTGACATGAATGTAGAATTAGTAACATGTACATTATTTATGTAAATAAAATATAAAAACAAAATCAACATAAGCATTCATCCTTGTAACCTTTAAAATAACATGAATAAACTGGTTTGAGTTATTATGCGTTTCATTAACAAATATTTGAAGTTAACACGATAAATTGAACACAATAATAGCATCATTATAAGCAAAATAATTACGAAAATAACCTAAAAGTGACACTGTCACTGTGGAAGGGTTTGAAAACATAAAAAATATCAACGTACCTCAGGCATACCAAGTGACCGGGGCTTCTTTTGATGGACGATGTGTGGCTTCATGAAGTGGAACATGTTGAGGATCCACTTCTCCCTCTCAGTCAGTCGTTTGGCCCCATCACCACTCTTCAACTTGCTGAGCCGGCCGAACCTGGAGCGGAGAGATCCCCACCAGGTCTTCAAATCGAAGGGGGTCATTGGTGGGTCCATGGTCGCAGCCTTCTCCGCCCATACAGCCTCTATATGCTCCTTGTTCTTGTGCCTGGGGTCCCCCTTGTCATAAATGAAAGGCGCATCCAGCTCAATCCAATCAGCCAGCATCCGCTCAGTCTCCTCCGTCAGTATCACGTTCGTCTTCTTCCGGCGCCGTTTCTTTGGTGGAGCCTGGCTGTTGGTAGGTGCAGGTTCTACTTCTTCCTCCTCTTCTTCCTCATCATCAGTCTCATCCACTTCAACCTCGAGCTCTCCACTATCGAGGCCGAGGTCGAGAACAATTTCATCTTCAGGCGTCGAGGGGCCAGGCTGAGAGGGGTCAGAGTTGGAGGGGCCAGGCTGAGAGGGGTCAGAGTTGGAGGGGCCGGGCTGAGAGGGGTCAACAGGTGATGTGTCATACGTCGAGGTGGCAGGGGAAGCCTTCCTGGCCTTCTTCACGCCTTTCTTCTGCATGGTACAGGGCAGGGCAGGGCAGGGCAGGGTGCAGAGGGTGACAAGCAGGGCAGGGCAGGGTGCAAAGGGTGGCAAGCAGGGCAGGGCAGGGTGCAAAGGGTGGCAAGCAGGTGGCAGGGTTGGCTTGTTGTTTGCTGCTCCGGTGTGGTGAGAAGTATGACGGGAGTGTCCCCCGCTGCTTCTTATATACCCCCCGTACAACGTTGCCGCGTCTTCCCGCCAACACGCAGTGCGGCGGTGTAGCCATATGCGCCCGGACTTACTTTCACTTTCCCGTTTTACGTGAACATTGTACGATTGGCGGGAGAAACTTACGTTTTACCTGTCTAGCTGCTACGTTTTACGGGGCTGCACCCGTAAGACGTAGGAGCTAGCCAGGTAAAACGTATGCTTTCCCGACTTTTGACATACGTGAGCGCGAGCCACGTATCTGATTCGAAATCCAAAACATACCGGGCGACCTTGGCCGCACCAACCACCTCCCAGACCAGCGTGGCTACTCCCGCCATGCGTACCAACCCCCACGACTAGACACAATTTCATTTACGTTTTGCGTACTAAGCCCTTACGTTTTACGTATTCGGTTGCCAACTACCAATAAACCTTCGTACGGGAGCATATGGGAGCATATACGTGAATGTGTGACCCCAGCATAAGGAGATATAGTCGGTGTGTTCACTATTCATACACCCTGCTTTTATCACAAGGCAGTAATAAGTCTTCCTTGTCGTAATTTCCCTCTATTTTACCCTAGGGCCCCTCCCCCTTCAGAACACTAAGAATGTATGGCGATAACTCAATTTCCATAGTGTTCACGTTAGACACGGTATTACGAGCATATAAAGTTGAAACCGATTCAATCGCATAGAGTTCAACGTGTTTATTTACTTGGGAGTAGCAGGCCAATGATGTCCCACGCCATCTGGTGGAGAAATCGGAACTAACCCCGTGCACACTATGATATGGGTGGAAAATAATTATGTACCTAAGTGCAATCTTAACTTGGCGATTAAAGTGAGGCGGTTGACTTTATAATGGAAGGAAAGATAAGTTAAATCGAAGTTTAACGGTATAAGGGTTATTGCGAATATTTTTTCAAACGAGATATAAATAATAACTTTACATGTATATGAAATAAATTCAGATTCTAAATAGATATACGGAGAGAATCAAAGTATATCAAATATTCAGACAATTATAATCGAATAAATACAGAATCGATAAGAACGCAGATAAAATGACGTGAACAGATAGCGTAAAACAAATTACTATCTAGAATGGTTGTACACGACGAAGTTGCACTAACAGATTACCAACAATGGTATACAAGGAGTTCTGAATATATTTACAGGTTCCTAAAAGAACGGAGAACGAGTAGCGTTAAATGTACCTAAAATCTGGTAGAATAATTATATTATCGAAGAAATATATCGAACCTGACTTGAAGGTGAAATGTTAGGTAAACTGGATGAATAATCAATCAATCGGAATTCCTAAAGAAGTATGGAAAGAATTATAAAATCCGACTAACGTAGATTATTAGAATATTCACTATAACTGGTATATCTGAAGATTAAGTTAAAGAATAATTCATAACTCGACGGAGAGGGGATTTCACTTTCAAATGGAAAGTAAAGAAATACTTTAAATTAGCACAAGCAAAGATAAAGAATAATACTAAAATTTGGTGTAGGTTCTAGGTATGTAGAAGATTTATAGTTATATTCACTTCACGGTATACACTTCGACTTCGACTTGGTTTATACATAGAATAATGGGACACATGAGAGGAAACTCTGAGAGTATTCAATATAAAATAACGTATGTAAAGACTACAATTCTGAAGGATGAACACAAAGTATAATTATTATCTCGTACTCAAAGAATCACTGTACGGATCTATATTTATTACATTCACACTTACTGTAATACAAATTCACTAAATATCTTAGGCACAGATCTAGACGAAATCAAATTATGAATAATCGCATATTTTACCTTACCTTACAACGATAACCAACAACGTAAGACACTCAGGGACACTTAGGGTAAAGGAAGAATTATCCTAGAGTCAGAGTCTGGTAGACGTGGCTCGGAGTCTGAAGGGCGGTACGTCAGGGGCACGGCCTTCTTCCCAGGGGCAGAGAAAGGCGAGTCAGGACTGGACGTCTGGAAAGCTTCACAGTCATGCATGAACCCGCTTCTGGTGGTATACCAGTAGAAGGCGGCAGTCGTGTTTTGCTTCCTTTTCTTCAGGAAAAGTAAGACTATGTTCAACTTATTTTTACTGTTCAACTTACTGGATTTCAATTACATAGGGGCATGTGGAAATCGTTGTAATGGTTATAGCCAAGGTAATACTTAGCCTAACAATACAGGTCAGATATTAAAGGGTGCATGTGGAGATTCTTAATCTCGTGATATATATTTCTTATTTCTAGGGGTCATAATGGTGATGTAATGGAAGATTTCCTGTTCATACGGAATTCTAGCTTTTATTCTTGTGCATGCTATAGTTTTTATATGGAACACTGGATCTAACTTATTCCCTTTCCTGCGGGAAGGTATTATCGAGAGGTGGCTGTGGTTCCCACTTATATGAGGCTCTTGATGTTTAATTAGCATAAACATATCCTCACTATAGTTTAAGTCCGGCTGGAGCGTCGTGATAGGCCGTGTCGTTTTGTGTCGGCCGCTGTCATTGGAGGAGCTGGAGCTCTCAGGATTCGTCCGGGCTCAAACTCCTTTAAATGGGGGACTCATCCATTCCTCCGGAATTAGAGCATAGGCAGATCCGGGGAAAGTGGTAGACTTATCCATTTCTGGAATTAAAGACTGGGAAGCTGGTCGGTTCTGTTGTCCTCTCCTTTTGGTTTTGTGGCTGTCCCTAATTACTGCTATGGTGTTGACCTGAGGGTGGCTGTTTGACCGTCATTTCAGTAAGTATGCGCTCTCCCGAGTGTGCCTCTAGTTATTCTTGTTGTACCTCCCATTTCCTTCCTTGACATTCTTCTTTTTACTACTTATTACTTCTTATTGCTGTCATTTCCCTGTTCTTTTCTTAATTATATACGGCCATTTCCATTTGTTGTTACTATGACTGTCATGTCTATTTTCTTTAATATATACATTCTATTATAATATTTGTATCGCTATTGTCATTGTTATATTATTATTATTATTATTATTATTATTGTTATTATTATTAATATTAATAATATTTGTAGTGTTATTATTATCATTATTATTATTATTATTATTATTATTGTTATTATTATTAATATTAATAATATTTGTAGTGTTATTATTATCATTATTATTATTATTATTATTATTATTATTATGGTATTATTATTATTGCTTCTTATTACTGCCATTTCAGTTGTCTTTGTTATTTACAGTCACTATGTCAAGGGGGTGTCACACGGAAGCTATCATCGTCAATTTTCTATAGTCAACAATTATCCGGCAACATATCTGGGATCTTTGCACTGGACTCAGAAACTATATTGAAGATAGATTAAGGGGGTATGGATAATTATTTATTAGTTTATGTATTTATATGTTTATTTATTTTTGTTTTAGTATCCTCCTTAGACCTCCAACAAGCTTAATCAATTTTCCTCAAGATCCCCTTTCGAGATAAATTTGTAATTTTTCGGTAGAAAAATGGCACGGCTGAAGGTCGATTTCTTACAAAAAAAAAACAGGCTCGCTGTTGCTCGCCAGAAAATAAACCGACACATAAATTTCACGAAAGGTCTTGATATTGATAAAAAAAGGGGGACGAAAGGTCTTGAAATCGACAAACTAATGGGGCGAACGTCTTAAAATCTCAAAACTAATGGGGCTAAGGATGAGGGAAAAGGGGTTCCAGAAAAAGCAACACCCTCCCCCTTAATGTAGGTGACAGAATTGAGAGAAAAATCGCTGGGTTCCCTTCTCCCTTTCCGCCCAATACCTCCCTTAAGGCCGCGTCATACAGAACTCCAACGTCGCCCGACCTACCCCCGAACACGATGACTTGCATTTTTGAGGCGAATGCATCGATATTGTCCCAATGTTGGTCAAAGAAGAACATCCCCAGATAATGCCCCGACATTCCCAGACTATGCCCCAAACAAGACTCGAATGTAACTCGACACTCCCGACCGATTTAAGTTAAAGACCCGAACATTAGAGGAATATAATCCGATGCATGCCAGAGCAAGACCCGATCAAAACTCGAATGTGCCAAGAATCAGCCGACAAATATTTAACGGTGTTTACACCCGAACCTACCTTGACCCGATACAAAAGATATTATGAGGAACACCAGAGGATCACCGGCAGCATCTGCCCGACCATCAGAAGACCTTAACACGGGGTAAATTCCAGTCTTTATCGTCTCTCATTCCCAGAATCAGTCTTTCGCTCTTCCTATGACTTAAATTGCTTCAAACTCTGTGTGTCCAGTCCAGGCATTTTAACTTGAACGTCCCTTGATTTCGGCCCTGTCACTCTTTGAAATCTGGGGGAGGCACTCGCTGCATGCAGTTATGCCTTTTGTCTCCCTCATTCACATAGAAAAAAGAAAAAAAACATAAACTGTACCTGCCCTATAGTGTGAACCTCTATAAAGAATGTATTGACTATTGGCGTTGTAGAAGGGGGATGTTAACCCGTTGAGACCCAGCGTCGCACGTGTTGCGTCGGCAGTCTTTGATCACCAACTCCCAGCGACGCATCACGTGCGTCCGACATATAAAAAACACTTACGTGGCTCGTAAGGTAGGAAATGGCGGGAGAATAGGAGGGGGCGGTACCGTAGTGTGTGGGGGAGCCCGGCCAGTAGGTGTGAGCGGGCCGAGACAGCCGCGCGGCTGGTGGTGGTGGGCTTAGTGGGGATAGTTTACACCCCTAGTTTACCGCCACTTTGAACCTTCATTACTCCGGTCGTATGGGAGCTAGAGGCTTGAGATTTATGTGAGATACTCCTTAGGATGTATGCCGTACAATGCCATACTCAGTTTTTACCCTAGTGCTCCCGGGCGGGTGGTCATGCGGGGGAGACGAACTATTGAAACCCCCCCCCCCCGCCCCCCAAATGACCGAAATGAGTTTTTTTTTATTTGTGTGTTCATTTCTCACCATTCTCTTCCATTTTGGCTCAACAAATTTTTTTGAAGCTCCCCCCCCCCCAACCCCCCACCGGCCCCCCCCCCCCAAAAAAAAATGTCAGAGGTGATTTTTTTTTGTTTTTTTTTTCATTTCTCATCCTTGTCTTCCATTATAGCAAACAAAAAAAATAAGTGAAAATGGCTTGGGACTGGGGTGAACAAAATATTATAACTAGCCGGGGCTCAACGGGTTAAGGGGGCCCACCTCTCTTTTGTTTTCTCTTTTCTCCCTCTCTCTTTGGCTTGTATCCATTCGGCTCCATTCAGCCAACTGTTTTAAGACGTTTATCCCCATCCAGGTGATGATTTCTTCCTGGCGAGCGATAGGGAGCCAGCATTGTATGGAGAAATCCGGCTTCGCCGGGGACATTTTTCTATCAAAAAATGTACAAATTTAGCTTACTCTCAAAACAAATATATATATATATATATATATATATGTCCGCTGAACATGATGGCGGTGTTTAGATTATTCTATCATCAATATTGGATTTTATAGAAATAAATCTATAACGATAGTTTTTCGCTCTTATAGAATCCATTCCGCAGCAAAATATTAACTCTCAGTCGGTTTTCACCCATAATGATTGCTTTTAAATTTTGTTGTTTTCATGAACGGCAAGAGGAAAGGTTATTCTATAAGATTTCATCAACAACAACAACAAAAATAACATTATGTGGAATTTCACCGTAGGTGAAGGTATATCTTCAGTCCGCCTGTATTTGCCCTAACTCTCAGTCGGTTTTCACCCATAATAATTGTTTTTTATATTTTTTTGTTTTATGAACAGCAAGAGGAAAGGTTATTCTATAAGGTTTCATCAACAATAACAACATGTTGAATTTCACCGTAGGTGAAAGCATATCTTCAGTCCGCCCGTATTTGCGCTCCCCATTTTTACCGATACATTGGTGGTGGTGGTAATGATGATGGTGATGAATATGGTGGTGGTGGTGATGATGATAGTGATGATGATGATGATGGTTGTGGTGGTGGTGGTGTGATGATGGTGATAACTATTGGTGGTGGTGGTGATGATGATGATGATGATAGTGATGATGGTGATGAATATATTGGTGGTGGTGATGATTATGGTGATGATGATAATGATTGTCTTATTCGTCACTTTATCTGGGGATTGTCGTGTTTTGTTCGAGGAATTTGAGTAATTCGGCTGAAAATCGGTTTATTGTCTCCCTATATTCATATGATTCAGGTTTTTATCGACTTATTTTCGCCTTTATATTCGACTTATGTTCGGGTAGTTCGTGTTAACTTCGTCAATGGAAATTACAGCAGAACATCGGCCGAAGCAAAAGAACGTAACAGGAATGTAAGCCGACCGTAACTCGACCTTTTTTTAACTATTTTTACACCCAAATATCGGCTAGAAGTTAACGCATGCACTAACTTCTGGCCGAACCCCGGGATGTTCGGCTGCACCCCTGAACATCCCCGGAGCTTCCCCCGAATCAACGAGAACATTGGCCGAATTGACCCGAATTTACCCGAACATTTTAAAATTTGAATTTTGTTTGCAAGTCATCCTGTTCGGGGGTAGGTCGCGCGACGTTCGAGTTCTGTATGACACGGCCTTTAAGGCCGAACCCACCCGAAACCGGCTGAATCGACGAAAAAATTCAAATTTCAGCCAGTTCCGGTCGATTCTGGTAACACTTCGGGTGAGTTCCGGTTATCTTCGAGACGTTCTTGGGATGTTCTGGTCTTGAGTGGAATCATCCGGTAAATCGGGCCAAAGTTAATGCATGCTTTAACTTGGGGGGATGAATCGGGTCAAAAAACCATTAAAAAACTATCGAGTCATGATCTAGTTATATTCGAGTCATATTCTGGTTACATTCGACCCATTCGGGTCGTGTTCGATTGTATTTTGAATTGCCGATGATGACTCGAAATATTCGAACCTTGGTCGAATATAACCCAATGTATAGCAGAATTATTGACTTCCTTAAGCTGGTATCACACAAACGCTTTTTCCTTCAACATTTATCCTCAACACTGGTCTTGCAGCTTATAAGGCTAACATTTAAAATATTTCGGTGACTTAAATTTATCTATAACCAGTCTAGTTTCCGATACCAGTGCAAAATAATCCAGAAATGATGCCAGAATTTTTTTGATCGCTGAATGTTGACTATAAAAGCTCTTGTGTGATACCAGCTTTAGGCTGGTATCTCACTGCCAGTATCTCACCCTGTCTGTTGGTCAGTTACATGTTTCCTTGTGTGGAGTTTCGTGCATGTTTTTTATATTTAATAACATGGTTTTGCTAAATCTTCAATGCGTTTTTTTCCACATAGCGATTTTGATAAGTTGTTTTGTCTAAATATTGTGTGGTTCCTGTTTTGGTGTGTTTATTTCGCAAGTTTTACATTTTAATTGCAAATCACATTGTTTATATTGCCATTTTCGATTGCCTTCTTCAATTCATCTTCATATATCGCTTGTGGAAGTGATTCGTCCGGGAAGTCGAGACCGTGTGCCATTAACATAACTATGTCTTGTGTGGACTTTTTGTAATCTATAAATCATTTCTAATACGATGGAATTGAAAACAATATTATCCTTCTAGCACACAAATAATAACATGAAAAAGAGTCAATACAAATTTCTCCTTTGTCTTTTCAGAACCAATTAAGTCTGTCTCATACTAGTTCGTGTTTATCGCTCACTTCCCCTTCTGCAACTCTCTATCTATCTTGTCTTTTCAGAACCAATTAAGTCCGTCTCATACTAGTTCGTGTTTATCGCTCACTTCCCCTTCTGCAACTCTCTTTCTATCTATCTTGTCTTTTCAGAACCAAATAAGTCCGTCTCATAATAGTTTGTGTTTATCGCTCACTTCCCCTTCTGCAACTCTCTTTCTATCTATCTTTTCTTTTCAGAACCAATTAAGTCGTCTGTCTCCTAATAGTTGTGTTTATCGCTCACTTCCCATTCTGCAACTCTCTTTCTATCTATCTATCTCTCTAATGCATCTACTGTACCTAACTCCCTTATACATTAACATAACTATGTCTTATTTGGACTTTTTGTAATCTTTGAATCATTTCTAATGCGATGGAATTTAAAAATATAATATTCTTCCAGCACATAGATAAACAATAAATAAGATAGTCAACAAAATATTTCAACCCTCCCCTCCCGAGCTTCGGAGACAGAAGATTTACGTTTGATGGATTTGTTTTTCTTTTCCCCCACGGTATACACAAAATTATGGGGAAATATTGTAACTATTAGACGATTTTATTCAGTGCAGGAAGGGCGTCTACCCATTGAAATGCTTCAGACAATATCAATTAATCCCTTTAGCTACCATAAATCCATCCTAAGCTTCATAAAATCTTCTAAATGTTGCTGAAATAAAATATATATGACGTCACCGATACAGAAAGGGTTAACGAAAGATAATATAAGCGATTATTTAACTTACTATGATCTTCGACCTATTCGACTGACGTTCGACCTAACTTCTTCTATTTCGGTTGTTGATCGACTGAGCTTCAGCTGAGCTTCGGTAATAATTCTGGTTATTTCCCCCTTCGAGTTATATTCGACGCATGATCGAGGCTTCTTCGTTCCACATCGGGTTTTCTTGAGTTACGTACGGGGATTCATCGACTCATCATCGACTTTCATTCAGGTCCATCGGGTTATATTCGAAATTCATTCGGGTCAGTGTCTGGTTATATTCGACTTCGAGTAACTTTCGGGTAATTCGGTTCAAATATGAAAGTCATTGACTTCGGGCGGCAGTCGCAGTCGGCCAACGTTCGACTTCTGTGTGACACGGCCTTTAGTTGATTGGCCGGACCTCAAAATTACGCGAATCGGTACTTCCTGCATCAACTGCTCACGTCCACCCCTATTTTGTCCAGCTTTCTAACCCAAGAGTGGACCGACTTACCCAGTCTTTCTTCTATCCAACAAGTAAGCTTTGGAACTCTCTCCCTCAATATGTAATTGCACACTTCCACCCTTATTCTTTCCAGCTCTCTAACCCAAGATTGGACCGATTTTCCCAGTCTTTCTTCTATCCAACAAGTAAGCTTTGGAACTCTCTCTCTCAATCTGTAATTGCACGCTTCCACCCCTATTCTGTCCAGCTCTCTAACCCAAGAGTGGACCGATTTTCCCAGTCTTTCTTCTATCCAACAAGTAAGCTTTGGAACTCTCTCCCTCGATCTGTCTTTCCCTCATCATATGACTTAAACTGCTTCAAGCTCCGTGTGTCCAGACATGTTGACTCCATGTATCTCGAATATGGCTCACTGTCACTCTTGCAGCTTTAGGGGAGACACTTGGCAGCGTCGCCATTTGTCTCCTTCATACACATTGAAAGAAAATATATGGCTATTGAATCATGGGAACTCAATAGCCAAGGTAATAAAATCGAAATATCCTCTCCATAATAATAAGAAATATGTCTTACATATTATAACTTGATGGTGTAATGGTTAGAGTGTGTAAGTTCTGTATGTGACGTCCTGGGTTTGAATCCTGGGAGAATCACATGCTTTCATTAATTAATTTGGGGTGTTTTTGGTGTTAAGAACGATGTTAAAAAAAAACTATTATAATTGTACCTAAAAATCTTCTCTGATGGTCTCACTTCTTCCTTTCCGTCCTAGGCCTCCTTCAGAGTGACACATGCTGGATATTCCTGCTTCGTCACCATCCTTCCTGGGTTCATTTATTTCCTGGCCTTTTCTTCCGATTGTGTCTCAGACTCTCTTTCTTTCTCCCCTCTCTCTCTCACTCACTTTTGCTCTCGCTCTACTCTCGCTCGCTCTCACCCTCACTCTCTCTCTCTCTCTCTAGTTCTCGCTCGTTCTCGCTTACTTGCTCTCACACTCACTCTCACGCTCACGCTCGCGCCCTCTCTCTCTCTCACCCGGCAAGAAGCCAACTCTTCCAAAGCCTCACACTTTTTCCCTCACACCAAAGTTTTCCTGCACTCCTTTTCTTCCCTTATCTCATTTTTGTTTCGTATCCCTTCTCACGTCTAGTCCTGTGCCTTGTTTTTTGTTTCTTTTATTTTAGGCATGGTATGTCTTGATTTAGTCCTTGTGTATAAATGTTGGTTAATTATTAATTATATATGTCTTGCTTTGAGCCCTTACTTCTCTCTCTCTCTCTCTCTCTCTCTCTCTCTCTCTCTCTCTCTCTCTCTCTCTCTCTCTCTCTCTCTCTCTCTCTGTATATATATATATATATATATATATATATATATATATATAGTATATAGATATAGATATATATCTATCTATCTATCTATCTATATGCTCAGGCCCAATCCCCATTTTGGGGGTAGCCGACTCAAGACAGCAAGAACAGGGAAAACACAAAAACAACATAAAACAACAAATAAACAAAGATAAAAAGCACAAACTCACACACATCCAGGTCACCCAGGAGAAGACCCAGAGACCAGGGTCACCAAGGTCGCTCCAGCACTCCCCCGGCCCCCGACCACCCGGAGAGGTTCCGATCTCGGCAGGCAGACATGCAGCGGAGCCAATGCCACAAGCCCTCCCACCACACTTCCAGGCGCACCCTTCATATTAATCGTCTCCCCGGGCCAGGCGCCTGATGGACTATTATCTAGTCCAACTTGCGCCTGACCCCTTACTCCAAATGACCATGTGTTCACTCAACTATTCAGAAGCATTCTCCATTCACTCCTGTCCACCACCACTTCCCCTGCCTGATCTATAGTCATTCCTCTATCATCCAAAGCCTTTCTTACACAGTCTCTCCATCTCAATGGGGGTCTTCCTGCCCTTCAATCTCCCCTTGTACCTGACTCACATATTCTCTTTGTAAGCCATTCATCTCCCATTCGTTCAACATGACCAATGGTCATGGCCAGCTCAGCACCCTTCTGTCCACTCTGGTTGACAAATGTTCCTGCTGCCCCACTCTCCTACGTATCTCTTCATTCCTCAATCTGTCTCTACGAGTAACTCCACACAGACTCCTCAAGCAGCTCATCTCCATCACATCCAGCCCTATTTTCTCCTTTTTCTTCAGAGCCCATGTCTCAGCCCCATACATCACTGTTGGCACAACAATTCCTTGATACAGTGCACTTTTTCCTTTCACTCCGAAATTTCTCGTCTTCCACATACTTCCCATTGCTCCGAAAACCTTCCTTCCTTCACACACTCCCTGTTTTACCTCCACTTCCATACCTCCACTCCTGCTTATCGTTCCTCCTAGATATTTAAAACACTCTACTTGTTCCAATATTTCCCCATCCAGCCTCACATCTAGGTTCACCCTATGCTCTCCCCTATTACACACCATTACTTTACTTTCATTGACAATCACCTTCAGTTTCCTCCTTCCACAAACCACACCAAACTCTTTGACTACCCGCTGCAGTTTCTCATCAGAATCTGCCACCAATGCTGTGTCATCAGCGAACAGCAACTGATTCAACTCCCAATCTCTACCATTCTTTCCTACTAAACCCAATCCTCTTCCCATAGTTCTCCTGTTCACCTCCCACACCACACCATCCATAAACATATTAAACAGCCATGGTGACATTACACAACCCTGTCGCAAACCTACCTTTACCTCAAACCATTCACTCAATCTCACCATTTCCTACTCTCACACATGCTCTGCTCCCTTCATAAAAACTCTTAACTGCTTCTAACAAATTTCCTCCTATTTCATAAATCCTTAACACCTTCCACATTGCTTCACGGTCCACACGATCATACGTTTTTTCCAAGTCCATAAAAGCCCAAAATATCTCCTTATGCTTCTCTAAATACTTCTCGCATAACTGTCTTACTGCAAACATCTGATCTATAGACAGTATATATATATATATATATATATATATATATATATATATATATGATGTTTTGATTTTCTATTTTTGGCATTGTTTGTTTTGATTTAGTACGGGTGCATCTGTTGCTTTGAATCATCACTTTGCTTTCCTTCCTTTTTTTTAAGGGGGGGGGGGGTCAGTTTTGTTTTGATGTAGCACTTATGTATCTGTTGTTTTGAATAAGTATTTGTTTTAATAGTATGTTCTGCATTAGTACACGGCATGTTGTTATCTTTAACTTTGTGTGTCCAACATTTTTACTTGATTGTATCTTGAATTTGGCTCTCTGTCACTCTGTTATGTATACTGTACATACATTTTATCTTATTTCTATTTGTCTATTTTTGTATTATTTCCTTACCTATCTTTTATTCTGTCTTATATATAGATATATATTAATATATTTTACTGTATTATTATATATATATATATATATATATATATATATATATATATATATATATATGTATATAAGAGATACATGGAAACAAAATTAAATCTTATGGTTTTCATATTTTGAATTAGAACTTTTATAATAGTACTGGCAAAATTGCTTGAAAAATGATTGGTTAATGGAGTTTCTAATTCTGGACTCCCTTCTCCCAAATATTTAGCCCCACTAGTTTTGAAATGTCAAGATGTTCACCCCCATTAGTTTGGGGATTTTAAGACCTTTCGAGCCACTTCCTTTTCAGTTTTAAGACTTTCCGTGCCATTTAGGTGTCGATTTTTTTGTCTTCAGGAGAACGATATCGAGCCTGCAATAGGAGCGTTCAATCTGTAGACAAGCTTGTCAGATGTTACCAGATTCGCCAATTATCGTAATAAAATGTGAACAAGACTAAGAAGGATGTCAGTTTTTAAATAATTTGTCGATTTTTTCTGAAGTTAATAGAGGCTTATGACAAGCGTTTATAATTTTATATATTTTTCATATATATTATAATAATCTCATACATATTTTAGCTCACTACTTTATTGTATATACAAGATAAGAGAACAGGAACAAATATTGTGTTGTAAAATAAATCCATTACGAAACGGTAAATACTGGTTGCAAAAAATTAATAGTATATAATTTAACTTCTTTTGTATGCTAATGATATATTTATAATAGTGGTATCTAAATTAAACAACGCTTTTATGATTAAATTGACATTTCATTCAATTACATATTTTTCTCTGAACAGGACTGCCGGACTTGAGAAGCAGTTCATTTTTTATAGGGGCTATTGATTGGCTAATGGATAGGAGTATGATTAGTAAATCAAGATATCTTCATTATTCCATAATTGTTTAAATATTTTAATTACGAGCAATTTCACCAATTGAGTCATGTTCTACAGACTTATCCGAACACTGTGGTATACATATGTCACATAAAGTACACTATTAACGTAAATATTATAAAGTGAACACAGACAAAATAAAAACAAATATGAGAAAAAATACCATGCGAGAGAGGAGACTCCCTGCTGAGACGGCTGAGTTCTGGAGCCTATCAACCAATCAGGGGCTGATATCCTAACTTACCATTTCCGTAGTGACTTACCCTGGTGCTAGGAAGCCACTGCATATGTTAAAAATGCAGAGGTTTGTGATTGGCTAAGGCGGGTGAGATGTAAGCCGAGACTCAGTCAGTCTACAAATCTCGCTTACTTTTTGGCTTTATCAATTTTTATTTTGCTTGTCTTCACTTTATAATATCTATGTTATTAATGAGTTATATGTGATATATTTTAGCTCTCAGGGTTCGTAAATCACTTTAGATTATCACATTATCATTAAAATGACTTACAATTTTAGAGTTTCAATAAAATAATTGGAATAATGAAGATATCTCAACTTTATCAACACACATCAATCAACAACCTATCATCATCTTCTGTTTACAATATTCTACTCTACAATGAAAAATAGAAATATACTTAATAAAATATGTATCCATTGGAGGTATCTGTTAAACACCATAATGTAGGAAAAATTACTCTAAAATTATACTTGATGTTTTGAAATGACAACAAAATATATATATATATATATATATTAAGTATTAGCAATGTTCACATTATATTATTTTATTCGTGATAAATTAAATAATCTGGTGACATCTGGCAATTGTGTCCACAGATTGAACGCTCCTCTTTAGGAGAAATCGGCCTTGGCAGGGACATTTTTCTACCAAAAAATGAAAAAAATTATCTCAAAGAGAAGTCTTCGGATATTTTTGTTAAAGTTCAATGGAGGTATTGGGAGGATACTGTAACTATTTAAATAAATTAATCAGAATATTATATATATATATACAGTATATATATATATATATATATATATATATATATATATATATATATATATATTCTCTTTTAAACAGATGAGGTTAAAAGCAATAGCAGTTTCAGCATTCAGGATTTTATTGTTACAGCTTTCAATAGTTCTAACAATTGTCCTCTGGGGTTCAGAGATGAGGTACAACAGGTTAGCAAAATTCATGGTGGATCCAACGTTTCACAAGTAAACATCTTGCATCTTCAGGGAATGGAGAGGTAATGATTAGAATAGGGACAAAGCATCATATTTATACAAAATTCGAGGATCAAGAATAGGGAGGTGGGCGGAGCTACTGGGTGTGGGGGTGGCTGTTCATTGGTGGAAGGCAGTCTATTCGCGAGACGGGCACTAAATCTTATCGGTGGTTGGTTGTTGGCTGTGGGTGGCTGTGATTGGTTGGTGTTGTCAGTTGTGTGCTGAGCGCGGAAGGGTAAGGGAGGGGGGCACAGGGCGAGAGGAAGGGGGGCAGTATGCCTGTAGCGCTTGCCTGAAGGAAGAATTTGAAGGTCTGGTGTTTGGTTGTTGATGCTGGAGTTGAGTGTTTGGATGTATAGAGCTTCTAAAATAGGTAGTCTTCTGGGGTCTGATTCTTTGTCGAGTATGGTGGTTTGTTTGTCTAGGTCGGCGCGAGTTAGGGCAAGATGGTGAGGGGCTTCATAGTGATCTTTTATAGCGCCAGATTGAAGGTGGAGGGTTAGTCGACGGGAAAGGCGAGTCTGTGTCATTCCAACATAGGATAGGGGTCCACAGTACCCAGAGGTGCAAATATGCTGGTATATCACATGATCGTCTTTCGGTTGGTTGGTGGAAATGGGGCGGTTACGGAGGACAAGGTTGGAGGTCTTAGGAGATTTGTAGTAAATAATGAGTTTTATTTTATTGTCAGGGTTGGTGGGGAGGACGTATTTGTGAATTATTTCTTTCATAAGGGATTTGTCTGTTGTGTGGTCGGAAGACATGTAGTTTCTGTAGAAAAATGTAATGTCATTGGCCGGGTTGGTGCTAGGGGGGTCTTGTTTGTACCATTTTTCTAGGTGGTGGTTGATGGCATTGGTGATGTCAGTGATGGAATACCCATTGTTGACTAGGACCTGGGTAAGCCTTTCCAGTTCATTGTGTGTGTCATTCCAGGTGGTGCAATGGGTGAGGGCTCTCCTGATATAGGCGGCGATGGTGGACTGATGGTATCATTTAGGGCATTCACTTTCCCCATTAAGACATTGGCCATTGTTAGTAGGTTTGGTGTACACTGTAGTTTTGAAGCCGTGGTCGTGGAGGGAGACAAGGAGGTCGAGAAAGGGTAGATGTCCATCGGTGGTTTCTTCGTATGTGAAGTTGAGTCCGGAGGCGGCCAAGAAGCGCTGCTGGAGGTCCCTGAGTTCGCCCAGGTCCTTCACCCGCATGAAGATATCATCGATGTACCTGCAGTAGACAGTGGGCCGGTGGGCAGGCAGGAGTTCCTCTTCGATAGTTCCCATGAAGAAATTGGCGAACAGGACCCCCAGGGGGCTTCCCATCGCTACACCGTCGATTTGCTGGTACATATTCCCGCGGGGGCAGAGGAAAGGGGACTCCTTGGTACATAGTTCCAAGAGCGTCTTCAGGGCCTTCTCCGGGATGTCCCCTGGGGGGGCGTATTAGGGCAGTGGTAAACTCGACGTAGGATAAAATCTATGGTCTTGTCAACGGGCACGTTGGTAAACAAACTCTCTACGTCGAGGGAGGCGATGATGTGGTCGTTAGTTGGAGGGGCATCTCGTAGAATTTCTAGGAAGTCATAAGCAGAGTTGAGGTTGTATTGCCGAGGAACCAAAGGGGTGAGGAGTTTGTTCAGGGCCTTGGCGGTCTGGTAGGTAGCAGTAGGGGTCTGTGATATGAGGGGGCGGAGGGGGTTCCCGGGTTTGTGGGTTTTTATAGTACCGTAAGCATAACCTGGGGTGAATTCGCCGATGAGTTTCTTCAGGTGTACGCCATCGGCTTTGGCGTTGATATCAGTGATGGTGGTGTTGGCTTTCCTTTTTATTTCGTCAGTAGGGTTGCGAGTGATCCTTTTGAATTTGTTTTTATCACTAAGAATGTCGTCCATTTTCCGTAGGTATTCTTCTTTTCCGTGTATCACAAGGCAGGAGGCCTTATCAGCTCGTCGGATGATGATGTTGGGGTTCTCTTTAACACCTTACGAGCGGCCTATGCGGTTTATTTATATGTACCGCCCAGCGGGGTGTTTTTAGCCAAAATAGGGCTGTTTACGTGATCATTTTCATGCCTAAATAAGACCCAGAACGTAAAACAAGTACCTATCCCTGAAAGGGCATAAACAGAGCTTTCGAATGACACCATAACGATCCTTTTATGATGGCTAGTTTTCTTGCAATAACCGTGCAACGCGAGTGCAAAAAGCATGTAATTCGGTACTTTCCCCATATAATTCAGTATGTAGCGAGTGAGAGAGGGAGGAGGGAGCTGAGATTCGTTTCAGTAGGTTCGCCGCGGTGGTCTGGAGCAGTCATACGCTCGCTAGTCTCCTGCCACCACTTGTCTCTCTCTCTCAGCAACATTACGTGCTGAAATTGCCACTCGACCTATGTCGAGCGCCGCCACATAGTCCAGCTTTATTTAACTCGACTTATGTGGTGAGCCGCTAATTAAGGGTTAAGTTGTTTAGCGGCTTTGAAGTGGTGTTTGTTGAGGAGCTTGCTTTGGTGGGATCCCCTGGTTTTGGCGGCTTCTGCTAGTAGGGTGGGTTGTAGGGCTGGGGTGGTGGTGATCTTGCCGTCTTTCTGGAATCGTAGGATGTCATCCAGTAGGACTTCAATTTCAAGGCGTTTTCGGTGGGGTCCCGGCTTGGAAATGTAGTGGCAATTTAAGCCTTTGTTCAGGAGGTCTTCTTGGTCCGGCGTTAGGGTGGTGTTGGTGAGGTTAATATATCCTTTTGTTGGCTTGGGAAGTTTTATGTTTACACCATATAGACGGGAGAGATTTTGGATGGTAGTGTTCTCTGTTTGTCGTCTGTGTTGTTCGTTGAGTTGTTGGTGCGGGTGAAGGACCTGGGCAAACTCAGGGACCTCCAGCAGCGCTTCATGGCCGCCTCCGGACTCAACTTCACATACGAAGAAACCACCGATGGACATCTACCTTTCCTCGACCTCCTTGTCTCTCTCCACGACCACGGCTTCAAAACTACAGTGTACACCAAACCTACTAACAATGGCCAATGTCTTAATGGGGAAAGTGAATGCCCTAAACGATACCATCAGTCCACCATCGCCGCCTATGTCAGGAGAGCCCTCACCCATTGCACCACCTGGAATGACACACACAATGAACTGGAAAGGCTCACCCAGGTCCTAGTCAACAATGGGTATTCCAACACTGACATCACCAATGCCATCAACCACCACCTAGAAAAATGGTACAAACAAGACCCCCCTAGCACCAACCCGGCCAATGACATTACATTTTTCTACAGAAACTACATGTCTTCCGACCACACAACAGACGAATCCATTATGAAAGAAATAATTCACAAATACGTCCTCCCCACCAACCCTGACAATAAAATAAAACTCATTATTTACTACAAATCTCCTAAGACCTCCAACCTTGTCCTCCGTAACCGCCCCATTTCCACCAACCAACCGAAAGACGATCATGTGATATACCAGCATATTTGCACCTCTGGGGACTGTAGACCCCTATCCTATGTTGGAATGACACAGACTCGCCTTTCCCGTCGACTAACCCTCCACCTTCAATCTGGCGCTATAAAAGATCACAATCAAGCCCCCCACCATCTTGCCCTAACTCGCGCCGACCTAGACAAACAAACCACCATACTCGACAAAGAATCAGACCCCAGAAGACTAGCTATTTTAGAAGCTCTATACATCCAAACACTCAACCCCAGCATCAACAACCAAACACAAGACCTTCAAATTCTTCCTTCAGGCAAGCGCTACAGGCATACTGCCCCCCTTCCTCTCGCCCTGTGCCTTACCCTTACCCTTACCCTTCCGCGCTCAGCACACAACTGACAACACCAACCAATCACAGCCACCCACAGCCAACAACCAACCACCGATAAGATTTAGTGCCCGTCTCGCGAATAGACTGCCTTCCACCAATGAACAGCCACCCCACACCCAGTAGCTCCGCCCACCTCCCTATTCTTGATCCTCGAATTTTGTATAAATATGATGCTTTGTCCCTATTCTAATCATTACCTCTCCATTCCCTGAAGATGCAAGATGTTTACTTGTGAAACGTTGGATCCACCATGAATTGTGCTAACCTGTTGTACCTCATCTCTGAACCCCAGAGGAAAATTGTTAGAACTATTGAAAGCTGTAACAATAAAATCCTGAATGCTGAAACTGCTATTGCTTTTAACCTTGTCTGTTTAAAAGAGAATGTATTACCTGGCTATACTAACATATATGTACATATATATATATATATATATATATATATATATATATATATAATGTTTAAGTTAACAAATCTTCCTTTAAGGGTGAGGGGAGAACAAAAAACGATTTGATACTGGAGGCCACGGTTAGGGGTTTAGCCAAGACCACCTGGTTTACCTGACCAAGTTTACAAGGAGGGGAAGGTTACAAGGAGGGGATAGGCCTGGATGAGAGAGAGAGAGATTATGTGTTGTGTGTGTGTGAGAGAGAGAGAACGAGAGAGAGGCTCGCTATCGCTTGCCAGGAAAAAAAAATCAATATCTAAATGACACGAGAGGTCTAAAAATTAAGAAATAAATGTTGCGAAAGGTTTTGAAATGGTTACTGGGCGAACGTCTTAGAATCTCAAACCTAAGGGGCTGAGCATGAAGGAGAAGGAGCTCCAGAATAACACCCCCTTTAATATGCTCAGTAACTCATTCAAAATAGGGACGATTTTTTAGTATTAATTAGATATGTGTGAATTATTATTTGTTTTTTAATTTTGTTGTTTCTGTTCGAACTCTGTCTCGAGTCGACCACCCCCAGCTATGGGATATGTGCCTGAGTACATACATACATACATACATACTGTACATACATACATACATACATACAATTATTAAGTTAACATATAAGGATTTTCTTCAGCACAGGAAATACACTGTTGACAAGGAATATAAATCGTGTATTGCGAACATGTAAGTTTATTCCAGATTAAATTAGGTTTCTTTATCAGGTTAAATTATAAGTGAATCAACCGGCGTACAGTACATTTCCGTTCTCTCTCGCTCTCTCTCTCTCTCTCTCTCTCTCTCTCTCTCTCTCTCTCTCTCTCTCTTCCTTCCACTTGGGCGGCCTCCCATTTAATCGTCGACACCCCTTCCTTTTTTCCCCCGTAGATAAGCAGGGAGAAGGAGGGGGGGGGGGAGAAGAGCGCAAAGAGAAGGGTAGAACTTAGTTGCATAAAAAAGAAGAGCAGATAGGGCAAAAAGGGCGAGAAAAGAGAACGGTAGAGGTACATACCAAAAAATAAGGGGAGATAGGGGAGATGATACTGCGGAAGTTGGGAGAAGACAAAACTAATGGTACGAGGCGGAGAGAGAAGGAGGGGATGTGTGTGTGTGTGGTTGTGTGTATGTTAAGAGGCACATTAGCCTAAGGTGATGTGATGGAAGTGTTGTACTGTACAAATCTTGTACATTGACTTGGCTATTAGGCAGGGCCAATGGTCAGTGTGGGTTCGAATACTACTTTCGCCTTCAGGGTTTGTGAGATGGATTCTTACACAATAATAAGTGTAATCCGAAAAAAAAAACTAAGCCATGCCACTGTCCTCTACCACTACCAGAGAGAGAGCGAGAAAGAGAGAGTGAGAGCGAGAGAGAGAGACTGTGTAAGTGAAGGCCATGTTCTGAATAGGGTCTAGTTTCCATTATTGTAATCAAAAGAGAGAATAATTAGTTTCCTTTTCTCTCCACCCTGAGTAGAGGAGGGTTCAATGGGGAGGCTCTAAAGGACAGGCAACACGAAAAGAATAGAAGATACGGTAGACAGAATATGTATTAAATGGGGTTTATATTTATTTATATATTTATTCACTTGATTATTAAATATATATGTTTATTGTTTCCTCCCTAGACCTCCATCAAGCTTTAAAAAATACCTCCAAGACCTGAATCCCTTCGTGAAAAAGTTGTGCATTTTTCGGTAGCGCTATCGCTCGCCAGTAAATAATCAACACCTAAATAGCACGAAAGGTTTTAAAATTGACAAAGAAATGGGGCGAGAGGTATTAAAATCACCAAATTAATGGAGTAAACTTTTTAAAATCTCAAAACTAATGGGGCTAATAATGAGGGATAAGTGGGGCCAGAATTATCATCCCTCTTGAAATATATAAAAGATAAATACAACATATATATTGATCCTTTCGAGGCTTCTTCTAGTTAACCCCTTATGTACCGGCGACGTCTCTTATATTTTATTCTAGCTATATTAAGATGATTTTATGTAGTTTAAGGAGGACCTATGGAAATAAAAATGGTTAAGTGAGATAGTTCGAAGCCTGTTTATTACTGGAGGCCCTTTTTTAACTGAATGAAATCGTCTTATGGTAGCCAGAATAAAGCTAAAAGGACAACACAGGTACTGAAAGGGTTAATATACGTAATTTATATGTAGAGAAATATGACGTTATTCATTTAACTCCTTCGGCACCGGCGACGTCTTGTTAGCTTCATTTTGGGTACTAGTTGACGATTGTATTCAGTTTAAATAGGGCCTCTATCAATTAACAGGCCTGTAACTACCCCTCTGAACCATTAACAGGCCTGTAACTACCCCTCTGAACCATTAACAGGCCTGTGACTACCCCTCTGAACCATTAACAGGCCTGTAACTACCCCTCTGAACCATTAACAGGCCTGTAACTACCCCTCTGAACCATTAACAGGCCTGTAACTACCCCTCTGAACCATTAACAGGCCTGTAACTACCCCTCTGAACCATTTTTACTACCACAAAATTGTTCTTAAACTGCACACAATCTTCTAAATATAGCTTACTAAAATTAAAAAGAAGTCACCGGTACAGAATAACACAGGAACTTAAAAAGAAGTCACCGGTACAGAATAACACAGGAAATTGAAAAGAAGTCACCGGTACAGAATAACACAGGAAATTAAAAAGAAGTCACCGGTACAGAATAACACAGGAAATCGGGCATTTGAAACGATGGTTGGTTATTCTGGTCCCCCAATCTCCCTCGTGTTTATAAAGCCCCATTATTTTTCACATTATAAGACGTTCGGCCCATTAGTTTGACGATGTTAAGATCATTCACCCAATTTATTTGTGAATATTAAGACCTTTCGTGCCATTTAGGGGTGTGTGGTGGGGTGGTCTTGCCACTGGACTGGTAATTCAATGGACCCGGGTTCGAATTCCCATATGTCAATGGGAAGATATTATTGGAATGGAACTTGTGCTGTACCTAGAGTATCAGTGCATTACCACAAATCCCACCGAAACGCCAAAAAAATACCCTCATTGTTCCCTGATTAAATATTACTCTATGAATATTCCCATATTCAAAATATTCTATAGAGGGGCAATGCCTAGTGAATTCATTGCTCAATAGGTGGCATTCTGAGAATGAGGGTCCGAGTCTAAGGGTTGAGATAGTGAGGCACAGAGGCTAAGCAGCTTCAGAGATGAGGCTGTTTCAAGCCATAAAGTGGGTGTTTCACATGTCTCACTCCTTAGACTGGAACGAGACTTCACGGGCTTCACCATGTTGAGTTGTAAAATGTACAGGCTATCAGCCTATGCCCGATAGGGAGTAGTTGGAATATACTACAGGCATTATACTAAATAACCTCCCACAAATTGCAACAAAAACGTTTTCAATTGATCTTGATTCAGGAAAGACCCTTCTACAACATATCAAAAGTCCTAAGAAATGTAATTGGTGGAAAACATAAAACATGCCATAACTTACCACTAATATTGTTTGTGAAAATATATTTTAGTTATCCATTATTTACTGGTTTTCTTTGAACATTTATCACCCAGATAGACATAGAAAATGCAAACTATTTGTTTATATCACTCACCTGACCTGTTGGAAATTGTAGTTGGTATGTGTTGGTTAGTGTATTTCTATTCGTTTTTAGCCATGCCTAGATGTACCAACTACAATTTCCAACAGGTCAGGTGAGTGATATAAACAAATAGTTTGCATTTTCTATGTCTATCTGGTTGGTAAATGTTAAAAAAAAACAGTAAATAATGGATAACTAAAATATATTTTCACACACATACTGTATATGGGGGAGCACTCATATGGGGGAGCTCTCATTCACCGTATCCCGTGGAACTACGTACAAGGATATAATATTATGCAATTTGTACAGTGAGTATGTCAGGTAAAAATATGGTGCTCCACTAATTGTTTTTTATGGCTACCAGGAAACGTCTACCAACGACATGGCTCATCTCAGGCGAGCAGGCGGGAGGATTGGATTCACTGTAACCCTGGCAGAGGACTTGCCAGTAATGATGAAAAAAGAAGAGTTCCTTTCCAACACCACCAACAAACAGCGATTCATCAATATGCACAGTGCTTACCTGCAGACGAAAAACTGCCATATATACCATGCCTCAGGTGATACCCATCTCTTTATAGTGCAGAAAGTAGTGGATGCTGCTGCCGAAAGTACAATTGCACTCATAGGCGATGATACAGACCTTCACGTCCTCCTCATCTACCATGCTAACCTTGAATCGCATGACATCTTCAAACCAGAGCCAAAGAAGAGTACGAGGAATGCACGCATTTGGGATGTCCAGGCTGTTAAACATCAACTAGGTCCCAGTGTGTGCAATCACATACTCTTAATCCACGCCATAGCTGGATGTGACACTACCTCCAGCCTCTACGGAATTGGGAAGGGATCGAGCTCCTTTGAAAGCATTCACAACCTGCAGTGACTTCCGTGAACAGGCGGATGTGTTTGACACCCACTGAGCTTCTCCGGCAGATATGTTGTCCGCAGGTGAGAATGCTCTGTTGTGTCTGTACAATGGAAAGTCAGGGGAGGGACACGTCACGCTTGAGGCACAAGCGATTCTGTGTAAAGGTGGCTGCACCTAGTTCTCCCGTACAGCCAAATAGTCTGCGACCAACATCAGCAGCAGCCAGGTACCACAGTCTTTGTGTGTACCGTACTATCAGCTACAACAGTGGAAAGGATCTGTCGACAGACTATCACCACAGGAATAGGGGTGGGAGAAGAGCAACATAGGGTTCGTACCTGTCCAAACTGACTTGGGACCTGCTCCACAGGAGCTGCTAAGAGTTGCAGATGCGTCTGCAAGAATGATTGCAGTAGCTTGCGGTGCACATGCAGGAGGCACAACATCGAGTGCTCTGCTGCCTGTAGCAACTGTAAGGGAAGAGTGTGTGTGAATACCTCTCAGGCAGTTTGTGACGAAGACGGAGCTGATCATGAACCAGACGACCTCCATTTAAAATCACTAACAACAAGTGTGTTTCAATATGTCAATATACAAATACACCATAAATTTACCCAGCATCATTTCATTTAATAATAGCAATTATCATATGTTTTGTTTTTAGACGCTACCTTTAGAAGCTAATTTGAGGTAGCACAGGTGACGGGTATTGAAAAAAAAGTCATATGAACAAAATATTTGTTTCCACCAATCAGATTTCTTAGGACTTTATATATGTTATAGAGGACATTTTTATGATTAAAAAACAGTTGGAAGCATTGTTGTTGCAATTTGTGTGAGGTTCATCCGTTTTTTTTTTCCGTATAATGCCTGTATTAATATAGAAGAACACAAATTAGGTGTAATTGTTTTCCTGGCGAGCGATAGCGAGGCTATTATTTAGAAGGGAACCGGCCTTCTGCCAGGACATTTTACTAGAAAGGGGATCGTTGGGATGATATGTTTAGCTTGATGGAGGTCTAGGGAGGAAACTAAAAAACATATGAATTAATAAATGTATCGACCTCCCTCCATAATGCTTGGACATCGTAGCAATCTATGGCATTGGTAGATAGTCCATTCCTTAACCCTTAGAAGATTCAATGGCGCATTTATGTTCGGGTGTCTAGCTATTATTTGACGATTGTATTCAGATTAGGAAGGATATATGGAAGCCAGAGGGTTGATTGAGGTATAGTCTTTACCATCATAATTACCACATATACTTTCTAAATTGTATAAAACCGTCTAATGATAGCCAGAATAAACTTTTTCAAAATGCGTCATATTCTTCAAAGGGTTAACAAGATAATACAATAATAACTTACCAATTTGCCTGTGAGCTGTCGCCTTAAGTACACTTAATTGAAATAGTCTTTACTCATATAATTCCCACAGATACTTCCTAAATTGTATATAATCGCAAAATGATAGCCAGAATATACTATCAACATGCGTCATAATCTTGAAAGTTATATACAAAATAATAGTACAATAAACACAAAAATAATAGTACAATAAAAACAAAAACGCCTGTGTGCTGTCGCCTTAAGTTTACGTCTCACCAAAATTGCGGTTTGCTGGGAAATGTCATGACATCGCTCCTCTACCTTCTTTAGTTACAATACTACCACTGTGTGAGTGTGTGTGTGTGTGAGAGAGAGAGAGAGAGAGAAAGAGTTTGTGCGTGTGTGTGAGAGAGAGAGAGAGTTTATGTGTACGAAAGAGTGTGTGTGTGTGTGTGTGTAATTTATAAACCCATGGGCGTCGAGTGGTTGTGTGCATGCGTGTGTGTGTGTAGGGTATATATAACCACGTGTATGTGTTTATAAGCATTGCTGTCAATGTTTATGAGCTATTATATGTGTGTGTTTGCTTGGGCGTGTGTGTGCGTGTGTTAACTAATTACTTAAACAAATATACCCTGTTCTGAATATGTAGGCCAAAACTCTTGAACATTAACCTCTACAACTCAAAAACCTCTATAGAGTGATCGAACAGTATTTCCATCATGAGGCGAGTCAGCCAGGGAATAGGTGTGGAAATGTACAACCCATTTGATCTAGCCATGTTTGAGTTACAGAAGTTAGGGTTCACAATTTATGGTTTACGTATTTGGAACAAGGTATAATCACTGAAATATGATCAAACTTGTTCACTCCCTCCAGATTGTACCCCAACACATATTTCATTAAATGCTGACCGCCACTGGATATACAGCCTCCCATCCCTCAAATTAATCCCTCAAATTAATATGACCATGACAAGATTGCCTACGATGTATACGGTACTGAGTGAACTATTTATTGGTTACCCATTGAGTTCACACGCAAATGTTAGAGACGATTATATGAGCTCAATGATAGGTGGAGAGAAAGAGTACGAAGGAGTACAAAGGAAGTCAAGCACCAACAGTTCTAACGACTCATCGAGGTTGCTTGCCCTGTAAATCACTGCTGGTTAGAGTGTTCAACAGTGGCTTAGAGTGGGTAAGAGAGAATTGAAAAGGGAAGAACTGCTCTAGCACTAATGTCCCTGGCAGGGTTATGACTTATGAGATATTATATAGTAGGGAACAATTTGGGTTAATATAATAACAGAGTTATAAGTGAGAGAGAGAGAGAGAGAGTGAGAGTGAGTGCGTGTGTGAGTGTGATAGAAGAATATTTTGGGTGTGGAACAACCTGGAACTCTTGTACAGGTGACAGAAGAAGGCCCCTTTCTCTCCAGCTGGGACCCTCTTAATCCAGTTTAGCTTTGGACCCCAAATTGACTTCTATTCAACACCGGCAAGGAAAAAAATACACACAGTTTGGTTGTAAAAGGTGGGAGGAAGTGAGCGGGAGGGGGAGAGAGAGGGGTGGAGGGGAAGAGTGAGAGTGGTGGGGAAGAGGGGAGGGGGAGAGAGAGGATGGGGGGGGGGGAGGGAGAAGGCGAGGCGGGGATGAGGAGTAAGGGGGGGGGGTCGAAGAGAGAAGGAGGGGGAGGGGAAGAGAAAGAAATGGAGGGGGAGGGGGAGAGGAGGAGGAAGAGGTGAGAGAAACAAGGAGAAGGGGGAAAGGAGAATAATGGGAGGAGCGGTGAATTAGCAGGAAAATAAATAAACACAACATTAGAGACCTGGAGTACACTTTTTCTCTGTAATGTCTGTATTTTCCTGTATTTGTTGTATTTGTTGTATGTTTTTCTATTTTGTTTGTATATGTTCGGTATTTACATTAGGTGTGGAGTTATTTATCCTGTATTTTTTAGTGTTCAGTATATGCTCTGTATTTGTTTTTTTCTGTATTTTAATGAGATTTTTTCCTGTATGGTTGGTATATTTTCTGTATTTTCCGCATTTTGTCTGTATTTTCTGTATTTGTCTGTATTTTCTGGGGTTTTTCTAAATGTTTTGTTCGTTTTTAGTATTTTCTGTGTGTTTTCTGTATACTCTATATATTATGATTGTGTCTATGTTGTATGTATATCTGTCTGTATTCTCTGTATTTTTCTGCATCATATATTTTTTCTGAATTTAATTAATTATATTTGTATTTTCGGTTTGTTCTGTATTTTCTGTAAAGTTTCTGTATTTGCTTTATAGTTTTGTATTTGTTCTGTATTTCTTGCATTTTTTCTGTAATTTCTGAATTTGTCTATATACTCTGAAATATTTGTGTATTTACATTTGGTGTGCATGCACAGTATTTGCGGTAAGCTGTTTTCATCTCCCATACAAATGTGTTGGTATATTGTATACATTGCAATAACATATTCCCTCATAACGTAGTGAACAGATACTATATATCGAACGATATAATAGGTATATAATTAATGTAGGCCTCAAACCATTTGCAAAGAACAGACCCCAAAGTGTTCAACATGGATATTCTATATTGTAAAATGAACAACAACAAAAAACTTCTCTTATGAAGAACCTGATTAAGAAACAAGTTTAAAGATATATGAACACGCGACTCAGCAGAGAGCCAATTGGCTTAAGCAAGGCAGATCCCTTTCACACTCAACCCATCTCGTAAACTTTTGCTTACGAGTATTATTTTCCTATATCACGTGAGGGAAATAGGGTGTAATTTATAAAGGAAGGCCATGATGTTAGTGCGTGACTGTACTAGAGATCCTGTAGTGAGAGAGAGTCACCATCTTTATCTTAGGACGCCATTTTGGTGCCTCACTTATCAAACAGGGTTATATTTTATATTTGGTTGTGTAAAAAGAGTGCAGTTGGGGAAAGCATCAGGAATAGATGGAGTGTGTGGGGAAATGCTGAGGTATGGTGGTGAGGTAGTGATCGAATGGGTGTGGAAAATCTGTAAACTACCATAGGAGAAGGGAAGTGCGCCTGATGACTGGAAGATAGGCATAATAGTTCCCCTGTATAAGGGTAAGGGGGAGAGAGGAGTGTGTGGTAACCACCGGAGGATATGTCTTCTAAGCATATTAGGGAAAATGTAGAGTAGGGTAGTGATTGAGAGAGTGAGAACCAGAACAGAAAAATGGATAGGTGACGAACAGGGAGGGTTTAGGAAAGGAAGAAGATGTGTGGACCATATGTTTGCCTTGAAATGTGTTGTGGAGAAATATCTGGAGAAGAGACAAAAGTTGTATGCTGCCTTTATGGACTTGGAGAAGGCCTATGACGGAGTTGAAAGAGAAGGTATGTGGAAAGTACTGAGAATATGTGGAGTAGATGGCAATTTGCTGAAAGCAGTGAAGTGCATGTATGAGGGTGCAAAGACGTCAGCACGTGTGGAGAATGAACAGAGCAAGTTCTTTGATCTGGATGTTGGGTTAAAGCAAGGGTGTGTGATGTCCCCATGGTTGTTCAATATATATATGGATGGAGTCATGAAAGAAATACAAGGAAGAGCAGTGGATGGGGTGTACTGCTGATAAGGGAAGGAAACGAGTGGAAGTTGCCTGTACTGCTGTTTGCCGACGATTCAGTTCTAATGAGCGATAGTGAATGGGAGTTGCAGGGGCTGGTAAATATGTTTGGAACAGTGTGTGAAAAATGGAATCTGAAGGTAAATGGTGGGAAGAGTAATGTTATGGTCTTTGAAAGGGGTGCAGTCACAGAGAGTGTGGTGAGGTTGAACGGTCAGGCTATGTAGAATGTCAGCTCATTTAAGTATTTGGGTCGTGTGTTGAGTAAAGATGGGAGTATGGATGAAGGAGTGCAGGAGAGGGTGCAACAGGGGAAGAGGGTTGTAGGAATGCTGAAAGCAGTAACAAGAAATAGGGTGGTCAGCATGGAAGTAAAGAAGTCCTTGCATGATAGTGTGGTAATCCGTCATTGACATACAGGAGTGAAACATGGACGTTGTTAGTGAGATACAAACCAAGAGTAAGAGGGGTGGAAATGAGCTACTTGAGAAGTGCGTGCGGAGGTACATGGAGGAATAGACAGACGAATGAGGAAGTACGAGAGCGGTGTGGTTTGGATGTAGATGTGCTGGAAAGTGTGAAAAGGAACACCTTGAGATGGTTCGGCCAAGTGGAACATATAGGAAGCGAGAGAATGGCTAAGAGAGTGTACGAGACTGAGGTGGAAGGAAAAAGATGGAGGATGGAGTTAAGAAGTACATGCGTGAAAGCGGTGCTGGATGGTAGGAGGGGCGTCAACTTACTGGGGACAGAGGTGCATGAGGGCGATTCGTTCATGGCCACCCCTTCGGATATCACGGCATCCGGCAATAGATATATAGATAAAATATACTGTATATCGAAAGACCAAAGTATTTATCCTGATACAGTATTCTTGTTGTGTATTATGGTTATGGAGATATTTGAATATAAAGGGGGAACATATTGCGGAGGTTGGCCGATCACTGTTACTATAAGGTCTCTATAGTTTAGCAGTAGTCCCCCAGCTCCTCTCAGCCTCACCACTACAGCCTGGGCACAACAGGGTAATCCTCTTTGTCAATGTAACTCTAACTATCTCACCCTGGGCTGGCTGTCTGGAGAGGTAAGCTTCTAAGACGATTGTGGTAGCTTGGGTATCTTCTTACAGATTTGTAATGAACTTACTGTGTACCTAGTTGGCTGTAGTAACTAATGCACTATAACAAAAAATATTTGTAGGTTTCTAAAAGAAAATACTGGCACCAAAACTCATGTGATTATATAATATACCATTCGAGATAGAGTCATATTAAAATATGGGGTCTTGGCCCACACCCCACTCCCGTATACTTGTGTCAATCAGTCATTAACGGGAAATTTTGTTTACTTATTCCATATATATATTTTCTAATTTATTTCGTCCCTAGACCTCCATCAAGCTTCAAAAAATACCACCAAGACCCTCCTCCGACATCCTAAAGTCGAACGAATATTGTCGGAATGAGCGTTTTTTACATATATTATACAGATTAACCCCTTGAGGATTATGACACGTTTTAGCAATATAGTTTGGCTATCATTAGACGCTTTTATTAATCTTAGAAAGGATCTGTGGGAGTCACAGGCATAATTGAATTGGCTTAGACCCCTTAAGTTTCTAGAGATCCTTACTAAGTTTAATAAAATCGACCAAATTATATTGTTAAAATGTGTCATAATCTTCTAGGGGGTTAACATGCTCATATATACAGTAAAGGTAACGTTATTTGTCAAGATATATCGTCTATGGTCGGTGCTGCGAAGGGAAAGAATTGTTTAAGAATACAAGCACTATACCCTGTTCCAAATAAGTAGGCCAAAACTCTTGAACATTAACCTCTATAACAGGGGTGTCAAACTTATGGCCCGCGGGCCAAATGTGGCCCTCGGGATGGTCATAAGTGGCCCGCGAGACAACAGTAAGATTTAATTGACCGTGAAATTATAATTGTTATGAAGACAAATAAATTATTGCTAGGAGACAGAAAAGTCATATATTACCTATTATTCATAATGGTAATACTTTAATATAAGTTAAAATTGTTTAAAATATTGTTTTTATAAAGGGAATATTTTAATTAATAAATATAATGAATCCGTTTGAAACCGAAGACACAGCCTTTGCTGGTATCTAGACGCATGAGCCGCCAAACGTTTTAACAAAAAAAAACAGACACGGAGAAGCGGTGTATAACAGCACTACACTTATTAAATCACGTCACTTCTGTAGCGAAATCGTGAGTTATACATCGCTTTTTAATTATTCAGTTAACCAAACTATAACTAAATATATACAGAATTGAGGTTTACCTTTGAAATAAAGTAGGGAATAGTTAAAACTAGTAACCAACACCTTGTGCCAGGCTTCCCTACTGAAGGATACGGCGTTACGTGTCTATTAGGCTTATGTCGTGTGGGTGGTTTTATGCAATTATATATTTTTAAATTTTGTTCGAGCATTGTACATTTGTAAAAGGTAAAATTGTAAATAGTCAGTTTATCTGCCATCCAGACTGACTATCTCTCTCTCTCTCTCTCTCAGCTTCTTTGATTGTCTATTTACGGAATATTTAGCAATTTAAAGCAATATAGTCAGTTCTTTGTGAAACTATGACACACCCAGACTACTTTAGATTCGCCAAGCATTGTGAAGACTTGAAGGTAGATTTTGAGAAGCGCTTCCAAGATCTTCATGGAAGAGAACAGAACACAGCCTATCTTTGTTTGAAGACCCCTTTCATGTGAATGTTGTGGAGTTTAGTGATGTTACTATGCAGCTGGAAATACTTGTCATTCACGCCAACTCTGCTCTCCAAGGACTAATTTCCAATCAAATTCTTGTTGAGTTTTATCCGAGAGTAAGCAGGGAAAAGCTACCACATCTTTAT
Source organism: Paralithodes platypus (assembly GCA_032716605.1). Classification (NCBI taxonomy): domain Eukaryota; kingdom Metazoa; phylum Arthropoda; class Malacostraca; order Decapoda; family Lithodidae; genus Paralithodes; species Paralithodes platypus. The sequence goes on along the minus strand of CM064508.1, from coordinate 26,812,630 downwards.
CACAATACATGCTTTTGGGCTGTTCATTTTGAAGTACTTATGTCTGTGAACAGTCATTCTCTCGGATGAAGATGAATAAATCCAAGTACCGAATTAATATTACAGACAAACACTTGGATGCCATCCTCCAACTTGGAATATCTCCTGTGCAGCCAAACTTGACAAACTTGTGGTAGAAAAACGTGTGCAGTGCAGTGGTAAAGGAAGTCAAAGATGCGAGGTGCATGATATATTAATTATATTTATTAATCTAAATATATTTTGCATGTGCCTATCTGTCCTAACAAAAATGAGTTTATACGTTTCAAAATTCAAATACAATTTGTCACAAAACCCAAATGAAATTATATAATATACTGTAGCCCCAAATTTAATGCGTATTGATACATACACTTGTTATCATTAGTGTCACTGTTTATTAAATAACACGAATTTTACATACTCAAAAACACTAACATATTCCTGGTAAGCCAGGTAAGTGCTAGGCTGTAAACATTAATCTTGCAAATACATACTGACCCTCAAGACCGTAACGAAATTAAGAATTGGCCCTCGAAAGGTTTTGAGTTTGACACTCCTGCTCTTTAACTCACAAACGACTAGAGTAATCGAGCTAATATTCGAACCATATGGGGAAGGGTCACCCAGGGAATAGGTGAGGAAATTTGACAGCCCATTTGCTCCAGCCCTTTATGAGTTACAGAGTCTAGGGTTCACGATTTCTGGTCTACCTATTTGGAACAGGGTATAGCATCCATGCCAGTACCCAGCCCTTTCGTGCCCTGGGGTAGATAACGAGGTAGTGTCATTAAGGCGGTCCTTTTGTCTCCAACCTGATTTCTTACCTTGATCGAGCGGGTGCAGGCAAGCAGGCAGGCAGGTAGGGAGAGAGGGTAGTAGGGTGGGTAGTAGCACGGTATAGTAACTCACATTCTATTGTCTTTATACCGTGGGTAGTAGGTAGTCATGTACACCCGTGAACCAAAGTTTCGGCACCCCCTGGACAGGTATTAAGGCTAAGTCAAGGTTGCAGATACAACAGACGTTCGGACAAGCTGGTGTACCAGGCTTGGCAACGAGACCGAGGTTCGCTTTTCATGAGCTCCAAGTCTCAAAACATTTGTGAGTCACCTACGTTTTCCACCGACAGGCTTATGCATTTTCTTTGCCATACCTGTCTTCTGTCCCTTATTTAACCATTTCATGCTCCGGCATCACACTTTACATCTGTTATCTTGCTATTTTTACTCGATTTTATTCAGATTAGGAAAGGTTTATGAAAGTCAGAGGGTCAATTGAGTTAGTCTGTAGCCTTTTAAGATCCCCAGATCCTTCCCAAGCTGTACACATTCGTATGGTGATAGTCAGGAGAAGCTGCTGAAAGGCATCTAGATCCTAAAAGGGTTAAAAGACTGCTTTCATATAGTTTTGTATGCTAAGCTCCCATGTTCCATTTTAACCATGCTTCACAGTGCCATAAAGTCCTAGTTAACATGGTGCTTGTTCTTTTATAATAAATAATAAGTCTCACAAACGGATTATAATTATCTGAGCGAAAGATTGTTTTAGTTTTCTTTTTATGCGTGTGATAGAGCGATCTATTTCATGGTCATAGACTGTAACGCATAATTTATTAATATTAAAATAAGACATAATAAGCCGTTAACTATATCTTGGGTACTAAATATAATGGAACAAGTAGGTGTTAGAAACATATTCTATTTCATATGTGGTTTATTGTTTATTTTATCAAGCCCTTGTTTAAAGCATCTGCTATACATATTACCAATTACATTGTTATAAAGTTTATTTGTGCAGAGAGATAATGGAATACAGTGTCCTTTTAATATGGCAACATATGCATTTATGTTGTAACATTCAATGTCTCCGCAGCTTAATAACTTGTCCATCCCCCTTCTGCATCAATAACCTCCTGCACACGAGCCGGTAACGAGTCTACTAGCTTGCTGCAAATGTCTGGGCGTCGTCTCACGCCCTCCCATACTTCTCTGGCCTTTGCTTCTACGCATTCCTTGGTCATCTCTGGAACATTCCATTCCTGAACCATTATCCCCCAAAGATTTTCGATGGGGTTGCAGTCACATCCCTTTGGAGGCCAATCTACCAACTGGATTTCCGGGTGCTGTGCGAACCACTGTGTGACTGCTCGGCTGGTGTGAATGGGAGACCGATCCTGCACCAATGTGATGATATCGGGCTCTGGAAGGGCGTATGCGCGAATAGATGGCAGTAAAGAGGTTTCCAATATATTAATGTATTCCTCGCTGTTAAGGTTACCATCAATTTTAACCAGTTCTCCAGGACCTCCCCACCACATCCAACCATGAAACGACACGGTGACTCTGCCACTCCTTCCCCTCTCGTTTATATGCCTGGCCTCATACCGAGTGTTTCGTGCTCGCCAACACTGTCGCCCGTTCCGTGTCACAGAGGAGAAGCATTTTTCATCCGTGAAAATAACATTTTGCCAGAAGCCACGGCCACGCTGAATATGCTGTTGAGCGAATCGTAGTCTTGCTCTCCTGTTGGCTTCTGTCAGCACCTCCTTTATGGCTGGAACATGGCAGTTCAGTCCCGCCTCACGCATCCGGCGTCTCGCCGTTATAGGGTGACAGTTGAGGCCCAGGTCTCTTGTCAGAGCTACCGATGATGATTTGGGTGCCTGGATGACAGCAGTGAGGATGCGCTCACAGTCTTCTTGGGAAGTGACACGAGGGCGGCCAGATCTCGATCTTGTTTTAACATGCCCCTCACCTGCAGGAATTAAACAATTATTAATCAGTTTAAATATAATAAGTAATATTGTATTATAGTTGTAAAATGACCCTCAGGATCCTGACGCCTTTTGGCATCTTCTTCTGCCAATTGTTTGACGTTTTTATACAGTTAAGGAAGGATCTGAGGGAATTATACGGGTAAAGCGTATCACCATTCACTTGACCTCCGTATCCCATCTCTAATCCGAATAAAATAGTCTAATAATAACCAGGAAAGAAAAAGAGAAAGGCGTCCTCGGATCCTAAGAGCGTTAACAATCGCTTTACACTTTGATAAAAATTGTTCGTGACTGTAGAAAAGGATAGCTAGCTTTGGTTAGTTAACCCTTTCACGTTCCGAGGACGCCTTTCTCTTCTGTATGCTGGGTAGTATTGGACTATTTTATTCAGATTAGAAAGGGGATGTGGGAGTCAGATGGTGGATGGTGATACTCTTTACCCCTTCAAGTCCCTCAGATGCTTCCAATAAAAACGGCTAATGACAGCCAGAAGACATCGTCAAATGGCGTCAGGATCGTGAAAGGGTTAATATGTAAAGAGGATTTAGCGGGAAGTGCCGTTTTTACAGTCTGTCACATAAATGTACAGAGGCTGCCTGACACGTCCCCACCTACAGCTTGGCGAGGTTAGGCTGGGATATAGGATACTCCTTAAAATTAATCGCATTCGGTTTTCCAGTAAATTTTGCCTAATAAATCAAACCATCCTAATCTAATGTTATCGAACAGTCATCTTCTATAGAAAACAAAGGAACAATCTTGGTGGAGTGCCCACGTCGACGGTCGTTTGAGACTATTCCTCTCCCACTTAACGAAGTGGAAATATTCCCCAAACAATAATTTGTTATGGAATCAGCAGGTTCCTGGGGAAGTTTAAACCTAATTAATCATCTAGATGTAAAAACAGAACATTAAACAACATTAATGAAACAATTTTATTTTCCCCAGTTCACGCGAGTAGAAAGGTTAGCCAAGATTCGTAGAAGGGGAATGGGAGAGGGGGAAGGGGAGAGGGGGAAGGGGAAAAGGGAGGGGGAAGTAAGGGAGAAGGGGGTGTAGGAGAGACAGGAGCGGGAGGCGGGAGGGAGAGGAGGGATTGGGGTGGGGGTGGGGGTGGAAGGGTGGATGAGAGGGGGTGGGGGGTGGAAGTGAGAATGAGAGGGGGGAGGGGTGTATGGGAGACGGGAGGGGGTTTAGAAGCCGGAAGGAATGGAACACAAAGAATTACGAAAAATATTCAAACTATAACAGACTTATTGCACCTTTGAGTGCCTACACTACCTAGGCTAAGCTGCGCATTCATGCTAAACTGTATATTATATTTTACACTGAGAAGTATCATAAGGTATTTATTGGATAATCCAGCATTCAGCTATTTCCGAATTCCATTGAAATGACAATTTTAGTTGTCACTGAAATTACATTTAACTAATTTCTCATTAAATAATATTACGTGCTATTACTCGAATCATGCTCACCTTCGAACCTCCTTACCAGTCGCCTGACAGTGTTCTTACTGATCCCCATGAGCCGGCCTATTTCACTAATTGTGGTTCCAGCTTGATAGTGGCCCACTATCAGGGATCTTCTTGTTATCACCTCCGGGCGATTGGCTTGAGTGTTAGGTGGGCGTTGCCACGCACGGCCTTGGCGAACGTCCATTTCTGATAAGAGAACACACAGTGTTTATTAACGGAGATCTGTCTCTTTGGGTGTTAAGCAACAAGTGACAACACTTATTAACCGAGGATCGGTTTTGTGGTACTGTTTGGAGGAATAAGTAGCCATCCAAATCACGCAATCACAAAAAAGGGAGGGAATTCCCCTGGAAATAATTAAATAATGACTATCTTTAATGTGTCCAAAAACAGTAGACAATTTTATGCAAGTGCAGTTATGTGACACAGGCAGACAACTCTTCATACGAAAAACATCCAAGCCACTCACCTCAAGCACAGATGAATTTCCTACTACATCAACTGACCGACCAGCGGCTTTATATATGGTGGTGGGGATTCATATTCATTGTTGCTGAGACTTCAGTCAGTGGAATGTGAACCTCACTTCAGCTTCGCTACGAGTCTTTTCGATCGTCCAGCCTGTCTTCAACCTTGACTTCGTCTTACTGCCTGTTCAGGGGGTGCCGAAACTTTGGTTCACGGGTGTACAGTATAGTAGGTATATAGGGTGGTAGACAAGCTTGAAGGCAATCAGGTAAGTGTAGACAGGCAGAAAGACAGGTGGATAAACAGACAGGCAGGGTGGGTGGAAGATAAGCAGGAGGGCAATCAGGTAAGCAGATAGGCCAAGAGATAAGCAGAGAGACAGGCAAATAAGCAGGCAGGCAGGGTGGGTGTAAAGGCCGTGTCACACAGAAGTCGAACCAACCCGAAACCGGCCGAATCGACGAACAAATTAAAATTTCAGCCAGTTCCGGTCGATTCTGGTAACACTTCGGGTGAGTTCCGGTTATCTTCGAGATGTTCTTGGGATGTTCTGGTCTTGAGTGGAATCATCCGGTAAATCGGGCCAAAGTTAATGCATGCGTTAACTTTGGCCGATGAATCGGGTCAAAAAAACGTTAAAAAACTATCGAGTCAAGATCTAGTTATATTCGAGTCATATTCTGGTTACATTCGACCCATTCGGGTCGTGTTTGATTGTATTTTGAATTGCCGATGATGACTCGAAATACTCGAACCTTGGTCGAATATAACCCAATGTATATCAGAATTATTGACTTCCTTAAGCTGGTATCACACAAACGCTTTTTCCTTCAATATTTATCCTCAACACTGGTCTTGCAGCTTATGAGGCTAACATTTAAAATATTTCGGTGACTTAAATTTTTCTATAACCAGTCTAGTTTCCGATACCAGTGCAAAATAATCCAGAAATGATGCCAGAAATTGTTTGATCACTGAATGTTGACTATAAAAGCTCTTGTGTGATACCAGCTTTAGGCTGGTATCTCACTGCCAGTATCTCACCCTGTCTGTTGGTCAGTTACATGTTTCCTTGTTTGGAGTTTCGTGCATCTTTGTTTTATTTCATAACATGGTTTTGCTAAATCTTCAATGTGTTTTTTTCCACATAGCGATTTTGATAAGTTATTTTGTCTATATATTGTGTGGTTCCTGTTTTGGTGTGTTTATTTCGCAAGTTTTACATTTTAATTACAAATCCCATTGTTTATATTGCCATTTTCGATTGCCTTCTTCAATTCATCTTCATATATCGCTTGTGGAAGTGATTCGTCCGGGAAGTCGAGACTGTGTGCCATTAACATAACTATGTCTTGTGTGGACTTTTTGCAATCTATGAATCATTTCTAATGCAATGGAATTGAAAACAATATTATCCTTCTGGCACACAAATAATAACATGAAAAAGAGTCAATAAAAATGTCTCCTTTGTCTTTTCAGAACCAATTAAGTCCGTCTCATAATAGTTCGTGTTTATCGCTCACTTCCCCTTCTGCAACTCTCTTTCTATCTATCTATCTCTCTAATGCATCTACCTAACTCCCTTATACATTAACATAACTATGTCTTATTTGGACTTATTGTATTCTTTGAATCATTTCTAATGCGATGGAATTTAAAAATATAATATTCTTCCAGCACATAGATAAACAATAAATAAGATAGTCAACAAAATATTTCAACCCTCCCATCCCGAGCTTCGGAGACAGAAGATTTACGTTTGATGGATTTTTTTGTTTTTTCCCCCACGGTATACACAAAATGATGGGGAAATATTGTAACTATTAGACGATTTTATTCAGTGCAGGAAGGGCGTCTACCCATTAAAATGCTTCAGACAATATCAATTAATCCCTTTAGCTACCATAAATCCATCCTAAGCTTCATCAAGTCTTCTAAATGTTGCTGAAATCAAATATATATGACGTCACCGATACAGAAAGGGTTAACGAAAGATAATATAAGCGATTATTTAACTTACTATGATCTTCGACCTATTCGACTGACGTTCGACCTAACTTCTTCTATTTCGGTTGTTGACCGACTGAGCTTCAGCTGAGCTTCGGTAATAATTCTGGTTATTTCCCTGTCTTCGGGGCATATTCGAGTTATATTCGAGAGTTATATTCGACGCATGATCGAGGCTTCTTCGTTCCACATCGGGTTTTCTTCGAGTTACGTTACGTACGGGGATTCATCGACTCATCATCGACTTTCATTCAGGTCCATCGGGTTATATTCGAAATTCATTCAGGTCAGTGTCTGGTTATATTCGACTCCGAGTAACTTTCGGGTAATTCGGGTCAAATATGCAAGTCATCGACTTCGGGCGGCAGTCGGCCAACGTTCGATTTCTGTGTGGCACGGCCTTAAGACAAACAGGAGGGCAATCAGGTAAGCAGATAGGCTGGGAGAGAGGCATATTTATAAACAGATAAGTAGGTAGGAAGGGAGACAGTCTCAAGAGCATTTAGGTTATTTGTTTTCTTCTATATTCCAACTTACTCCCTCTCGAGCATAGGCTGAGAGTCTGTACGTTCAACCGTTCAACACGGTGAAGCCTGTGAGGTCTTGTTCCAGTCTTGAGAGTGAGACATGTGAAGCACTTACAGCTCACTCACAGCTCGAAGCAGCCCCATCTCTGGAGCTGCCACGCCTTCGTGCTTCACTGTCTCACCCTCTAGACTCGGACCCACACTCTCAGAACGCCACCTATTGAGCAATTAACTCACTAGGCATTGCCCCCCCTGTAGCATATTTCGAATATGGGAAAATACATACAGTGCTATTTGATCAGGGAACAATGAGGGTATTTTGTTGGCATTTTGGTGGGCTTTGTGGTAATGCACTGATACCTAGGTACAGCACAAATTCCATTCCAATAATATCTTCCTATTGAAACATCGGGATTCGAACCCGGGTCCATTGGATTAGCCTACCAGTTCTCTAGCTCTTCCTAAGCCTTATGGCATCTAGCCAAAAACTTCTCCAACAATTTTTCTTTTCTGTCTTTCCCTCCTCTTTTCCACTCTGACGGCACTGCCATCAGTTCTTCCTCTGACAAAGCTGAACTCTTCGCTAACACTTTCGCTAAAAATTCCACTTTGGATGATTCCGGTGCTATTCCTCCCTCTCCACCCCCCTCTCTCCTACTTATGCATAACATCATAATCTCTTCCAAGGATGTACTTTCCACCCTCTCTGGGCTTAATACTAAGGAGTATGGACCGAACGGTGTTCCTCCTATTGTACTCAAAAACTGTGCTTCCGTGCTGACTCCCTGCCTAGGCAAACTATCTGTCTCTCCTCTAATGTCATCCCTTTTTGCTAGAAGTTCGCTCTCATTCAACCTGTCCCAAAGAAGGGTGCCCTCTCTCAACCCTCCAACTATCGTCCAATTGCTCTTATCTCTTGTATCTCTAAAGTTTTTGAAATTATTCTTACTTTTAAGTTTCTAAAGCATTTCTCTTCTCATTATCTACTCTAAGATCGCCAGTATGGCTTCCTTAAGGGTCGCCCTACTGGAGATCTTCTTTCCTATCTTACTGACTCTTGGTCATCCTTCATTCGGGACTTCAGTGGGACCTTTTCTATTGCGCTAGACATATCGAAGACCTTCGATAGAGTCTGGCACAAATCTCTAATTTCTAAACTACCCTCCTTCGGTTTCTATCCCTCCATCTGTGCCTTTGTCTCTAATTTCCTTTCCGGCCATTTCATTGCTGCGGTTGTGGCAGCCATCGTTCACTTCCTCATCCTACCAACTCCGGTGTTCCTCAGGGTTCTGTCCTATCTCCAATTTTCATTCTAATTTTCATAAATGATCTTCTCAACTGTACCTTCACCCCTATTCATTCATATGCAGACGACTCTACCTTACACTATTCAATTAGTTTTCCAGAATGCCCCAGCAAACAATCCCTCAAAAACAAACTTAATGAAGCCATACGTCAACACTTAGCTTCTGATCTGACTACCATTTCCAATTGGGGCAGAGTTAACCTTGTTGCCTTAATGCTTCCAAAACACAATTTCTCCATCTATCTACCCATCGTGAACTCCCAGAGGACTATCCCTTATACTTCAACAATACAAAAATCAACCCTTCATCTTCTCTCAGTATTCTTGGTGTCTCTTTTTCTTCTACTCTCAATTGGAAGGACCATATAACCACTCTTGCTAAGGCAGCATCCCAGAAGCTGGGTGTGCTTATCCGCCTCAAGGGGTTCTTTAGCCCTGCACAGCTTCTTGCTCTGTACAGGGGCAAAGTGCATCCTTGTATTGAGTATTGTTCACATGTGTGGGGAGGATTTACTCACAAAGCACTTCTAGACAATGTAGAAAGGAAAGCGTTTCGTATCATTAACTCCCTACCACTCACCGACTCTGCAATCTCTCTCTCTTCGCCGCAATGTTGCATTCTCTCGCTATTCTATCACTACTACAATAATCAGTGTTCCTCAGAGCTCTCCCAGTGTACACCACCTCCTCTACGTAGGGTATGTGGTACCCGTCTTGCAACACAATCTCACCCCTACTCTGTGCAACTCTCCAACTCAAGAGTGAAATGTTACTCTCAGTCTTTCTTCTATTCAACAGCTGAGCTCTGGAAGTCTCTCTCCCAGAATCAGTCTTTCCCTCTTCATATGGCTTAAATTGCTTCAAACTCCGTGTGTTCAGACATTTTGGCTCAAACATTCCTTGATTTTGGCCCTGTCACTTGTACAACTCTGGGGGAGGCACTCGTCACAGGCAGTTTTGCCTTTTACCTCCCTCATCCACATAGAACAAAAAATCACATCACTATCACCATATCCACGCCCCCACCATCAGACCCCTTAACCCTCTCCGACATATGACGCGATTTTGAGCCGATTAGGGATACTTTAAAACCTTTGTTACCATCAGGGGTATTTAGAAACCTTTAGTTTAGTTAGGCTACTTCAACCTCTGCAGTTGTCTTTGAGTTAGCTGTGGGCAGAAAACTAATTTGGGAGAGGTAATTATAAGAGTGAGAGAACTCTATTTCTTATTGCTAATCTGGCAACCTCTGCGTCATATGTGTCTGAAGGGGTTAATCACTTCTACCAAACCCTTCTCCCCACCACCATCTCTCACTAACCCCATCACCACCTCACCACCATCCTCCCATCCAACACCTCACCACCACGACCATCCTCTCAGCATCCACCACCTCCAGCACTTCTCCACCCACAACCACCACCACCATCACCAACCACCATCACCGCCACCACCATCCTCCCATCCTCCACCACCACCACCACCACCATCCTCCCATCCACTACCACACCACCACCATCCTCCACCCTCCACCCACCACCATTCCATCACATCAGGGTCGTTGGTGTAAACTGGATAATTGTTTCGATGTAATTATCCCTTATGTAGTTTAGTTGGGAGGGGTAATAGATGTAAGGGGGGAGAGGCAGGGAACTAGCTATCATGTATTAACCCTGCTCAGGTAAGGTTTCAGAAGTGTGACGAAATTAGCCATGTGACCCCATATGGTTACCGGCACTTTAAACGGCTCTCACCCGAAAACTAATTGATGGATTTTAAATTTCTTGTTACCAATAGAAACTACAATTAATACTTAATATTATGTTAAGAGAAAATTACACTACTGTAAATATTAAGTCTTTGAAAAAAAAAAAAAAAAAAAAAAGAGTGAAAAAAGGGTCAAAACAAGTGAGGCATATCTCATACATTACATAAGCTGGATTAATTTGGTTGGAGGGCCGTGGAGGGGATGGCTGAGCGTCTTGGGTGACAACAAGGCAGAACTCTGGGGCTAAACAAAAGTTCGGAGCGAAGGGGAAATTTGTAGTACACATTTGGGATTATGGACCCCATATGGTGACCGGACAGGTTGGTACAGGAAAGGGGAGGAGAGAGAGCGGCGGCTCACACCCTCTCCCAGTCGTAGGACGATGCAGACTGACTGCTCGTCGTCGTAACTTCTTGCCATCGGCCTTCGGCTGTGAAATATTCGCGAAAAACGTGTTTTACGCATGCGCGCGGACCCCATATGGAACAAATATGCCTGAGCAGGGTTAAGCACAGGAGCAAGGCAGTTATAGAAGACAAATATATCTTGGGAATTGGATTTAAGACAAGAGAGAGAGAGAGAGAGAGAGAGAGAGAGAGAGAGAAGCAGCATCGTTCAATACACAGACACAATTGAATTCCACTCGCAACATTCAGAACAGAACTATATGTATCAAGACAAATGCCGAAACGGCGTTCATACCCATACCCAAAATAAGAAATTAGTTTTATTATTATTTTTTTTTTTTTTTTTTTTTTTTTTTTTTTTTTTTTTCTATATTCCAACTTACTTCCTCTCGGGCATAGGCTGAGAGCCTTAACATTCACCGCTTTACAATGAACAGTGAAGCCTGTGAGGTCTTGTTCCAGTCTAGGGAGTGAGACATGTGAAGCACGTAGAGTACAACGAGCACCTGCCATCTTGCCTTCACATGAGGCACGGTGCTCACTCATGGCCCGAAACGACCCCATCTCTGAAGCCACCTCGTTCCCGTGCTTCACTGTCTCACCCCCTACACTCGGACTCTCACACTTACACACACACAACGCCACCTGTTGAGCAGATAACTCACCAGGCATTGCACCCCTATAGCATATTTTGAATATGGGAATATTCATACAGTGCTATTTAATCAGGGAACAATGAGGGTATTTCATTGACGTTTCGGTGGGCTTGTGGTAATGCACTGATACTAGGTACAGCACAAATTCCATCCCAATAATATCTTCCCATTGATACATCGGGATTTGAACCCGGGACCTTTGGATTACCAGGCCAGTGGCAAGACCACTCCACCACACCTCCCAATGTACACCAAGTACAGGATATGTCGTATGGTCTTTGAAACTAACCCCCTTATTTGAAAACACTTAACCCCTTGAGGATCATGATGCCTTTTGACAGTTTATTCTAGACGATTTTATTCAAATTAAGAAGGTTATGAAAGTCAGAGAGTTAATTGAGACAGTCTTCACCCTTTTAATTTCCACAGATCCTTCCTAAGCTGTAAACAAAAATCTAATTATAGCCAGAGTAATCTGTCAAAACGCATCATGATCCTCAAGGGGTTAAGTGTTTTTCTAAGCCTATATCTAACGAAGATGTAACATTTTGTAGTACAGGGATCAATATCATCCATTTTCAGAAATATAAATATTTGTCTCTGTTTATTTCGTTCATGAATGTTTAGAGATACACTTATTGGATATTTGGAGATATCTGTGAACTTCTCTATATACATATTTTTTGTCTTTAGTTTCCTCACAAGACCTCCATCGAGCTTAAAATATACACCCAAGACCCCCTCATCAAGAACAATTTGTGCTTTTGGGGGTAGAAAAATGCCCCGGCTAAAGACCGATCTATCGTAAATTGCAGGCTCTCTATCGCTCGCCAGGAATAAAAATAACACCTTAATAGCACGAAAAGTCTTAAAATCGCACAAACTAAGACTACCGGTAACGTCTTAAAATCTCAAAACTAATGAGGTTAAAGATGAGGGAGTAGGGGTCCAGAACACATTACGTGTTCGTTGGCTGTTGATCATATAATATAAGAAACCATCCCATATTACCAATATCGTCTATTCATTCATGGTAGCATAAAAAAAAAAATATATATTTCCGAACCTGTGTCAATATTATTATGCACATCAGTATTCAAAATGTAATCGACAAATTCATGCATATTTAAGCATCCTCTAAATATAATTTATCATTCAAAATCGCGTGTAATTTTTCAATCGTCAAAATATCTCTGTTCTGCATTTCAGTGAATAAGTTTGTCTAATTTTAAATTGTAATAATAATTATAATACATGTATTGTAAGCTAATATTTACGGGGGGGGAGGGTTTATTAATTGGTCGACTTATATATTTATTTATTATTTTCTAGTTTCCTCCCTAGATCTCCATCAAGCTTAAAAAATCGTCTCCAAGATTTTAGATAAATTCTAGATAAATTAGTAAATTTTTCGGTAAAAAAAATCGCGGCCGAAGGCCGCTTCCTCCTCAATTACAGGCGCGCCAGGACATAATCGACACGTATATGGCACGAAAGCTATATTGACGAAGAAATGGGGCGAAAAGTCTTAAGGGCAGATTTCCACTTGAGGGATTTTTTCTTGACTCCTTTCTTCCTTATCTTTAGCCCCATTGTTTTTCGAATTTTAAGAGGTTCGCCCAATTATTTTGACGATTTTAAGAACTTTCGACACATTTCTGTCAATTTTAAGATCTTTCGTGCCATTTAGGTGTCGATTTTATCCTGGCGAGCGATAGCGAGCCTGTAATTTAAGAGGAACTGGCTTACAGCCGGGAAATTTTTCTACCGAAAAATGTTCAAATTTATCTTGAAAGGGGCTCAAGGGGGTGTAATATTAAGCTTGATGAATATCTAGAGACCAAATAAAAAACCTCCCCTTAACATCGCCGAACTAATGGGCCGAACGTCTTAAAATCTGAAAACTAATGTGGCTAAACATGAGGGAGAAGAGGGACCAGAAAAAATAACAATCATCCCCCTTTAATTAAGCCTACAGACACACGTTTTACAAAAGGCAGCCCCAACTTAAGATACCACACAAAGGCAGGCACGGACATAATTATTTAGACACATATTTGTTTTCCCCCGCAGCATCCAAGAGAGGAATCACCTCCCATGTCATGTAGTTAATGAACCACTCTTGATTCTTCAAAGTTAAAGTCAAGGTTAAAGTCAGTCTTTATTTTGTTCAAAAGTAACATATGATTTCGTATGCAATAAGTTTGAAATAATGAGCTAAGCCAGCTAAACATAAGCTCTCCAGCAAGCACCTGGCTAAACTAATAAATGGCACGATCTCATAAATAATAAATATTTGTATAAAAACGAGCTTGTAGTATAAGTTAATATATATATCTATATATATACATTTTCTTTAATACACACGAGGTTGAAAGAAATGGCAATTTCTGCGTTGGAAATTTTATTATTCAAAGTTTCCAGGTCTCTGATGAGTTTTCGCTGGGTGGCAGGAAGTAGATGAATGAAATGAGCAAAATTCATGGTGGTACAGGGTTACATAAATGTACATGATGATACAGGATATACGACGCGTTTCACTGGACAACCAGCATTATCAAGTAGGGTAGAATGATATAAATGGTAAACAGGAAGGGTATATCTAGAGGGTGGAGGATCAGAGGAGGCGAAAATCAGGGGGCAAAAGTCTCCTATTGGTGGAGGGGTATTCTAGGAGTGCAAAAGGGGGAACCGCTTCACGCAGGCGCACTGGATGCGGGATGGTGTTGGTCGGTTGGCGGGGTCAAAGCTGATTGGCTGCGTATCGAGGGGCGTGGCCTAAGTTGCGTGGTACGTGTGGCGCCGGCAGAAGACGAAGCTGAAGGAGGTAGCGCGGGGGGCTGTGTCAAGGGCACCGGGGGGCGAGGGGGGGCGTTAGGTCCTGTAGGGTAGTGCCTTTTGGCAGAAGGAAGGATCTGAAGGTCCAGAGTTTGGTTGTTGATGTTAGGATGTAAGGCTTGGATATATAACGCTTCGAGTATAGGTAATCTCCTTGGGTCACTTTCTTTATCGAGTATGGTGGTGTGTTTCTCTAACTCGTTGCGTGTGAGGTGGGGTGGTTGGGGGTGAGATAGTGGTCTTTGATGGCTCCAGCCTGAAGGTGAAGAGTTAACCGACGTGAAAGACGAGTCTGCGTCATGCCAATATAGGAATGAGGTCCACAGTCCTCATAATTACAGGTATGTTGGTAAATGACGTGATCGTCGGTCATCGGGCTCTTTATCTTGGTGGAAGCTGGTTTGTTGCGGAGAACGAGGTTGGAGGTCTTGGGGGATTTGTAATAAATTATTAATTTGATTTTGTTTTCCGGTTTGGTTGGGTGGACATGCTTGGAGATTATTTCTTTTAAGACGGCCTCGTCATTTTTGTGTTCAGAGGACATGTAATTGCGGTAGAAGATCTTAATTTCATTGGGGGGGTCAATGTTGGGAGGGCTTTGGGTGTACCATTTTTCAAGATGGTGGTTGATGGTGCTGGAGATGTCGGAGTTGGAGTATCCATTATTCACTAAAACTTGGGATAGTCTTTCTAGTTCCTGGTGGGTGTCGGCCCAGGTAGAGCAGTGCGTGAGGGCTCTCCTTACATAGGCGGAGATGGAGTGTTGGTAATAAACAAAACAGGAAATATGCAATTAAATAAACATGTGACCTATAGTATCAACCCTTAATAATAAAAATGATGCGGGTCGAGTGTCTTTCGTGAATTAAACAACAATAAAGAGATTCGTATAATCTCGAAACAAGAGAGGATGAATGAATTGAGGAGTAAAATAAATACACAGGCAGTGAGCGAGATGTATGAGTGGAGCGCGCGCGGGGGAGCTAGGTAAATGCTCTTAGATAAACGCGACCTTTAATCAGCTAGCATGTCAGGTCAAGACCTCTACTGCGGGGTTGGAAAATAGAATTCTGGTTTGTGTAAATATGAACTTAATCTCAGGGATATTACGATGAAACTAGGGGCAAAGTATTACTTATTTCTTTTAACAATTTACTATGTACTGTATATAGCTCATATTATGTAATTTATGATTTGAACTATATATTCACTTCAATCGAACGTATGCAATAATTACGAACTTGGTTGAGGAATTCAGATGTAATGTTATTAATATTATTACGAATAAGTTAAAGAGAAATATTTAATAACTGTATATAAAGACAAAGTCTAATTAACCAAATGCGATTAATTAGAAGATGTCCTAGAAACGCTTATAATGGTAATAGCGTAAGGAAATAATTAACAAAAATATTAATTATGTTAAAAGTGACGCACAAGACGCAGTTGTACTATGAAAATACTCAGAAGGGTATTAACAAGATATCTGCACGAGTTAACAGTCTTAATAAGAATTCACCTTAATAAGTGGTGTATTCGAGATGATGGAAAATTTAGATAAAAGACTCTATGCAATGCTAGAATTCCTAGACAGTAAGAATCAAAATTATCTACATCAATACTCGCATGAACGATAATATTAGTTCATAAAATAATTACAACAACGATTAAGTAATCGTATGAGAAATTGGGGGACTTGTAAAGTATCTAACTTGGGGAATGATAAACTTCATAACGAGGATGCTGAGATAAATTAAATATGAAATTGAGTGTAGGTTTGTGGAGCAGCACTTCAGAGGTCACTCGAGCAGGACTTCAGGTTCCAGACTTCAGAGGGCACCACAGGTCTAGAACTCTCTCCGGCAGGGGCAGTTTTGGGGCAAGCTTTTGCTCTGGTTAGCTGTCCTGTCCTTTTCAGGCTGAGTACAGTACCGCAGTGGATTTTTGCATACTTTTCCACTAAATCTTTGAAGTAATATCCGACTTAATTCTTGACTCTCTTTTATATAGTCTCGCGGCAATAGGGGTATTGTGAATTCGTTGTGATGAAGTTGTGAGGTTTAATACTAATAGTTGTTGTTGTTGTTGTTCCCTAAGCTGCCTGGCCGAACAGC
This sequence comes from Paralithodes platypus, assembly GCA_032716605.1. Lineage (NCBI taxonomy): Eukaryota > Metazoa > Arthropoda > Malacostraca > Decapoda > Lithodidae > Paralithodes > Paralithodes platypus. The sequence continues at coordinate 26,796,264 of CM064508.1, read as the reverse complement.
CCCGAGTCCCTGAGGAAGGCCATGGCCACGAATACTAATAGTAGACATGGCTGGTTAATATTTATAGGTGTACTTATATATTAGGTAACACATTTATATCATACAAGGCATTTATTTACACTATTCTTGGAGAAATCTTACTTATAAGGATTACATCATTCTCCAGACTCTTAGACAGACTGGGGTATTGCTGGCCTATTTGTGCTTCTTGTCTTGAGGTTATTATATCTACAGGACCGGCATAACTGGTACTCTTGCTCAGGTCCATTTATACCTGTAAGCTTCTGGTCGTTGGTGTTCAACTTGCATAAACAAGGCTTCATCATATTGCATATCTGGGGATGGAGGGGATGCTGTCCTGTGATTGGTTGGTGTGGTTTGAAAACAGGGCTGTGGTTGGTTGGGACAGTTTCCCATGCTCATAACTGTTACTTGGTGCCATAGAAAATGAGAAGCTCTGGGCGGTAGGGGTGGCTCTTGCGTTTTCTTGTTCCTTCGTTGTTTCCGTGTTATGGGTTTAGCTGGTGGACCCAGTTGCAGGCTGGCAATTCTGCAACTGGCTTTTGTATTTGGCTGTAGCAACCCCGTCATTTCAATTTTATTCCTTTGTTTACTAAAGGTTCTTTCCTTGCTACATAAAACTCTCTAATGTTAGCAGGAGTAAATATAAATCCATATTACTCGGAGGGTCTTCCCTTACCAACCCTCGTTAACTTTGCTCCACTCCACTCCCATATAAAGACTATACATAAGTTCAATGTACTTTAACTGACCTGCTATGTTCTGTTCTTCCACTTTCTTGACATATCATTGGTCTCCTAGCCTTATAAGTGGCTTTGGCACAGTAGGCTAGTATAATAATTAGTATTATCATCATCATCATCACTGTAGGTAGCAAGGTGACATTTTTTTTTTTTTTTTTTTTTAAAAAGAGACAATGCACGGAGGAAGGAAAAACACAGATAAAACAAAAAGGTTCATGTCCCTAAAGGCATCCTCCATTCATAAAATGTTTGTAACAACTGGATTTAAACATTTGTAGATTGTAAGTTTGTGGAAAGCAATTCGAGGGAAGTGAATTCCAAAGAGTAGTAGGGAGGTATCCAAGTATATGCCATTTGATGTTACATTATGATCTTGTCAACATCATCCCCCAATACTCCCGCACTTCATACAACCAAAGAACAACCCTTTAGTGGATCTCCCAATAATTCCAAACTCCCGCACTTCATACAACCCAAGAACAACCCTTTAGTGGATCTCCCAATGAAATAAATTCAACCTAAAGTCAAGGATATATTGTTCAATGACAATATACCCCGGTGGTGATGGTGTTGCCGAGGAGATGGTGGTGGTGGTATTGCTGAGGAGGTGGTAGTGGTGGTGGTGGTATTGCTGACGAGGTGGTGGTGGTGGTGGTATTGCTGACGAGGTGGTGGTGGTATTGCTGACGAGGTGGGGGTGGGGGTGGTATTGCTGAGGAGGTGGTGGTGGTGGTGGTATTGCTGACGAGGTGGTGGTGGTGGTGGTATTGCTGACGAGGTTGTGGTGGTGGTGGTATTGCTGACGAGGTGGTGGTGGTAGTATTGGTGAGGTGGTGGTGGTGGTGGTGATCTGTTTAATTTTTATGAAGGTGGTGAAATGGTGTTGTTACTGTTGATAGGAATGGTGGTGATTGTGATGACGGTAACGTAACTGTGGTGCTGATAGGTATTGTCCTGGGTAATTGTTATGGTGTTGGTGAATTGGTGTTGTAAGTGTTGATGGGAATGGTGGTGATGATGGTGGTGGTGATCTGGGTAATTGTTATTTATGATATTGATGGTGAATTGGTGGTGTTAGTATAGATAGGAATGGTGGTGATTGTGGTGGTAGGTTTCGCTTAGGGTATTAACATGATTTCTTAGGTTGCGTTACAACAGTTGATAGGAATAGTGACGATTGTGGTGATGGTAATTGTGGAGGTGGTGGTGGGTAATGGCCAGAGTAATTATATGGTGGTGGTGGTGGTGATGATAGTATTGCTCAGGAGGAGGTGGTCAGGGTAATTGTAAGGAGTTTTGGTGATGGTGGTGGTGTTGTAACTGATGATAGAGGTGGTGATGATTGTGTTGATGGCAATTATGATGGTGATGGTGTTGTAACTGCTGATAGGGGTGGTGGTGATTGCTTTGATGGTAATTGTGGTGGTGGTTTTTGTGTTGTAATGGCTGATAGGAATGGTGGTGATTGTTTTGATGGTATTTGTGATGGTGGGGGCTGTGATTGTGGTGTTTTAATGGCTGATAGAGGTGGTGGTCATTGTTTTGGTGGTAATTGTGGTGGTGGTGGTGGTTGATTTGTAATGGCTGATAGAGGTGGTGGTGATTGTTTTGGTGGTAATTGTGGTGGTGGTGGTGTGGTTTTGTAATGGCTGATAGAGGTGGTGGTGATTGTTTTGGTGGTAATTGTGGTGGTTGTTGTTGTTTTTTTTTTTTTTTTTTTCTATATTCCAACTTACTTCCTCTCGGGCATAGGCTGAGAGCCTTAACATTCACCGCTTTACAATGAACAGTGAAGCCCGTGAGGTCTTGTTCCAGTCTAGGGAGTGAGACATGTGAAGCACGTAGAGTACAACGAGCACCTGCCATCTTGCCTTCACATGAGGCACGGTGCTCACTCATGGCCCGAAACGACCCCATCTCTGAAGCCACCTCGTTCCCCTGCTTCACTGTCTCATCCCCTACACTCGGACTCTCACACTTACACACACACACAACGCCACCTGTTGAGCAGATAACTCACCAGGCATTGCACCCCTATAGCATATTTTGAATATGGGAATATTCATACAGTGCTATTTAATCAGGGAACAATGAGGGTATTTTATTGACGTTTCGGTGGGCTTGTGGTAATGCACTGATACTAGGTACAGCACAAATTCCATCCCAATAATATCTTCCCATTGATACATCGGGATTTGAACCCGGGACCTTTGGATTACCAGGCCAGTGGCAAGACCACTCCACCACACCTCCCCTTGTTGTTTTGTAATGGCTGATAAGAGTGGTGGTGATTGTTTTGATGGTAATTGTGGTGCGGCTGAGATGGTGGTGAGGATAGTGGTGTTCTTGTAACTGCAATATATTCACTGGGATGTACACGATTTTATAATTTGATAAAGACGACCAAATAAAGAAACATTAAGTGACCTACTGTACATAATGCATATACTAAAGATACTTAGCTAAATATACATGGTAAAACAACATGAAAAGCAAGAAGAGATATATCAAATTGTTTACAACAAATTATATAAATAAAACATAAAGCAGAATAAGCTTTGAAACCAATTTATTTGAAATGAGAAAACATGAAATGTGCAGTACATTTGGGTAAACGAGAGAAGCAAAATTGATAATAATAATTATAATGTAAAACTTGCAAAATAAACAAACCAAAACAGGGACGACACAATACACAGGCAAAAGAACTTATCAAAATCGCTATGTGAAAATATCGTTTTAGCAAAATAACATTTTGAAATATAAAAACACAAAGCCACCACATCGGGTGTACATCACTGCATGAGCAAGTTAATCGGTTTCCCAAGCAAATTAATCGCACGCATAACAACGCACTCTCATCATGTTCAAGGAATTATGGTCATTTTGAGAAGTTCAGGACGTCCTGGTAAATAATACTACATGAGAGTTTACAGCCTGAAGATTGTTTTTATTTATTTATTTATTTGTTTAAGCTGTAGAGAAATTGGCTTGCTCCCATCTAAATAACTCAGATATTACAACGTTCTTATAGCTAAATATGTTGTTATTTACGAAAAATTAGCAATACTATGATGAGGAAACATAGTAGTTTCTCATGTTGCCATTATTTATCGAGACATTAGCTGCTAAGGGAATACAATTATCGCCAAGTTAACCCCTTGAGGATTATGACTCCTTTTAGCAGTTTATCTTGGCTATCATTAGACGATTTAATTCTGCTTAGGAATGATCTGTGGGAGTCAAAGGCATAATTATGTTTTATTATGTTATATTATGTTTTATCATTACACCTTAGATTCCTAGAGGTCCTTCATAAACTCGTCCAGTTTTAGCCAAAATATATTCAAAATACGTTATAATTCTCAAGGGGTTAAAGAAAATCGAGTATAAGTGCCATAAGAAGGCGAGACACCGGGCTAGATTTGTGAGTGTGAGAAACGATTATAGCAAGGTGATCACTGAGAGATATGATGATCGTGGTAAGAGGATAGGGGGGTAGGGGGAGAGCCAGCAGTAGGAGAGAGTGGCCATCTTCTTTGGGAGCCATTTTGGGGCCTCAGTGATCGAACAACAGGATTTTGTTTTATTTTGGATCATATAGAATGTATACCCAAAATCAATCGATCAATCAATGCATACCCAAAGATCAAACTATATTTCCTGTCAAATGTTTCTTGTGGCATAGGAGATAGTTTTTATTGTATAGGGAGGAACATATTTCCAGTGACACCAAAATGGCTATAGTGTCTCTAGCTAGAGAAAGAGCCAGTAGATAGATAGATGAATGTAGGAAAAAAGGCACCGGAAAAATGGGCACTGGGGAAAAAAAGGGCACAGGAAAAAATTGCATATTCTTCGGGGTAGGAGAAAATGGCAAATTATGAATATTTATCACAATGTTTAATATGGCAAGTTTATGTTCCAGGATTTATTCCTAAAGATATATTATTCAATAATTCAATAATTTATATACAGTATATTTATTTTATTTATTGTACTTCTATATTGTGCTTTAATTAAACTTTATTGCTATCTAACCTAACCTAACCTAACCTATGGTGATTACACTACCAGATATATATAATTACAATATTGCATATTACATCGAAACACATTTTATGATTTATTACTCCTTAATGGCTCCAAAATGGCACATTTGCTTTATGTGCCATTTTGTCCTAGTCTGTTATTTATGAAAAAATTTCCAGTACCGTTTTTCCAGTGCCTTTTTTCCGGCTACTGTTTTTACGAGTACCAGATAGATATATAGATGGGGAGATTGATAGATAGGTGAGACTTTTTCTGTTGCACTAGACATATCGAAGGCCTTCGATAGAGTCTGAAACAAATCTTTAATTTCCAAACTACCCTCCTTCGGTTTCTATCCCTCCATCTGTGCCTTTGTCTCTAATTTCCTTTCCGGCCGTTCCATAGCTGCGGTTGTGGACGGCCATCGCTCACTTCCTCATCCTATCAACTCCAGTGTTCCTCAGGGTTCTGTCCTATCTCCTATTCTCTTTCTAATTTTCATAAATGATCTTCTCAACTGTACATCCAGTCCCATCCATTCATATGCAGATGACTCTACCTTACACTACTCAATTAGTTTTCCAGAACGCCCCAGCCAGCAGTCCCTCAAATCAAACGTAATAAAGCCATAACACACTTATCTTCTGATCTAGCTAGTATTTCCAATTGGGGTAAAGAAAACCTTGTTGCATTTAATGCTTCCAAGACCTAATTTATCCATCTTAGTACCTGTCAGGAACCTCCAGAGGAATATCCCTTATTCTTCAACAATACAAAAATCAGTCCTTCATCTTCTCTCAATATTCTCGGTGTCTCTTGTTCTTCTGCTCTCACTTGGAAGGACCGTATTACCAGTCTTGCTAAGGCAGCCTCTGAGAAGCTGGGTGTGCTCAACCGCCTCAATGGGTTCTTTACTCCTGCGCAGATTCTTGCTCTGTACAGGGGCACAGTGCGTCCTTGTATTGAGTATTGTTCACATGTGTGGGGAGGATCCTCTCACACCGCACTCCTAGACAAAGTAGAAAGGAAAGCCTTTCGTATCATTAACTCCCGTCCACTCACCAACTCTCTGCAATCTCTCTCTCTTCGCCGCAATGTTGCATCTCTCTCGCTATTCTATCACTACTACAATAATCAGTGTTCCTCGGAGCTTTCCCAGTGTATACCACCTCCTCTACGTAGGGTACGTATTACCCGCCTTGCAACACAATCCCACCCCTACTCTGTGCAACTCTCCAACCCAAGAGTGAAACGCTATTCTCAGACTTTCTTCTATTCAACTGCTGAGCTCTGGAACTCTCTCTCAGAATCAGTCTTTCCCTCTTCCTATGACTTAAATTGCTTCAAACTCTGCGTGTCCAGGTATTTTAGCTCGAACGTCCCTTGATTTTGGCCGTCACTCTTGCAAATCTGGGGTAGGCACTCGCTGCAGGCAGTTATGCCTTTTGTCTCCCTCATTCACATAGAAAAATAAATACATAAGGAGATAGACAGATATATACAATATACTGTATATACATATATACATAGATAGATAGATATGGAGATGGATAGATAGATATATACATGCATAGATAGGGAGAGAAATAGATAGATAGATAGATAGATAGATAGATAGATAGATAGGTAGGATATAGCCAGTAATAGGAGGGTAAGCTTTTGTTGTTACTTATCCCTTCCACCCATCACCAGCCTCCCTGCTTGCCCCCGGGAGGCCTTTGCAGAAATAATCAATTTTGATGTAAATTATGTCAGCGTGCCGTAGCCTGTCCCGCCACTTGTAAGATTACTATCAATTTAAAGTCTTGTTTGTCTTTTGGTGTAATTATCCAGTGACAGAAAACACAAATTCGATTGCTTGCCGTGGGGTCTGTATAATCATAGCCAGCCTTATGGTAATGGGTCATAAGGTTAATTTTACCCGTGTTGTGATCTCCGAGGGTTACCCACCTGCTGCCCAGCCTACAATCTCACCGATGTTATCATACAGCCAGTACAAGACAGCCCGCACTGCGCCCTTCACATACTCAAATAATTCTGCAAATACTGGCCCGTAAACGTCCTCAATTTGAATGAACTTCCACTCGGGGTTCTCAATAAACATGTGGCACGCTTCCCCGATATATGTCAAACGTCCTATTGCGTCCACGTAAGCCAAACACAAGGATCGAGTCCCCGGAAGAGTTATCGGACATCAGCGAGGCGGAGGACTCAGGGAGGGAGTTAGCCAATAAGCCACAATCACACCAATGCATTTTCCCGCCAAATTCTAAGCTACAACGTTACCCAGGCAATATTTTGGTTCTATATATATGCATTGGTGCCGAGAACTCGAGTGAAATTAGATCGCTAAAGATGGTTGAAATCTTATATAGCTGGAATTTCGGTGGCTCCAAACCAGAATTGCTGAAAAATATATGCCGGATTAAACCGAATGATTGGGGAGGGAACCAGCCAATAGGAGCAGCAGATACCCTGAAGGCGGGAAAAAAGACAATAGGGCCCCTCATCTTTGAACTCGGGCTATCTTCCACATAATTATCTCTAGTTTTCTGTGTTGCCAATTTAGCTACTTTGCTGCTAGATCTAAAGCTATACCGGTATACTTCGGCTTAGCAGCAGTTGTTAACATCTAGATGAGAGATTTCAGCCATATCTAAGCGATACTTTAGACAGTTTATTCCATTCAAAATCAATTATTGACAGAACATAATTTACAAAAGCATTTATTTACCCTTATAGAATAGCATCAGTTTTATTTATTAAAATATTCTACATTTTTCTGTCTAGCGAATTTGATTAACTGCATTAAGTAGATATAATTCATTTCAAGTGATATTTTAGAGAGTGTGCCATTCGTTTAACAATATTCTGTTTTTCTACGTTTTAGCGACTTTTGAGGACTAATCTAGCGGTATATTGCGATTTGGACTAGTTACCCCTGCCAGATTTGCTAATGCACCTCTCGTCCCAAACAATAACAAGCCTCCTCATGAATTGCATCGTAATATAGTGTAGAAACCGTGGCGGGCGGTCCTTCATCACGCAAATACCACACTATACATAAGTATCCCTTAGAAGAGACGATGACGCATTTGCAGTATGTTCTGATTTCTGGCTACTATTATAAGGTTTTATTCTTATCTGGAAGAGTATTTGGAAGTCAGAGGGTTAACTGAGATAGTCTTTACCCTTATAATTCCCTCAGATCCTTCCTAAATTGTATAAAATCGACTAATGATACCCAGAGTAAACTGTCTAAATGCGTCATAATAGTCCATGAGCCAAGACCCGAATTTTGGGATATCGGTACCACCCGGGGTGACTAATTCTCTTAGGTGTTTTTAGCTGGCTACATGTCTCTAGTTTATGTTTTGATATGATAGCCCTTGCACATTGGTAGCTTAATGGTCGTTATCACTTCTTGAATAGACATACCCTACCGAAAATTCCGAATTTTTTTAAAATGTCAAATTTGGGGACAGGAATGCCTAAATGTCAACAAAATGCATATAGTAATTGTCACATTTAATACAAGTCCTGTAAATACACACTAAGCATGCCATGGGCTTGTACATACTATTATGGCAAATTACTACTCCTAAATATCATCTACGTCAGACTCGGAATCTGACTGTTGTGCCACCGGCTCTTCTTCAATAGCCTTGTTCTGACATGTCTGTAACCTGCACATGTCCGTGCATTTTAGACCATTGCTGAGGCAAGTACACTTAGGGAGTTCGCATGACCGCACACACTTGCAAGACAGTAGCTGCATAACAGCATCTGGTGCTGGTGAGCCTCGCATCCAGTTGACGGCAAGCTTACCGTCCTCATCTGTCATCCAACCGCAGTCTGTTGGGTTCGCAACAAATGGCTGGCTCTGAAGACTTCTCCTCCAGATCGCAGCCTGGTAGTTTGCACGCAGTGCATGCATGAAGAGGCAGTCCTCACAAGGAGGGAGTTGACTTGACTCTACCTCTCCACGTCTTGCACAGAACAGCTCATACCGAAGCTTGTTTACCTTAGTTGTGTGGGTAGATGGTAGGTACATGTGGCAGGTGATTTCCTGTAGCTTCTCAAAGAGTTCAGGAGACACTTCCCATGAGCGTCCAAGTTCGTGAAAAGCATGCTGGTATGTCTTGTCCATCTTCACCTGCTTGAGTGTCGTCATCTTCCCTCGGCCAGCGAATGCACTGACGGTATCACAGCCTGTAAAGGCATGCATACCAATCAATGAATCACACACGCTGCCTCCCAGTGTGCGGCTCAGTGTGGTGATATCCAGGAATCTTGTCCGGTTCTTCGTCCCGCACTTCTGGAACAGATGGGATGGGATCTTGTGGCACATGCCAAGACACAACACCATGACGTCTGTATCTTCTGCAGTGATGATGACAGACTTGTTCCCAGATTCTGCTGCATGAAGTGCATGGAGAAGAAGGCGTGTGTCTGCTTCTTCTTGAGTTGACTTAAGCTCAGGAGCCTCTTCCCACTGCTCTTTGGTGATCTTGATGCAGCGCTGCTCACATGTGACATACAGCTCCTTGTCCTTGAGCTTCTCCCTGTGCTGTGGTGCCTTCCATTCTTCTACCAAGAACTTGATAAGACTTGCCTTGTTGGAGGAACTACCGAGTAACTTTCTCCACTGCTGGATGTTGTGCCCAGGTTGAATGTTCTTGAAATGAATTCCTGTGCCTGCACTTCTTTTGGCTCGTTCTGCATCCTTGATGGATGTCTCCTTGTAGATATCAAACACAACATCAATGCGCCTGCTCTTAGCACCTTCATGAACAGCGTGACTCAGTGCTGTACCTGCAAGCTGTGAAAAAGTTTTGTCGTTTCCCTTCAGTTTGTGGACCAGGCTCATCCCATCAATTATGGTAGCAGAGGGCTCGGGTATCACTTCTGCAGGAGAAACATTCCTCTCTAACTCCTTTGCGAGGGCAGCCTTGTTGGTCTTGCGGAGAGACCCATCACCGCTGGCAAGTGCCCAAGGCAAAGGCCCCAGGGGATGAGCCAAGACATCACTCATTTTGAGCTTTCTGTTCTCGGCAACAAGGATCATCTGGCCAAATAGGTTCCTGTCAGCCTTTAAGATAACCTCCTTGGCATGGTCTTGTGAGCGTGGCTTCATTCTGATGTTAGTGAACGTTCTCAGTTTCGTCTTCGTCATCGTGTCATGAAACTGTATAGTTGGCGTATCGATCTCCAGGCGCTCTTCCTTGAAGGCTTGATATACATCCTCTCCTATTCTGTAGGCCCCTAGAAGGTCTTTGACAACTTCTGGTGGTGCCATAGTCGCAGTTGACAAACTGACAAGATCTTCTTGCTCTGCGTTGAAGGGGTTCAACCAGCTGGTCTCCATCAGTTGAACTAAAGATTGGACATCGGCCTCATCTCTTCTAATCCTGGGCATCTGTAGGTCTGGGTGGCTGAAGTCAGTATACTTTTGGCCTACTACCATAGTCCTGAGCTGCCTTAAGTACCTGCTGCGATACTCCGATGTCAGGTAGTACCTGGCGACAGCTCCGCCTTTCAGGCTGAAGCCTTTTGTGCCCCCTGGTGTCTGGGTGTCTTTGTTGATCGTCTCTTCGATTGTCTGGTCCACAGGGATCCGTCCAAAGGGATTCTTGCTACCGATCTGGACCGAAAAGCCACCTTGCATGAAGTGTTCATGGACCTCTGGGTGTTCAATGGGCAGTCGAGACATCAAGGCATAGTAGTAGGTTAGGAACCGGGCATAGTTCACTTTGTCATAGGCAAAACACCACGGTATCATCTGTCGGATTGCTCCTAGGTGGAGCATCCAGTTGCCTTCTCTGGAGGCTCGAATTAAGTCCAGCATGATCTCAACCATGTCCAGGTATGACATCCAGAATGCTGAGAGGTTGTGTTCATCTCTGAGGGTCTCAAGATAAACTTGGAAAAGCTTCATGATATGTGTGCATGATTCACTCTCCATCAGCTCTTGAAAGAGTCCCTGAGACACATTGCTGTGAAAGCTGTTGATGTCCTTCAGTGTTTCATCTAGATGGTGTATGTCCCTTGAATGGTTTTCTTCTAGCCATGAAAGGAAGCCTTTCCATGCAAGCCTCATCAGTGCTTCATACACGAGCTTGTGTAGTCTCACTGCTCTGTTGTACCTCTTGCCGTTCATCACTCCTGACACTGATCCTTCTGCGATGATACCTGATTCCACACACAGATCTCTAAGACCTGCATCTTGAAACCTCTTTCCTATGGTGGAGATGAGATTACAGATTGTGTGGAAGACGCCCATCCTGATGATAATGTTCTTGAACTTCTCTTGTTTCCAGATAACTTCGGCAGCTTTGGCATAGAGTGCTTGATCAAACACGCACACAATCTTGTTAAGCTGTAAGGACTGCATGATAGCATGCGTTTGTTCCAAGATTTCATTAACGGTGGACATTTCTGTTGCGGGAGCATTGATAGTGGGCAGGTAGCTTACAGTGTCCTGAACCACTGCAATGTCTCTGCGCATTTTGATGTTGAACCCAGTCCAACTGCTGATGGACTGGTCCTCATGGTCTGACATTCGAGTAAGAAGCCAGATATGGTTCTTTGTCTTTGAATCCTGGACTTCCTTGGTAGTGTCGACATACGCAGTCTCAATCCTAGGTGGCCCTGCCCGCCGCCCAACATTGTATATTGGCAGCATTGATGATGTCTGAGTGATGCTTCTTATCTTGGACTTGGTAATCTCTGGCAGGACTTTCTCTGGCACAGAGCCTGCAACCTTGGACTGGACAGCAATGCCATTGACTCTATGAGAAGTACCTGCTCCACTTAGGGTCTCTTCAAGTCGGTCAATGTTATCCCAGGCCAGGGTTGTGAACACACCAGGGTAGATGTTTGCTGGCAGTGGAATGTCATCCTTTGAGCATTCCAGCTTCTGGATACAAAGGGCTGTATCGATCTCCTCAAACATTGAGTAAGACACACAGTGACCAAGACGATTCAGAGTTCGGATCAGTTCTGTGTTTCCTGTCAAAGACTTTACAGCATTGGTCAGCAGTACGTGCTTGGGTGGTTTTGTCTTGCCACTGGTAACAGCAAAGACCAAGTCACTGCCAAAGGAAGTGGCAAGACGTTGAGCTCTTTCAGAGGGAGTTTCACACTCACACTCTCCTGTCAGCAGGGTGTGCAGGAATTGAGTGACTGCTGCAGGAATGACATTCTGATCTGTATCGGGAGGCCATGGCTGACTCACATCTTGTTTATTGATCTCATTCCTCAGCTGCATTCCTGCTTTGGTTAAGACATCTTCAGAGTTAGCTGCTCTTGCTTCTTGCAGGTCTTTTGCCATTTTGTGTGCTTGCCGGGCAAGGTCGTCCATTGAGAGGCTGCGTGGATAGATTAGAAGCTTTCCTTTCTCATCTGGGACAAAGCGTAGTGATTCTCCAAACTCGGTTTCAATCTTTCGGCGAACATGTTTCTTTGTCGCTGGTTTCAGTTGGATAATACCACGGGACATCATGGATCTCTCAAGCCTAGATGTGAGGTTTGTCATAGGCAGTACCTCTGGGTTGGGGAATAATTTGGTCCTTATATACAAGCAGAGTTCCTCGAGGGCTTCTGTCTCAACCTCTTCGTAGCGTGCTTCCTCGCTTTCTTCCTGATTTTCACCTGCACCCGACCTGGCGGCCGCTGGGAAATCATCTTTTGTGAAGAGTTTGTAGCACGACTTGTGGTAGTGACCCTCTGCAGCAACAAGGTCTCTGCTAACTAAACCAAGGATTCTCTGGTTGAGTTTCCTTATTGCTGCTCTGCGAATCTTCTCATCTGCTCGTAGCTCAACACACTGTATGAGTGGCTCCCTTGTCTTTGTTGTTTTTATGTACTTGCTTGACTTCTCGCAGAAGATACATACTTTGGCATACACCCTGCTAGTACTAGGGGCATCCCTTGATGCCCTCCTCCTGGGGTCGACGCTTGCTGATTCTATCTTGACACCCTTGGCAAGGATAGAATCCAGTGACTTCTTCATTGTAAAGAGACTACGACATTTACGGTGATAATGTATGTGTGGTATTCCTCCTTCTTCAAGGCCCTTGGCTGCTTCCAGGACTGGATCATGCTGCCTGATTTCTGCAGCCCTGAGCAATGTGTTCCAGGAGTCCAAATCCTGTGGTGACACCAGAGCATCGCTGTCATCATCAGAGCAGTGGATGATACAGTCGATCCGTGCTCTCTTCCTCGCAGATGGTTCCATCCTGCCGTCAAACAGTCGACACACACCTGCAAAAAATATCACCATTAAACCATGAACAAACAAACACATTACATGGAAACCACTCTACATATGTTTGCTCCTTCCAATAATAAATTATCCCCAAAATATAACAAAAAATCCCCAAATATGAAATAAACCCCTAAATATGGAGAAACTTGAAATACACATCGGAATAATTCTTGTAGAGAATCAAATAAGCTACAAGAGCTGTTAGAATATATTTTTCAATGTTCCCCATATTTAAGGATTTATTCTAGATTTAGAGGAAAATACCCAAAATATAGAGTATATTCCGAAATATGAGGAAATTTGAAAAATACCTAGGAACAACTCTGGTAGAGAATATAATTCTACATAGGTGTTCAAAGTTTCGCGATGATTGTGTGATGGATTTTAAAGAAAATGAGGAAAACGCCGAGCGTCACGCTAAAAATCTTTATTTTTGGGTAGCGCCCCTATTGCATCAAAAAAATTAGACTAAGCTACCAGTGCGAGAAGGCTATCATATCTTAATGTACTTACAGTCACTCTATAAACATTTTAGTACCATTCGTGTTTAGTCACCCCAGGTGGTACCGATATCTGGCCTGGCTCATGGACTATAATCTTCAGGGGGTCAACCACTTGTGAGTTTCAGGCTATAAGGAAGTTAGAGCTGTAAGTAACAATATTCAGTCGAATTAGCAGCTGAGTTCGGTTGTAGTGCATTTATAAACACACAACATTGATTGTCAATATACTTTCAATTCACCAGAAACCTTCATTATTATTGCATTTCTGTTTTATATCGATGTTTCCGGCTCTAACTTTCTGGTGTAATGGTTAGAATGCGTAAGATCAGGGAGGTGTGATGGACTGGTAATCCAATGGTCCCGGGTTCGAATTCCGATGTATCAATGGACAAATATTATTGGGATGGAATATGTGCTGTACCTAGATCAGTGCATTACCACAAAGCCCACCGAAAAGCCAAAAAAATACCCTCATTGTTCCCTAATTAAATAGCATTGTATGAATATTCCCATATTCAAAATAGGCATCAGCCTAGCAGTGCCTAATGAGTTAATTGCTGAACAGGTGGCATTCTGAGAGTGAGGGTCCGAGTCTAGGGTTTGAGACAGTGAAGTGCATGAGGTTAAGCAGCTTCAGAGATGGGGCTACTTCGAGCCATGGGTGGGCAACCGGGCCCCATGCATCTTGCTAAGGTAAGATGGCGGGGACTGGTTGCAGCTCAAAACACTTCACATGTCTCACTCCCTAGACTGGAACGAGTCCTCACAGGATTCACCGTTGAATGTGCAGTTGAATGTACAGGCTCTCAGCCTATGCCCAAGAGGGAGTAGTTGGAATATTAAAGAAAACAAAAATGTGGCATCCCAGGTTCGAATCTCGGGAGGATCACATGCTTTCATTAATTTAATTTGGAGGAATTTGGTGTTGGGAGTAAAAATTAATTAATTAGATTATTTTGAATAGCCTGAAACTCGCAAGTGATCAATAATCATAATGCAAGCAAATTAGTAAATAGGTGCATTATATTCGGCACCGTTAACAGGTCTCGTTCCTTCCCGTTCTTACCCTAAGGTCGTTAGTTAATTTAAGAGGGGGATTTTTTTTTCTAGCTCCCCTTCTCATGTTTAGCCTCAGTAGTTTTCAGATTTTAAGACATTTGACCCATTAGTTTGGCGATTTGAAGACCTTTCACCCCATTTCTTTGTCATTATTAGGACATTTCATGCCATTTAGGTGTCGATTTTTATTTGACGAGTGATAGCGATCCTGTATTTTGGAAGGAACCGGCGTTCGGCCAGGATATTTTTGTACCGAAAAATTTGCAAATTTATCTAGAAGGGGGATCTTGGTGATGTTTATATCTACTATATATATATATTCATATATACTGTATATACATACTGTATATATATATATATATATATATATATATATATATATATATATATATTATATATATATTTATATATATACTGTTATATTATATATATATAATATATATATATATATATATATATATGTTAGTAAAGCCAGGTAATACATTTTCTTTAATACATACGAGGTTGAAAGAAATGGCAATTTCTGCGTTGGAAATTTTATTATTCAAAGTTTCCAGGTCTCTGATGAGTTTTCGCTGGGTGGCAGGAAGTAGATGAAGGAGATGAGCAAAATTCATGGTGGTACAGGGTTACATAAATGTACATGATGATACAGGATATACGACGCGTTTCACTGGACAACCAGCATTATCAAGTAAGGAAGGAATGATATAAAAGGTAAACAGGAAGGGTATATATAGAGGGTGGAGGATCAGAGGAGGCGGAAAACAGGGGGCAAAAGTCTGCTATTGGTGGAAGCGTAAACTAGGAGAGAGAAAGGGGTTAACCGCTTCACGCATGCGCACTGGATGCGGGATGGTGGTCAGTAGGTGGGGTCGAAGCTGATTGGCTGCGTGTCGAGGGGCGTGGCCTAAGGTGTGTGGCGCCTGCAGAAGACGAAGCTGAAGGAGGTAGCGCGGGGGGCTGCGTCAAGGGCACCGGGGGGCGAGGAAGGGTGTTAGGTCCTGTAGGGTAGTGCCTTTTGGCAGAAGGAAGGATCTGAAGGTCCAGAGTTTGGTTGTTGATGTTGGGATGTAAGGCTTGGATATATAAAGCTTCGAGTATAGGTAATCTCCTTGGGTCACTTTCTTTATCGAGTATGGTGGTGTGTTTCTCTAACTCGTTGCGTGTGAGGTGAGGGTGGTTAGGGGTAAGATAGTGGTCTTTGATGGCTCCAGCCTGAAGGTGAAGAGTTAACCGACGTGAAAGACGAGTCTGCGTCATACCAATATAGGAATGAGGTCCACAGTCCTCATAATTACAGGTATGTTGGTAAATGACGTGATCGTCGGTCATCGGGCTCTTTATCTTGGTGGAGGCTGGTTTGTTGCGGAGAACGAGGTTGGAGGTCTTGGGGGATTTGTAATAAATTATTAATTTGATTTTGTTTTCCGGGTTGGTTGGGTGGACATGCTTGGAGATTATTTCTTTTAAGACGGCCTCGTCATTTTTGTGTTCAGAGGACATGTAATTGCGGTAGAAGATCTTAATTTCATTGGGGGGGTCAATGTTGGGAGGGCTTTGGGTGTACCATTTTTCAAGATGGTGGTTGATGGTGCTGGAGATGTCGGAGTTGGAGTATCCGTTATTTACTAAAACTTGGGATAGTCTTTCTAGTTCCTGGTGGGTGTCGGCCCAGGTAGAGCAGTGCGTGAGGGCTCTCCTAACATAGGCGGAGATGGAGGATAGAAGATAACGGCGGGGGCATTCACTATCGCCGTTGAGGCATTGTCCTGTGTTAGTAGGTTTAATGTAGACGGTGGTTTAGAACCCATGGTCGTTCAGAGCTACGAGGATGTCGAGGAAGGGGAGTTGTCCATTGTTAGATTTTTCAAAGGTGAAGTTAAGTCCGGAGGAGGTCATGAAGCGATGCTGGAGTTCCTGTAGTTCGTGGAGGTCCTTGATTTGCACGAAGATGTCATCCACGTATCTACAGTAGATGGCTGGTCGTTGGGCAGCTAGGAGCTCTTCCTCGATGGTACCCATGAAAATGTTCGCAAAAAGAACTCCTAGGGGGCTGCCCATCGCCACACCGTCTATCTGCTTGTACATGTTGCCCCGGGGGCAAAGGAAGGGGGCCTCCTTGGTACATAGCTCCAGTAGTGTTTTCAGGGCCTTCTCCGGGATGTCCAGTGTAGGTGTATCAGGGCAATGATAAATTCGACGTAGAATCATGTCAATGTTCCTATCCACTGGCACGTTGGTGAACAGGCTTTCTACGTCGAGAGAGGCGATAGTGTGGTTGTTGTTACGGGGGGCATCTCGTAAAATTTCCAAGAAATCGTGGGCTGAGTTAAGGTTGAATTGGCTGGGCACGTAGGGGGTGAGGAGGTTGTTCAGGGCCTTGGCGATCTGGTAGGTGGCAGTGGGGATCTGGGAGATGATGGGGCGGAGGGGGTTCCCAGGTTTGTGTGTTTTGATGGTTCCGTACGCATAACCAGGGGTGTATTCTCCGACGAGTTTTTTAAGGTGGATCCCTCCTTGTTTGGCGTTGATGGCGGTGATGGTGGTGTTGGCAATACGTTTGATTTCGTCGGTTGGGTTGCGGGTAATCTTTTTAAATTTAGTGTTGTCACTTAAGATGACGTCCATTTTTCTAAGATATTCCTCCTTGTCATGGATCACGAGGCAGGAAGCTTTATCCGCACGACGGATGATGATGTTGGGGTTGTCTCTTAATAGTTTGGCAGCTTGGAAGTGTTGTTTGTTGAGTATTTTGCTATGGTGAGTTCCTCTGGTTTTGGCGGCTTCAGCGAGGAGAGTAGGTTGTAGGGCGGAAGTAGTGGTGACCTTGCCATCCTTCTTGAGTCGTAGGATGTCGTCCAGGAGGATTTCCGTTTCTAGGCGTTTCCGGTGGGGGCCATTGGAGCTGTAGTGGCAGTTGAGGCCTTTGTTGAGGAGGTCTTCTTGGTCCAGGGTCAGAATGGTGTTAGTAAGGTTTATATATCCTTTTGTTGGTTTGGGAAGTTTTAAGTTTCCGCCATAAAGACGGGCAAGCTTTTTTATAGTTGTGTTTTCGGCTTGTCTTCTGTGTTGTTCAAGGAGTTGTTCGAGGGCTGTGTTGATTTCGGCTTTGAGGTGGTCTGGAGGGGTTTCGTCTTCCCAAATCCGTAGAAGAGCATCTCGTTCTTTACGAAGGTTGTTGGCGAGCTCTCGTTTTTGAATTATTTGGTCCTTCACCAGTTCTTCACGAAACTGGAGGGTGCTGGTGCGATGTCTGGCATTCTCGTGAAGTTTTATGTTAGTAAAGCCAGGTAATAAATTTTCTTTAATACATATGAGGTTGAAAGAAATGGCAATTTCTGCGTTGGAAATTTTATTATTCAAAGTTTCCAGGTCTCTGATGAGTTTTCGCTGGGTGGCAGGAAGTAGATGAAGGAGATGAGCAAAATTCATGGTGGTACAGGGTTACATAAATGTACATGATGATACAGGATATACGACGCGTTTCACTGGACAACCAGCATTATCAAGTAAGGAAGGAATGATATAAAAGGTAAACAGGAAGGGTATATATAGAGGGTGGAGGATCAGAGGAGGCGGAAAACAGGGGGCAAAAGTCTGCTATTTTTTGGAAGCGTAAACTAGGAGAGAGAAAGGGGTTAACCGCTTCACGCATGCGCACTGGATGCGGGATGGTGGTCAGTAGGTGGGGTCGAAGCTGATTGGCTGCGTGTCGAGGGGCGTGGTCTAAGTTGTGTGGCGCCTGCAGAAGACGAAGCTGAAGGAGGTAGCGCGGGGGGCTGCGTCAAGGGCACCGGGGGGCGAGGAGGGGTGTTAGGTCCTGTAGGGTAGTGCCTTTTGGCAGAAGGAAGGATCTGAAGGTCCAGAGTTTGGTTGTTGATGTTGGGATGTAAGGCTTGGATATATAAAGCTTCGAGTATAGGTAATCTCCTTGGGTCACTTTCTTTATCGAGTATGGTGGTGTGTTTCTCTAACTCGTTGCGTGTGAGGTGAGGGTGGTTAGGGGTGAGATAGTGGTCTTTGATGGCTCCAGCCTGAAGGTGAAGAGTTAACCGACGTGAAAGACGAGTCTGCGTCATACCAATATAGGAATGAGGTCCACAGTCCTCATAATTACAGGTATGTTGGTAAATGACGTGATCGTCGGTCATCGGGCTCTTTATCTTGGTGGAGGCTGGTTTGTTGCGGAGAACGAGGTTGGAGGTCTTGGGGGATTTGTAATAAATTATTAATTTGATTTTGTTTTCTGGGTTGGTTGGGTGGACATGCTTGGAGATTATTTCTTTTAAGACGGCCTCGTCATTTTTGTGTTAAGAGGACATGTAATTGCGGTAGAAGATCTTAATTTCATTGGGGGGGTCAATGTTGGGAGGGCTTTGGGTGTACCATTTTTCAAGATGGTGGTTGATGGTGCTGGAGATGTCGGAGTTGGAGTATCCGTTATTTACTAAAACTTGGGATAGTCTTTCTAGTTCCTGGTGGGTGTCGGCCCAGATAGAGCAGTGCGTGAGGGCTCTCCTAACATAGGCGGAGATGGAGGATAGAAGATAACGGCGGGGGCATTCACTATCGCCGTTGAGGCATTGTCCTGTGTTAGTAGGTTTAATGTAGACGGTGGTTTTGAACCCATGGGAACCCCCTCCGCCCCATCATCTCCCAGATACCCACTGCCACCTACCAGATCGCCAAGGCCCTGAACAACCTCCTCACCCCCTACGTGCCCAGCCAATTCAACCTTAACTCAGCCCACGATTTCTTGGAAATTTTACGAGATGCCCCCCGTAACAACAACCACACTATCGCCTCTCTCGACGTAGAAAGCCTGTTCACCAACGTGCCAGTGGATAGGACCATTGACATGATTCTACGTCGAATTTATCATTGCCCTGATACACCTACACTGGACATCCCGGAGAAGGCCCTGAAAACACTACTGGAGCTATGTACCAAGGAGGCCCCCTTCCTTTGCCCCCGGGGCAACATGTACAAGCAGATAGACGGTGTGGCGATGGGCAGCCCCCTAGGAGTTCTTTTTGCGAACTTTTTCATGGGTACCATCGAGGAAGAGCTCCTAGCTGCCCAACGACCAGCCGTCTACTGTAGATACGTGGATGACATCTTCGTGCAAATCAAGGACCTCCACGAACTACAGGAACTCCAGCGTCGCTTCATGACCTCCTCCGGACTTAACTTCACCTTTGAAAAATCTAACAATGGACAACTCCCCTTCCTCGACATCCTCGTAGCTCTGAACGACCATGGGTTCAAAACCACCGACTACATTAAACCTACTAACACAGGACAATGCCTCAACGGCGATAGTGAATGCCCCCGCCGTTATCTTCCATCCTCCATCTCCGCCTATGTTAGGAGAGCCCTCACGCACTGCTCTACCTGGGCCGACACCCACCAGGAACTAGAAAGACTATCCCAAGTTTTAGTAAATAACGGATACTCCAACTCCGACATCTCCAGGACCATCAACCACCATCTTGAAAAATGGTACACCCAAAGCCCTCCCAACATTGACCCCCCCAATGAAATTAAGATCTTCTACCGCAATTACATGTCCTCTGAACACAAAAATGACGAGGCCGTCTTAAAAGAAATAATCTCCAAGCATGTCCACCCAACCAACCCGGAAAACAAAATCAAATTAATAATTTATTACAAATCCCCCAAGACCTCCAACCTCGTTCTCCGCAACAAACCAGCCTCCACCAAGATAAAGAGCCCGATGACCGACGATCACGTCATTTACCAACATACCTGTAATTATGAGGACTGTGGACCTCATTCCTATATTGGTATGACGCAGACTCGTCTTTCACGTCGGTTAACTCTTCACCTTCAGGCTGGAGCCATCAAAGACCACTATCTCACCCCTAACCACCCTCACCTCACACGCAACGAGTTAGAGAAACACACCACCATACTCGATAAAGAAAGTGACCCAAGGAGATTACCTATACTCGAAGCTTTATATATCCAAGCCTTACATCCCAACATCAACAACCAAACTCTGGACCTTCAGATCCTTCCTTCTGCCAAAAGGCACTACCCTACAGGACCTAACACCCCTCCTCGCCCCCCGGTGCCCTTGACGCAGCCCCCCGCGCTACCTCCTTCAGCTTCGTCTTCTGCAGGCGCCACACAACTTAGGCCACGCCCCTCGACACGCAGCCAATCAGCTTCGACCCCACCTACTGACCACCATCCCGCATCCAGTGCGCATGCGTGAAGCGGTTAACCCCTTTCTCTCTCCTAGTTTACGCTTCCACCAATAGCAGACTTTTGCCCCCTGTTTTCCGCCTCCTCTGATCCTCCACCCTCTATATATACCCTTCCTGTTTACCTTTTATATCATTCCTTCCTGTTTACCTTTTATATCATTCCTTCCTTACTTGATAATGCTGGTTGTCCAGTGAAACGCGTCGTATATCCTGTATCATCATGTACATTTATGTAACCCTGTACCACCATGAATTTTGCTCATCTCCTTCATCTACTTCCTGCCACCCAGCGAAAACTCATCAGAGACCTGGAAACTTTGAATAATAAAATTTCCAACGCAGAAATTGCCATTTCTTTCAACCTCGTATGTATTAAAGAAAATATATATATATATATATATATATATATATATATATATATATATATATATATATATATATATATACCGGTATTTAAAAATATATAAACGGTATTTATATATACAGTATATACTGTATATATAATATATACATACAGTATATATATATATATATATATATATATATATATATTTATTAGTGGCCCCTCCATCATTGACGAACATGCCTATTACATAAGGCATCCTCTTCAAACACTAATCCGCCGTAGTTTGAATCTACCGCGCAGAGCATTTAAAAACTGAGGAGCCTTCATCATGAGCGCACGCGACCTCACTCATGGCTTCAGTCATTATGAATTGGGTTCTCACTACGAAAAAACTTCGTAAAAAATAAAAACAAAAAGAAAATAAGAATAACTATCCAATAAGCTTTCCATCATATCGTGGATGTACTTGTGTGGATTTCTGACCAGACGCTGATTCAGGCGTCATTCCTCCTTCTCTGCTCTGCGCTCAGCCTGCCCTCCCCACGCTCCGCGGGTTCCGCATTTGTTGCGTCCCTAGTGAGTTTTTTCTCATTGGTTTACTCCGGGATGTATCGAGTAAGGTTAGGATATGCGTAGCAGGAGTGTCCTGGGCTGGTTGCCCGCAGTGCAGTGTATTTTGGGTCGTATGTTTGGGGCATCTATTTCGGATGTACCCTCGTGGTCCTGTTGTGGACAGGTGAATTTTTTCACAGTTAAGCTAGCTTTGTGATGCAGGCGGCTTTCATTACGCGTTATTACTTCCTTTTATCTTTCTGATGAGGTAGCGTATTTTTGCTGTCGTTCCCAGCGTATTTTTCTTCACTTAGTGAAGTTTTTTCTGGGTCCCGAGTCAGTTCTTCCCTTTGCCGGAAGTGTTTGCTACAGTGGTGTGTTGGCGGTGGTTCCTGTTGTGATATAATTCAGTGCTTTTTGTTTATATTCCGACATGTTACTGTTATCCGTCTGCCTAGGCCTAGCCAGCCTCTCGTAGCTTTATCACATATACAAGTGTTATTGATTTATTTTCTAAATATGTACTACTGTGTCATGTGTATCCTGGTTTAGTTGTGTATTGGCTAATTCCACGGACTATTTATGTGTCCTGGGTTAGTTGTGTTTTGGCTAATTCCACGGACTAT
The DNA here is from genome assembly GCA_032716605.1 of Paralithodes platypus. NCBI lineage: Eukaryota > Metazoa > Arthropoda > Malacostraca > Decapoda > Lithodidae > Paralithodes > Paralithodes platypus. The sequence goes on along the minus strand of CM064508.1, from coordinate 26,773,877 downwards.
GTTGGGCCGGCGTTAGTTGTGTTTTAGCTACGCCTCGGTCCGGTGTTGCGTTCAGATGGTATCTGGACGGGGTGGGTTTTTTCCGGCGGGTTTTTCTCGGTTTCACCTTGATAACCCCGGCTGGTTGCCTAGTTTTGGCCACGCGTGGTTTAAAACAGGCTTGTTTCCCCGGCGAGTGGGTGTCTGTGGCTCCCCAGGTCTGCGTCTCTGGGGTGCCTGTTTCATCCCGGCGGGTTGGCTGTACCCATCTAACAGTGTTCATACGGACACGTGTTGTTTGTAGTTTTTTCGGTTTTGCAAAGCCAATATAAAACTATGCTGTAGTTGTATTTCCTCCCCGGCGATCTGTTTCAAAGAAGTGGGGATAGGAACAATTGGGGTTAACTTTTAAACTTTAATTCACCCGGTGGGTGCAACCTGGTAGGTTGGGATGACCGAATTTGCAAAATTCAGTTTAGTTGACCAGTCAATTGAGGGATGCTTTGTGTATCGCCTCCTTCAACATACGGCGCTTTAGGGCACATTTGGGGTTAACGTTTTTTAAACTATTATTCACACCCGGCGGGTGTTTCTTGCACGGATGAGAATAACGAATTTACAATTCAGTTAGTTAACCAGACATTTGAGGGATACGTTTTGTATCGCCGCCTTCAACATACGGCGATCTAAAAGATACTTCGGCAGAAGTTAGATCTCGTATATTTGTCAGGCTTCCCAGTTTTTTATCTACGAGATAATTCGGGGGCCGGCGTCTTTTTTAGGGGGTTTTTTCCAATATTTAATATGGAACCAAACACCACCGGAAAGACTTAATCACTTATAAACGCCATGATGGTCTTTATATATTATGTCAGAGGGTATTCATAAATCTTTTGGACAAATTAAGATATTCTGAAATCTTTTACTTAGGAAACCCCACCGCGTGGCGAGCTGTGGTCGTTAAGTATTACGTCTCGTTACCCGGCGGGTTATTTAACACCTGTGTGCGAACATGAGTGGGTTAACCTTATGAGCATTAATTCCTGGAAATTTTAAATTTTCCAGAGCTGGGTCCCGGCGGGTCTATGCAGAACCTGGAGTAGTTTCCCTCCAGTCTCTGTCATGGCTACCTTTGCCCCGGTTTTTGCTGTATGCATTACGCCCTCCTGTTCAGGTATCCCTATTTTTGCGCACACACTTTGTATAAAATGTGTTAAAATGTCTCGTTTGGTGGGGGTTACCTTTCCGGCGTTTTTCTCGTTGCTCCGAGAACACCGTTTTGGTTTACCGAGTTTTAGTCAGGATGGCTAAAATAGGTAAGTTACCCCGACGAGTTTGGTCGCTTGAGGGCTCATCAGAAACTGCGTTTTTCTGTGGTCGAGCCTGGGATCAGGCTTCCTGTGTTATTCATTGCTTTATGCATTACGCCCTCCTGTTATGTCTCGTTTGGTGTGGGTTACCTTTCCGGCGTTTTTTCTCGTTGCTCCGAGAACACCGTTTTTGGTTACCGAGTTTTAGTCAGGATGGCTAAAATAGGTAAGTTACCCCGACGAGTTTGGTCGCTTGAGGGCTCATCAGAAACTGCGTTTTCTGTGGTCAAGCCTGGGATCAGGCTTCCTGTGTTATTCCCGGTGAGGGGGGCTCCACACAGTTATTTTGTTTGGTCTTTCCCTCCCGGCGACCTTTTTTACAGAGAGGTCTGGGGCAGGTATAAGTGGTTTGACATTGCATATAAAACCCGGCGGTTGTTTTTAAACTTTAATTCACCCGGTGGGTGCAACCTGGAAGGTTGGGATGACCGAATTTGCAAAATTCAGTTTAGTTGACCAGGCAATTGAGGGATGCTTTGTGTATCGCCTCCTTCAACATACGGCGCTTTAGGGCACATTTGGGGTTAACGTTTTTTAAACTATTATTCACACCCGGCGGGTGTTTCTTGCACGGATGAGAATAACGAATTTACAATTCAGTTAGTTAACCAGACATTTGAGGGATACGTTTTGTATCGCCGCCTTCAACATACGGCGATCTAAAAGATACTTCGGCAGAAGTTAGATCTCGTATATTTGTCAGGCTTCCCAGTTTTTTATCTACGAGATAATTCGGGGGCCGGCGTCTTTTTTTAGGTTTTTTTTTCCAATATTTAATATGGAAACAAACACCACCGGAAAGACTTAATCACTTATAAACGCCATGATGGTCTTTATATATTATGTCAGAGGGTATTCATAAATCTTTTGGACAAATTAAGATATTCTGAAATCTTTTACTTAGGAAACCCCACCGCATGGCGAGCTGTGGTCGTTGAGTATTACGTCTCGTTACCCGGCGGGTTATTTAACACCTGTGTGCGAACATGAGTGGGTTAACCTTATGAGCATTAATTCCTGGAAATTTTAAATTTTCCAGAGCTGGGTCCCGGCGGGTCTATGCAGAACCTGGAGTAGTTTCCCTCCAGTCTCTGTCATGGCTACCTTTGCCCCGGTTTTTGCTGTATGCATTACGCCCTCCTGTTCAGGTATCCCTATTTTTGCGCACACACTTTGTATAAAATGTGTTAAAATGTCTCGTTTGGTGGGGGTTACCTTTCCGGCGTTTTTCTCGTTGCTCCGAGAACACCGTTTTGGTTTACCGAGTTTTAGTCAGGATGGCTAAAATAGGTAAGTTACCCCGACGAGTTTGGTCGCTTGAGGGCTCATCAGAAACTGCGTTTTTCTGTGGTCGAGCCTGGGATCAGGCTTCCTGTGTTATTCATTGCTTTATGCATTACGCCCTCCTGTTATGTCTCGTTTGGTGTGGGTTACCTTTCCGGCGTTTTTTCTCGTTGCTCCGAGAACACCGTTTTTGGTTACCGAGTTTTAGTCAGGATGGCTAAAATAGGTAAGTTACCCCGACGAGTTTGGTCGCTTGAGGGCTCATCAGAAACTGCGTTTTCTGTGGTCAAGCCTGGGATCAGGCTTCCTGTGTTATTCCCGGTGAGGGGGGCTCCACACAGTTATTTTGTTTGGTCTTTCCCTCCCGGCGACCTTTTTTACAAAGAGGTCTGGGGCAGGTATAAGTGGTTTGACATTGCATATAAAACCCGGCGGTTGTACCTTCGGGTGGTTATATTAACGAATTTGCGATTCGCGATAATTTGCCAAACAATTGATTGATACAATAGGGTATCACGGCCGTCAAGACGGCGATCTATGAGGGCTTCTGGCAGAAGCCGGATTAGAGATTAAGATAGGCTTAGACTTTTTATGGGATAAAAAGATGCCTGAATCTTACTAGTGTTTCAAGTGTAAAGGGATACTTGAAGGACTTCATCTTTAATAAAGATATGTTTCATCTTTATGAGGATTCAGAAGTTATGCTTAATTCTTTCGAACAGGTAAAAGATATGCTGAAATCCTTAATAAACAATTGGAACAATGTTGTTTGTTTGTTTAGTCTTTCTCTCCCGGCGACCTTTTTACAAAAAAGGTCTGGGGCAGGTACAATTGGTTTGACATTGCATATAAAACCCGGCGGTTATACCTTCGGGTGGTTATATTAACTGATTAGCAATTCGCGATCATTTGCCAAACAATTGATTGATACAATAGGGTATCACGGCCTTCAAGACGGCGATCTATGAGGGCTTCTGGGAGAAGCCGGATTAGAGATTAGGATAGGCTTAGACTTTTTATGGGATAAAAAGATGCCGGAATCTTACTAATGTTTCAAGTGTAAAGGATACTTGAAAGACTTCATCTTTAATAAAGATATACTTCATCTTTAGGAGGATTCAAAAGATATGCTTAAAAATCTTCTGGACAGGTAAATATATCCTGAAATCTTTAATATGAAACTAAAGGAAAACGAAAAGTAGTGGTGGAGTGCTACGGTTCGTTGACCGGCGGTCTTGTGACACACATTTTGTACCATTTTTTGGGTGTAACCCTATGAGCATTAATCCCCGGAAAATTCTCTTTCCAGGGCGGAGTACCGGTGTTGCACCAGGTGACCAGGTAGTTCCCGGGGGTGGGGTAGTTTTCCCCCAGTCTCTGCCATGTCGGCACTTGAACCTCTCATTGCTGTATGTTCAACGCCGTTAAGATCAGGTATCCCTATATATTATTTTCATTTGTTAATGAAATAATTTAATCACTGAATAATAATAACCATATATATTTTCTATGATTATATTAGGATAATATTGTGTTTATTTATAGTAATTTATTTTAATACAATTAAAATATAAATTAAATTAATTAGTATACTTTATGATTTTGCTCACCAGCTCTGCTTTCAATGTGTTAATGAGCTATGGGAGCTTTTAATTATCATAAACCTTTACAGGGCTCTCTTTTAGAGAGTATACCGAGCTCGCAAGCGAGGGACAGCCACAGCCAAGGTGTATGGCGATACTCACAGTCCTGGCAGGACAGAACACATCCCTTTGTGACTCAACTAGTGCTGACGTCCACGGGATGCCGATGTACCATCTTCTACCCCAGTTTTAACTTGGCAACATGTGGAGGTCCCGGCTTCGGCGGGATCTTCCCATGATAAGCCAGACTTAACGGATGAAGAACAACGATCTCTGGTCTCAGAGATGGAGGTTGAAGAGTCCAGTCACCTTTTAGGCGACTCTCAGGGTACTGTCGAATCTCCACGGAGTTCGTCATCGGCTAGGTATGTACCGGCGGAAGAGATTGATGGACTACTATTGAATGCACTTAATAGGTTCTTGGGCCCTACGCCGGAAACTCCTCCTGATACGGGAGATCCCGCGATGTCGACGAATGTGCGACCTCTGGCTACATCCTTTGCTTTAGCGAAAATACCTAGCCATCCGCTTGTGTCAGGCCCAATTTCCAATGTGCCAGGCACAACAGCTCTCACTACTTCCACTGAATGCAGTTCACTGTATTCAGAAACAAGGGTCAACGAGGTCAAGGAAGTTGCTACTCGTGTCGGAAGAGATTTTTGTTCTAGCCAGCAGTCTAGATATTTATCTTCACGCATCTTATCTCCCAGGCGTAGCGAACGTCTGGGCAGACGCTCTGTCCCGGAGACAGAGCACGACAGTAGAATGGGAGCTCAAGCAACCCATTTTCGACCTAATGATTGCGGAGCTCTCCCATCCACAAGTGGATCTTTTTGCGCCCGAGGAGACTCACAAGCTCCCTCTATACCTCACCCGCCGGGCGATAACGCCGGCAGGGGGGCCAGACGCCCTAGTGACAGACTGGAACAGATGGAGCTCCATCTATCTGTTTCCGCCGCCAGATGCGTCACTAATGTGCCACGTAGTGAACAAACTACGAGTTTATCGAGGCTTAGTCTCGCTAATCGCGCCCCTGTGGCCGGCGCAGGTGTGGTACCAGCAATTAATAATGTGGTGCCCGGACCCGGTATCGCTCCCGGTCGGGTACTTCCACTTAGACACGATTGGCAACCTAGCGACCTCGCTGACTTTTGCATTATGGACATTCAGGAGGCCAAGTGGCTAGCACCATACGGTAGGGATGTGACCAATAAATTGCTCAATCAATATACTCAGTCTACTAAGCGACAATATCAATCACATTGGAAAGCTTTTACTTCTTGGATTGTTAGAACGGAACAAACTGTACCCTCAGTGGCATTGGTTTTTAATTACTTGAACTATCTGTTTGAGCAGAAACGTTTATCTGTGGTAACTTTGAAGAATCACTTAACTGCGATTAGAGTGCCCTTTTTCGACCTTACAGGTCTATCCATACCGGTGGCGGAGGAAACAGGATTTATGAGAGCGTGTTTTAAACTCCGCCCACCTCCCCGTCAGCTCATGCCTACTTGGTCTCTGGACAAAGCTTTGTCTTTACTTCATTCTCGTCTGTATCAAAATACTGCAGACTTTGCTTTAATCTTAAAGAAGGCAGTTTTCCTTTTGGCTTTGGCCACCGGAAACAGAGTGTCTGAGCTGGCGGCGATGAGCAACACACCTAATTGTCTTATGTTTGGTAGACTTAATGATTCAATTTCCATTGCACCCTCCCCGGCGTTTGTAGCCAAGAATGAGCATAGTGCACACGTGTTTTCTGAGTTCACGGTGCCGGCGTTAAAAAGGGGAAAGGTGCATCATAATTTATGTCCAGTGCAAGCTCTAACCAAATATTTGAGAATAGCTCCTCAAAACCCCCAAGGTGCTTTATGGGTAGCGAGTACGGGTAAACGCTTACTTAAACGGCGATTAGCCTCTCTTCTGGTAGAAGTCATTAAAGAGAGTAATCCCGGCGTTGTGGGTAGGGCCCACGATTTACGCAAGTGGGCGGCCTCTTTACGTTTCCTGAAAAACTTTTCAGTTGAAGATATTGCGTCCACACAGTTGTGGGCGTCTAATCATACGTTTCTCTCTAGATACTTGTCAGTTGCTCTAGACAAACCTTCCTTACCATGTATAGCTTTAAGGCAGAGGGTCTAGGTGGCCCTGCAGTCACTTATGTTTACTTTCACGGAAGGGGGGGGGGGTGCAGTCAGTTGACATAGGACACCCTAGACCCCGCCGGAGTATGAGAGCTGTGATACAATTTAAGGTTAAAATGTGATATGAAAATTTCTCTGCGAGAAATTGTGCTAGTACAAGGTTTAGTACAAAACAACGGTGTTGTTATAGTAGTTTTAGCTGCGAAAGCAATGTAATATTAGTTCAATGGAGTTCATTTGCAATTGATCTCCACATGTATTTTGGGGTTTATGATGTGCACATATAAACTTATAACTTATTATTTTTGTCACCACTCGTTGGGTGGGGTGCCTTTTGTAACTACAGATCTGTGTTCAGAATCTTCAGGGTTACCCATTTTTGTCGGGCAGGCTTCTTTGAAGCACGCACCTGCCTGAACCCCTTTTTCTTGTATATTTCCGGCCTACGCCGTATTAAATACATTTTTCAAAAGTAAGAATACTATGTGGTTGTTTTTATTATCTGCTTTTCTAGAGTTATGATATGATTACGAATGTCCCCCTCCAGTCTTAGATATCAGGCATGTTCGTCAATGATGGAGGGGCCACTAATAAATTATAGGTTTGACTCCTGTAAGGAGATAAAGAAAACCTAATATTTAGTAGTGGCCCCGTAATCATTGACGACTGGGGCCCTCCCGACCGTCCCCTTCCCATTCGTTGATATATTAAGGATTTTAGTTTACTTGATATGTCAGTGAAGGAGGAATGACGCCTGAATCAGCGTCTGGTCAGAAATCCACACAAGTACATCCACGATATGATGGAAAGCTTATTGGATAGTTATTCTTATTTTCTTTTTGTTTTTATTTTTTACGAAGTTTTTTCGTAGTGAGAACCCAATTCATAATGACTGAAGCCATGAGTGAGGTCGCGTGCGTTCATGATGAAGGCTCCTCAGTTTTTAAATGCTCTGCGCGGTAGATTCAAACTACGGCGGATTAGTGTTTGAAGAGGATGCCTTATGTAATAGGCATGTTCGTCAATGATTACGGGGCCACTACTAAATATTAGGTTTTCTTTATCTCCTTACAGGAGTCAAACCTATAATATACAGGATATATATATACATACAGTATATATATATATATATATATATATATATATATATATATATATATATATATATATATATATACCGTATACATATATATATATATATATATATATATATATATATATATATATATATATATATATATATATACTGTATATACCATATATATATATATATATATATATATATATATTTTTTTTTTTTTTTTTTTTTTTTTTTTTTAAAGAGTGATGGAGGTCTAGGGAGGAAACTAAAAAAAATACATAATATATAATTCAATATCTAATTAAATCGACCAAAATCCTTCCCCCTTAAAGCAACATCTACCTGATTTTACGTATACCAGGATGCCATAGCTTCTAGCCCACTCATAAATATTCGTGGACTTCACTTATGTTTAATTATGGAAGTATATCTCTGGAAACGAATTTATGAGTTTAGTTTTCTATGCATCAGGTACAAAAAATATATATTATACTGTTTATAGAAAAGCAAGTCCTATCCTAAAATCAATCCAGCAAGTTATAATTGCATAGAGAAAACATAAGGTGTCCATTCATTTTTATGAGTGGGCTAGAGACTAAAAGGTGATAAATCAATAGCATCCAATTATCGTCCCATTAGTCTCACATCAATCATAGGAAAGCTACTAGAGTCAATTATTGCTGGGAAAACTAGAAACCACTTAGAAACATTTAACTTAATCAATTCTTCTCAGCATGGATTCACTTAAGCGGGTATCACACTGGGCCAAATTCTCGCCCTTCTCCGATCTCCGATCTCTGTTTTCTGCCAGTAGCGCAGGCAACTCCTATTACACATGTATAGGCTTTACCCACTGGCTTTACCAGATTAAGCGATCGTTATATTGTGGTGTTTCACCTAAACTGTAGAATAATATTGATATTGACAAATGAAGTGTAATAGGACCCAATCTATACGCTAATATTGCTATGTTTTGCGTTTGAAGCTTATATAAGAAGCTACGAGGAAATGTTTAGCAATAAATACAGGCTGACGGCGCCCGTCGTTAACACGGCACTAAACGATCGTTATATTGTGTTGTTTCACCTATAATTTAAAGTATTATATGGATATATATCGACAATGATAATGCAATATGACTCAATCTACACGTTTCCGTTATTATTGTATATATTTGGAGCATATATGAGGAAATATTTTGAACTTTTCGGAGGTTTTACAATGTTTTCGATTAATACCAATCGCCGTGGCGTAGGAATTACAGTGGATATTTAGCTGCAAGTGGTGTAGCTATTTTAGCATTAATTCACCTAGTTTATGTCTATCCGCAGCCCTTCTCACAATTAAAACACATAATTTTGTAGCAAAATATATATTTCGACGTCATATACTTGAGATATCATTGAGAATAAATGCGAGCCGTATTGAGGCTAACAATTTACCTCCGTCAAAAGAGGTTGCTTCCCACTCAGTGCGGGCTGCATCCTAGCTCCGTTAAGGCTAGTTCACACGGTCATTTTCAGTTTCCATTCCGAGGGAAGGACAGGGAATAGTTGCCATAAAATTTCCAGCGAGATTCAAAAAGTGTTCACACGAGAGAGCGAGTCAAAGTGGACAGAGAATGACCAAGCAGAAAGCACATGTATCAATTTACATAGTGATATCAGTGCTTCTTTGGGCCAGTCATGTTTGTAGAGGGTCTCAGGGGTGCAGGGTGATGGTTATAATGAGCAGGGGTGAGATAAATACATGAGGCCCAACCGCGTTTAAATATAGCCTTCAAACCGTTGTTGCCATGTCTCTTCGTAACTCAGTCAGTAGAGCTTAGGCTTCTTAAACAGGAAAACCAGTGTTCGATCCCACTCAGATCTAGTGTATTTTATATTTTTATTTTGTTATTTTTGTTATTTTTGTTATATTATATTATATTAGGTTAGGTTAGGTTAGGTTAATCTAATATAATATTTGTTTTTCGGGGGCAGGGCATAAATTCACACGTATGCGCAGATGGTGAGTTTTGGAGCTGCGTACGTGGCCTCCCCCGAGAACTGAGAGCTGCGAATACCCAAGAAACCAACATGTTGGTTCCTCAATTTCCCAGTGAAATATGACACCACGACGAGATTTGCCGTAAATTCTCAGCCCTCAGTGGAAGGTGGACGAAAACATGACCGTATGAACCGGCCTTTAAACGGCGATATTTGTGCCAGAGAAGGGCAGTAGCTCCGTTTTTTGCTGTAGAAGGGCGAAAATTGGCCCAGTGTTATACCCCCTTGAAGGCGGTATCACACAGGGACGTTCTCGCCTTACAAATATGCTTTGCTTTTTCTCAGCAGTAAATAATGACAAGTCATATTTTATAATATATTTAGATTTCAGATTTTTGTTCTCGATAGAGTCCCTCATAAGAGATTGATGAGAAAAGTTGAGGCGCATGGAATAGGTGGGTCGTTGTTGGGATGGATTAGCTGGTCATGGCTAATTGGTAGGAAGCAGAGAGTCAGCATAAATGGTACTAAGTCAGAATGGGAAGCAGTCAAAAGTGGTGTCCCCCAGGGATCTGTATTGGGTCCTCTGTTGTTTGTTATATACATAAATTACCTTGATTTAGGTATAAATAGTAGGATAAGTAAAGTAAGTAAGACGATACCAAAATGGGGAGAACAATAGATTCAGATAGTGATATAGAGTGCCTCCAAAGGGATCTAGATACCTTACACGAATGGTCAGTAAATTGGCAGATGAATTATAACATTGACAAATGCAAGGTATTAAATATAAGGAAAATTAATAAATTCGTAAAATATAAACTAGCTAATATGGAATTAGAAAACTCAGACTCAGGTGTGTTTGTTAGCAATGATTTGAAACCTAGAAAACAGTATATAAGCGTTCATAACAAGGAAAACAGGATTTTTGGGTTCATCTCTAGGAGTGTGAGTAACAGAACTTCAGATGTTATCTTAAAACTTTACTTGTCATTAGTGAGACATTATACAGTATGGATTATGTTGATCAATTTGGGTGGCCTTATTACAGAATGGACGTGGATTCCCTGGAGAGAGTACAACGTAGAATGACAAAAATGATCCATGATATTAGAAATCTTCCATATGAAGAAAGGTTGTAGAAATTAGGCTTACATTCGTTAGAGAGACGCAGAGTTAGAGGGGATATAATAGAGGTTTTCAAGTGGGTTAGTGGGATTAATAAAGGGGACATGAAAGATATACGAAAGAACTCGAACAGATTGTTTCAAATTAGATCAATGTCGTTTCAGAAAAGATATAGGCAAATATTGGATTGGTAACAGAGTTGTAGATAGGTGGAATAGGCTACCAAGTGCTTTAGTGGGATCAAGCACGATAGAGAGCTTTAAGATAACATTAGATAGGCATATGGGAGAAATTGGTTGGTTGTGAGGGGGATATGCCAGGTGTGGGCCAATCTGTACTCTGCAGACCCCGTTTCCTGACCTCTGACCGTTTTGGTGAGGTCGGTCCTCATGGTATTAGTGAGCTGGGCCTATAATTAGGCCTTGTAATTGGGGTTGGTGTGAGAGGGATCTGCCTTGTGTGGGCCAACCGGCTTTCTGCAGACTCCCATTTTCTTATGTGTTTATGTATCAGAGTGTACACCCGGCAAGATTTCCAACTAGCACCGGGATTAAGCTATTCATGCTGTTTGACCTACAGTATATTGTGTAGAGGGATGGCTAACACTATACTATATACAGACTGAAGGGGAAATGGGCCGGATTTTGTTTTTTGTTTTTTTTTGTTTTTGGTCTATTAATTCATTTAATCCTTTATTTCTAAGTTTCCTCGCTGAACCTCTATCAAGCTTAGAAACAAAAATAGAATCCCCTTCAAGATAAACGGGTAAATTTTTTGGTAGAAAAATTTCCCGGCCAAAGGCCGGTTCCTCTTAAAATTTCAGGCTCGCTATCGGTCGCCTGGAAAAATCGACACCTAAATGGCACGAAAGGTCTTAAAATTGACAACGAAATGGGGCAAAAGGTTTAAAAATCGCCAAACTAATAGGCCAAACGTCTTATAATCTCAAAATAAATGGGACTTAACACGAGGGAGAAAGTGGACCAGATAAACGACTCATCTCCCCTTAACCTGCTCATCGGTTTGTTAATGTCTGCCTTTTGCGTTTCTCATTTCTGTATTTTTAAATAGCTTAAGGGGGTAGTGCTTGGTTTTTGGTCAATATATTTATTTATTTATTTATTTTTTAGTTTCCTCGGTAGACCATCAAGCTTAGAAAAACACCCCCTAGAACCCCTTCCCAGATAAATTTGTACATTTTTCGGTAGAAAAAAAATGCTGGCCAAGGGCCAGTTCCTTCTAAAATTAGAGGCTCGCTTTCGCTCGCCAGGAAAAAATCGACACCTAATGGGCACGAAAGGTCTTAATATTAATAACAAAATGAGGCGAAAGGTCTCAAAATCGCCAAACTAACGAAACGAACGTCTTAAAACCTCAAAACTAATATGCTAAACATGATGGAGAAGGGGGTCCAGGAAAAGCGAGTACTACCCCCTTAATTCTTATCGAAATCTTATCGATTGTACAGCTATTGACAAATGTTCGTGAGCTCTTGCGATTTATTTATGCAAATATATCGATGTAAATTGATGTGCAGATCAAATCATCAATATATTAATACATATACTAAATATGTGTTTATTAATATACAACTGATTTTATCTGAACATCATTCTTATTGGATAGGTTTGCAAGAGCTCACGAACATTTGTCAGTAGCTGTACAGTTGGCCAAATAAGTCGTGTTTCTGCTGTCAACACGTTTTGCTCGCTGTATGCTGAATTAATGTCTGTCAGATGTTGAATAGGGTGTGTAAAGATAGGAACATGTTAGTATATCTCACACAAAACGATGAAATAAAGCTTAGATAGTGCCGATACCAATTATTGATCCAAATATACTAGGTGCCGCGACATCACTTATTTGGCCGACTGTCCTAACCTTAGCTTACCAATGTATCACAATTAATGACCCGATTGTTTAAGTACAACCAGAATTAGAGGGGCACTCGTTAGGGGGCATACCTCCGACTACGCTAGGGGAGGTATACGTTCTACTGATCGTCTCCTAATTTGAATAACTTGTACAGTACTTTGCCACATATCCTATATACCCTCCAAATCTCGTGAAAATAGGTTCATACATTTCTGAGATATTTTGTTTACAGAGAATCAGACAAACAAATAGACAGACAGACAAATGGATGCTAAATTACAACCTCCTCTAACTTTGTTGACGGATGTAATAAAAATAATAATCGCGACCTGAACCCTAAAGGGATTATAAACTAACTCCCCCCAGTCTCACCTTCGCTCACCTCTCTCTCATTGACTTCATCCATCACCAAAACCAGAGACGATCGCGGCCTAATTTATCACTGTATTTAAATTGAATATTATAAGGCTCTCGATTCACAGATATTTCCCTCCGTCGCGGCCAGGTTGAGCGCGCAGATGATTCACACCACTGATTTTCTTAGCATCTTTCTGTAGGCAATTGTTGCTTGGAAGCTTCGCAATTCAAGCAAAGCAAGATTTTAGTCATTTATTGCAATCTAACTTAAGTAGAGATATCAATTTAAATGTTTCTAGCAGTTTTGTTCTCTGCAATTGTGTTCTGGAAGCTTCGGAATTCAAGCTATGCAAAATTTTAGTTAACTATAGCCATCTAACATCAGTAAACATGCCGATACTGATAACATATTGTAGCTCGCAAATGCTGCCAGATCAAGAGATATTGCTTGAAATTTACCGGAAATAAGGCTAATGTGAATGGGCCTCGAGGCATAATCGCATAAAGTCTTTTTTCCGGCGACTCTCGATCAACTACTATATTGTATCGAAATTCTGGGGATTTGTTGTGTATTGGTGTGAGAAGCTAGATTGTAGGTATATTGACACGGTTAGGCTAAAGTCGTATAAAGCTTAACACCTTCAGCATGATGACTCCTTTTTACCGTTATTCTGGTTAAGATTAGACGATTTGCATGCAGTTGCATAAGGGCCTATGTTATTCAGAGGGTTTATAGAGATTGTATTTACTCCTTTTAGTTTTAGGAGTAGATACTAAACTGGGGAAAATTGTCTAATGGTAACCAGAATATGATGAAAGCTACGTCATAATGCTGAAGGGGTTAAAGTCACAAGCTTCCAGACCAGAATTACCCAGAGAAGATGCCGGGAAAAACGCCTGTGTGATACCGTATTAGTCAGTTGGCCAATGAACACTGCGTTTGGTTATGAGGTTGACTAATAGGGGGTTACTCTACATTGTTTACACTCCGCGGATTGATATACCTCTCCACACTTTGGTATATGCTGTATATATATATTCTGAACACTTCCAAAATATTTTGCTATGTGTATGAAGCAGAGAAAAGGCATAGCTGCCTGTAACAAGTGTCTCCCCCAAAGTTGAAATACTTGTAGAGCGTAATTTATAATTATAAATATATATATATATATATATATATATATATATATATATATATATATATATATATATATATATATATATATATATGTTCTTTCTTCATTCCTTTTTTTTTGGGGGGGGGGGTATTGGAAAGAAGTGTGGTGTGGTGCTTGTTTAGTGTAGTGAAATGAATAAGAGGAGATTTTTGTTAAGAGCAAGCTGGATTACTCTCTGTGTCGGTGAGAGACAAACAGAGAGACAAACAGAAACAGTGAGGGAAGCCAGACAAATGGAAAAGGAGTTCCAGAAATTCATTATCACATGACTATGAGGCCTCCCCTGGGTATTTCCCTGTTCGATTGGTGCCTACAATGTCCCCAATCATCATCTTGAGAACTTCTGCGTAAGACGAATAGGACAAGAACCGCGTTTTGTGGCAAGTCGGTGCTTGTTTCTTGTCGGTGGGAAAGGGGCTTTATAAATGAATGAACTAACTAACAATATGTTTTTTCTTGTAGAAACAATTACAGACAATACTCATTATTATTCGTAGCATTCGTTCGGTGTGGGGAAGGCAACATACCTCCCACATATTTTAATTCGCGTCCCTAAGTGGGGCGAGTAGTGTTAACAAGTTTAAGGTCATGTTTAGTAATGTTGATGTGTTCTCCCAAGATAAACTGAGAGAATTGAAAACTAGACTACAGGAAAGTAATGACAAACCTTATGTGATTGCTTTGCAGGAAGTTAGACCAAAAAATATAGATTCGAGAGGATGTTGGGTAAGTAGAAGCTAGACGGATATGAAATGTTTGAGAACAATGTTATTAATGCAGAGGAAGGTAGGGGTTTGCTTGTATATGTTAGGAAAAATATATCGGTCAATGAAGTAAAAATGGAGCAACAATATTGTGAGTACTTGTGTATTGAAATGAAATGTGTGACTGACACTATATTAATTGTGTCAATATATAGAAGCCCGAGAGGTAATATGGAAGATAATGATACATTATTGAAGTTGATGCAGGAGATAAATAACAAGGAGACTAGTTACAAGGGTGTACTGGGTGACTTTAACATGCCAAATATTAACTGGGTAAATTGTACTACATTAGCGGCAAGATATAGTATGGAGTATACAGTTATCGAGACGGTTAGGGATTGCTTCTTGACACAACGTATTAATGAAATTACAAGATAAAGAGGGGAGACACGAGGTAGTGTTATAGACTTGATATTTAGCAATAAGGAAATTGTCCAATCGGGCCAATCGGGCATAGTGATCATGCGTGTATAACTTTTATTTGCAATGTCGAGGTAGAGGAGATGACTTGTAAAAAGAAAATATATACTGTATGCATGAGAGAGCGGACTATGAACTTATGAGACATTACCTAAATTTAGACTGGAAGGGAGGGGAGTGAGGTGGAGAAGTGGAGAGAGGTGAAGTGAGGTGAAGGAGTGGACCTGTTTCAATGAAGCGGTGAGTGTTGATTCTTATTTTTCGACCATCAACTGAACTTATTGTTTCATATTCAGTACTATATGTGCTATGACTGTACAGTATATATGTGCTATGACTGTACAGTATATTAATCTAAAGTACGAATAGGGTAGCCTAGCCAAAAGTAGCCTAGCCTAGCCTAGGCCTATTCGTTGTCATGGGTGCAATTCGTTCACGTTTCCCTTCTTCTGAGGTCGCATGTATTCACATGCATGAAGTTCGTTCCCGTTTCCCTATTTAATTAACGGTGAAGTTTGTTCTAGTTTCACTTTTTTTTTTTTTTTTTTTTTTTTTTCGTCGGATTTTTTTCTTTCAGGTCGGTTTTTTGTCCTCTTTTAGATCGGACACAGCCGGACCTCGGACATCTCGGATTTTCGGACATTTCAGACAGGGTGTTCCCCCAATTAGTCCGAAATAGCGAGGGTTTACTGTATTAGTTATTCGACTGAATTGCATTAATTATAAATTATGATTTCTTCACTAATAGGTTGTCATTTTCGATTAATGAAAGATCCAACGACTGTTTGTTTGATTGGTTGAAATTGACTAATTGGCTCATTATTTATTGATGGAATAATTAATTACCTGTTGACTGGATGATTAATTGAGCGTTTGATTAGTTTGTCTTGTGGTTGAATAATTAACTGACTGATTGATTGATTACTCCTATGACTATTTATTTATGTATATAACTATATATTTATTATCACCACAACTGCAGTACATTGATTTATCAGTATTTTGTTTTCTATGTGAATGAGGGAGACAAAAGGCATAACTGCCTGCAGCGATTGCCTCCCCCAGATTTCAAAGAGTGACAGGGCCGAAATCAAGGGACGTTCGAGCTAAAATGCCTGGACACACGGAGTTTGAAGCAATGTAAGTCATAGGAAGAGGGAAAGACTGATTCTGGGAGAGAGTTCCAGAGCTCAGCAGTTGAATAGAAGAAAGTCTGAGAATAACGTTTCACTCTTCGGTTGTAGAGTTGTACAGAGTAGGGGTGGGATTGTGTTGCAAGGCGGGTACTACGTACCCTACATAGAGGAGGTGGTATACACTGGGAAAGCTCCGAGGAACACTGATTATTGTAGTAGCGATAGAATAGCGAGAGAGATGCAACATTGCGGCGAAGAGAGAGATTGCAGAGTTGGTGAGTGGACGGGAGTTAATAATACGAAAGGCATTCCTTTCTACTTTATCTAGGAGTGCGGTGTGAGAGGATCCTCCCCACACATGTGAACAATACTCAATACAAGGACGCACTGTGCCCCTGTACAGAGCAAGAAGCTGTGCAAGGGTAAAGAACCCATTGAGGCGGTTGAGCACACCCAGCTTCTGGGAGGCTCCCTTAGCGAGACTGGTAAGATGGTCTTTCCAAGTGAGAGCAGAAGAAAAAGAGACACCGAGAACATTGAGGGAAGATGAAGGGTTGATTTTTGTATTGTTGAAGAATAGGGGATAGTCCTCTGGAGGTTCCTGACTGGTAGTAAGATGGATAAATTGAGTTTTGGAAGCATTAAATGCCACAAGGTTTTCTCTACCCCAATTGGAAATAGTAGCTAGATCAGAAGATAAGCATTTTCCCAGCAAACATTTTAAGTACGGGCCAATTCCGGCAAGTAGCGGCAAGTCCGGAATGTTGGTGTTTTTGTATCGGGCCAAAATATATTGGCCATAATATTCTAAAACGGTGTTGGTTCAATATATTATTAATAAATGTTTTCCTTTGTCCGTTTTATGGCAGGATACATAATGCTGGTCCAGCATTAGCAAATGATGGCATTAAGTATAACTTATTTTGTTTACTGGGCCAATATTTATCGGCTTGATTAAGGCATAATGATATCGGTCCATTGTAGAAATAATAAGGGGTTTCCATAGTTGATTCAGAAGAGGATGCACAATGTTGGGCCGATACAGTATATACATTCAAGAAATGGATAACTGTCTTTAATTAAAAGGGCCAATATATTATGGCCGTAAATTGGTAG
Source organism: Paralithodes platypus (assembly GCA_032716605.1). Classification (NCBI taxonomy): domain Eukaryota; kingdom Metazoa; phylum Arthropoda; class Malacostraca; order Decapoda; family Lithodidae; genus Paralithodes; species Paralithodes platypus. Next base: position 26,756,414 of record CM064508.1, on the reverse strand, counting down.
AACATTGTTGGTCCTACATTATATTTAAAATGACTTGCCAATCTCCGCCATCATTATGAAATATTTATGTTGGGCCAGTACTGGCATATCGCCTTTACCAAATAATGTCATCTACCTGCATTGGGCCTATATGTATCGGCCATAATGTGGCCAAAATATATTGGCCCCCTGTTGATCTTATTAATGACTTCCATAATAGATAGGTTGTTGGATGATAGATATTGGGCCAATATTGGCAACTATATGAAGGTAAAATATGTTTTTTTTTGTATATCGGGCCAATATTATGTTGGCCATAATATTCTAAAACGGTGTTGGTTCAATATATTTTTCATAAATATTTTCCTTTGTCCGTTTTGGGGCAGGATACATGATGCTGGTCCAGCATTAGCAAATGATGTTATTAAGTATAACTTATTTTGCTTAATGGGCAAATATTTATCGGCCTGATTAAGGCATAATGATATCGGTCCATTGTAGAAATAATAATGGGTTTCCATAGTTGATTCAGAAGAGGATGCACAATGTTGGGCCAATACAGTATATACATTAAAGAAATATTTTGTGGCCGTAGATTGGTAGAACACTGTTGGTCCTACATTATATTTGAAATGGCTTGCCAATCTCCGCCATCATTATGGAATATTTATGTTGGGCCAGTACTGGCATATCGCCTTTACCAAATAATTTCATCTACCTGCATTGGGCCTATATGTATCGGCCATAATGTGGCCAAAATATATTGGCCCCCTGTTGATCTTATTAATGATTTCCATAATAGATAGGTTCTTGGATGTTATCTTAAAACTTTAATTATCATTAGTGAGACCTCATATGGATTATGTCATCCAATTTTGGTGTCCTTATTACAGAATAGACATAGATTCGTTGGAGAGAGTACAGCGAAGAATGACACAAATTATTAATATTAGAAATCTGCCATATGAAGAAAAGTTGAACAAAATTAGGCTTACATTCGTTAGAAAGACAGACGCAGAGTTAGAGGGGATATGATAGAAGTGTTCAAGTGGGTTAGTGGGATTAATAAAGGGGACATGACATATGTACTGAAGGTCAGTGATAGCGAAAGAACTCGAACAAATGGTTTCAAATTAGACAAATTTCGTTTCAGAAAAGATATAGGCAAATATTGGTTTGGTAACAGATTTGTAGACATGTGGAATAGGCTACCAAGTGATATGGTACGATCAAGAACGATAGGGAGCTTTAAGATAAAATTAGATATGCATATGGACGAGAAGGGTTGGGTATAAGGGGGGATCTGCCGGGTGTGGGCCAATCGGCGCTCTGCAGACTCCTGTAATCCTGTGTTGATATCTGACCATTTTGGTGAGGTCAGTCCTCAAGGTATTAATGAGTTGGGTCTGTAATTAGGCCTTGTAATTGGGGTTGGGTGTGACAGGGACCTGCCTTGTGTGAGCCGATCGGCTTCCTGCAGACTCCCATTTTCTTATGTTCTTATATTGGGCCAATAATGGCAACTACATGAATGTAAAATATGTTCACTATTTTGTATCGGGTCAAAACATGTCGGCCATAATGTTCTAAAGTGGTATTGGTTCAATATATTATATATAAATGTTTTCCTTTGTCCGTTTTGTGGCAGGATAAATGATGTTATTAAGTATAACTTATTTTGTTTACTGGGCCAATATTTATCAGCCTGATTAAGTCATAATGATATCGGTCCATTGTAGAAATAATAATGGGTTTCCATAGTTAATTCAGAAGAGGATGCACAATGTTGGGCCGATACAGTATATACGTTCAAAAAATGGATAACTATCTTTAATTAAAAGGGCCAATATATTTTAGCCGTAAATTGGTAGAACATTGTTGGTCCTACATTATATTTGAAATGGCTTGCCAATCTCCGCCATCATTATGGAATATTTATGTTGGGCCAGTACTGGCATATCGCCTTCACCAAATAATATCATCTACCTGCATTGGGCCTATAATTATGTATCGGCCATAATGTGGCCAAAATATATTGGCCCTCTGTTGGTCTTATTAATGATTTCCATAATAGATAGGTTGTTGGATGATAGATATTGGGTCAATAATAGCAACTAAATGAAGGTAAAATACGTTGGCTTTTTCATATCTGGCCAAAATATGTTGGCCATAATCTTCTAATGCGGTGTTGGTTCAATATATGATTTATAAATGTTTTCCTGTGTCCGTTTTGGGGCAGAATACATTATGCTGATCCAGCATTAGCAAATGATGTTGTTAAGTATAACTTATTTTGTTTATTGAGCCAACATTTATCGGCCTGATTAAGGCATAATTATATCGGTCCATTGTAGAAATAATAATGGGTTTCCATATAGTTGATTCAGAAGACGATGCACAATGTTGGGCCGATACAGTAAATACATACAATAAATGGATAACCATCTTTAATAAAAGGGCCAATATATTCCCAGCAAACATTGGAAGTACGGGCCAATGCCGGCAAGTCTGGAATGTAGGCTTTTTTATATTGGGCCAATGTATGTTGGCCAGAATATACTGAAACAATGTCTGTCCGATATTAAATTTATAAAGAGTTTTCCTTTGACCGTCTTTGAGTTGGGTTTACAGTGTTGGGCCAGCACTGGCACTTAGCAGGATTCAGGATAACTTATTTTCTGTATTGGGCCAATGTTTAACGGCCAAATAATTGCGTAATTATATCAGCCCAATATAGAAATAATAAATGTTTTCCATCATTGGATACGGATAAGATGCCCAATGTCGGGCCGATATTGTTATATAGCAAAAAGTAAAGGATATTGTTTTCCTTATAATTATTGGGTAGATGTACTTTGGCCATAAGAAGGCAACATTTTGTTTTTTCATTATCATATTCAAAATGGTTTTCCGTTCACCGGCATTAGATTGGATTCCAGGTGTTGGGCCATTACTAGCATATAGCATTATTAAAGGGTATTGTTTGCCTGTGTTGGGCATATGTATAGCGGCCAAAATTCGACCAAGCTATATCGGCCCAATACTGAATAAATAAATGTTTTCCATCATAGGATAGTAGATGGATGGCAGATGTTGGGACAATACTGGCAAATATAGTGGATGATAACAGATGATGGCTTTCCTATACCTGGCCATTGTGTTTCGGCCAGAAGATGGCAAACTTGTATTGGCCCAATATCTTATTCAGTATGATTTTCCATTAACCGGTAATTGGTTGTCTTCTATAATGTTGTTGTTGTTCCCCAAGCTGCCTGGCCGAACAGCCCCAAGGCCCCGAGAAAGGCCAAGGCTATAACCGAGCGCCCCCACAGAACCCTCCCTGCCGACCACAATAAAGCCTGGGTGACCGAAGCCACTCCATGGCGGGGAGCTGAGGAGGGTGCAGAAACGCCCGGGAAACCAAAGCCCCACACAGGGCCCTGTGCCCCTCAGCAATTATGAAGAGAAAGTTGAGAGGCAAAGGAAAAATGTGACACTTTGGCTTCCAATCTTGGTAGATTGGGAGGTCAATCCACGGAAGAGACGCCGTCACTTGAGATCTAGAAAATATATAAGTAAAAGGAACAGTCAGAGTAAGCTATGGGTATGGCAGAGGTCGCTCAGTTCTCACTCTGATAGACCAGCCCATCACCAAGATGTCTTCAATAATTGGGGCCAATACTGGCATTAGCTAGTCATGATGGATAATGTACTTTCTGTGTTGGGCCAATGAGTAACGGCCTTGAAGTGGCAAAGTTATATCGGCCCAACTTTAATGTAATCAATATTTTCAATCATCGAGAATTATGTGGTTATCAGACCTTGGGCCAATACTGGCATATAACGGAAAGTAAGAGATGATGACTTGCCTATATCGGGCCATTGTATGTAGCCCAGAAAAAGGCCCAAAGATAGTGGTCTAATATTATGTTCATTACTATTAAACATTAACCGGCCTAAGGTAGTCTTCCACATGTATGACCAATGAAACCAAGAAAACCTTGTTAACTTTAATGCTTCCAAAACCCAATTTCTCCATCTATCTACCCGTCAGGATCTCCCAGCGGACTATCCCTTATTCTTCAACAATACAAAAATCAACCCTTCATCTTCTCTCAATATTCTTGGTGTCTCTTTTTCTTCTGCTCTCATTTGGAAGGACCATATTACCAGTCTTGCTAAGGCAGCCTCCCAGAAGCTGGGTGTGCTCAACCGCCTTAGGGGGTTCTTTTCCCCTGCACAGCTTCTTGCTCTGTACAGGGGCATAGTGCGCCCTTGTATTGAGTATTGTTCACATGTGTGGGGAGGTTCCTCTCACACCGCTCTCCTAGACAAAGTTGAAAGGAAGGCCTTTCGTATCATTAACTCCCGTCCACTCACCAACTCTCTGCAATCTCTCTCTCCGCCGCAATGTTGCACATCTCTCGCTATTCTATCGCTACTATAATAATCAGTGTTCCTCAGAGCTATCCCAGTGCATACCACCTCCTTTACGTAGGGCACGTGGTACCCGTCTTACAACTCAATCCCACCCCTACTCTGTGCAACTCCCCAACCCAAGAGTGAAACGTTACTCTCAAACTTTCTTCTACTCAACAGCTGAGCTCTGGAACTCTCCCAGAATCAGTCTTTCCCTCTTCCTATGACTTAAATTGCTTCAAACTCCGTGTGTCCAGGCATTTTGGCTCGAACGTCCCTTGATTTTGGCCCTGTCACTCTTTCAACTATGGGGGAGGCACTCGCTATAGGCAGTTATGCCTTTTGCCTCCCTCAATCACATAGAAAAAAAAAAAAAAAAAAAATACGGGCATATTGCAGTACTAAAGGATAACAGTTGTCCTGTATTGGTCATATGCATAGCAGCAAATAAATGGCCAAATTATATCGACCCAATATTGAATTCATAAATGAATTTCCCTATGTGAATAGATAATGGCTTCCTTACAATGGGCCATTGTACTTCGGCCAGAAGAAGGCAAAACTTTATTGGTCCTTTATCATATTTATAGTGGCTTTCCGTTAATCGGCATTGTGTTTGGTACCAGATGTTCGGCTGGTACTGCCATATAACCATACTAAAGGATATTAGATTTCCTATGTGAGACCAATGTATAACAGTTTAGAAATGGCAAAAGGATATCGGCCTGATATGAAATAGATAGATGTTTTCTATAATGGGATATTGGGTGGCTTTCAGATGTTGGGGTGATACTGTTATGTTACTAAGCAAAAAATACAATGTTTTTCTTATAATTATTTGGTAGATGTACTTTGGCCATAAAAAGGCAATACTTTGTTGGGGAAAGGTGCTGAGGTTGCCTCTGGGGCAGTCTGGAACCGGTGTCCTCGGGACGGTACATTTTCCTGGCCAGCTTCCATTTAGCTGACTATGACAATTACAACATCACAGAAAACACCCAAGTCTGATGAACATATAATCTCACCGGGGATGGCATGCAGCCTCTCAAGCGTTCAGGCTTACTAATGTGAATGTAGGAAGTTTGAGTGGCAGATCAAATGAAGTTGTGGAAACACTTGAGAGAAGAAGAGTGGATGTGTGCTGCACCCAGGAAAGCCGATGGAAGTGGTGCGGTGCACAGTGGATAGTTGGCAAAAAACAAGAGATACAGGATCTACTGGAAGGGAGATGAGTCTGGAAAAGCAAAAGGAGGAGTGAGTGTTCTGGTGGCCGAGGAGTGAGAGAAGAGTGTTCTTCAGATCAAGAGAGTAAATGGAAGATTGACTGTACTGAAGCTGAAAGTTGGTGAAAGAATACTGAATGTGATATCAGCATATGCCCCACAGGTTGGTTTGAGTAGACAACGGAAAGATTTCTGGAACGACCATACTTTGTGTTGTTTCGGGCCTCTTTGAAAATGACACCACCGTGACCTAAATGGGAATGTGGGAGCACATGTGTGGGGGCATTCATGGAGGAAATGGATACAGAAGGACAAATCTAGAAGGCGAATGTATACTGGAGTCCTGTGTTACACTTTACATGGTTGTGTGTAACATGAAGTTCAAGAAACGGGTGAGTCATCTGATCACATACAATTCTGGGGGTTCCAGTAGCCAGATAGATTATTTCCTGGTGAACATGTAGAAATGACTGGAAGTGGTTTAGGGATGTAGGCTAAAGGTCATCCCGAGTGAGAATGTATCTCTCAACATAATATAAAGCGAGATCTTGTGTGCAAGAAGGTATGCATGCCAAAAAGGAAATTAAGGCTGTTGAATAAATCAGAATATAGAGATAGGTTTTGCAGCAAACTGGAGAAAATGGATAGGAATAGGGGCACTAGGTCACATGATGTAGGTAGTCACTGGAACTTCCTTGAACGTAGCCTTCTTGTTGCCACTGGCAAAGATATTTACTTAAAGCTAGGGATCTGTATCTTGTGTTTGTAAACCTGGAGAAGGCTTTTGATAATGTGCCCAGGGATGTTGTACAGTGGGCCATGAGAAAACTTGGTGTAGAGGAGTGACTGGTGTGTGTGCTATAATGAAAATGTACGAGGACTCGCAAACGGAAGTGAGGGTGAAAGGAATACTGAGTGAGGAGGTTGCAGTCCATGTTGGAGTTCACCAAGGTTTTTTGTTGAGCCCTCTCCTCTTTGTTATAGTTTTGGAGGCCCTATTTGGAGATTTTAGAACTGGGCTCCCATGGGAACTGCTATACACAGATGGCTTAATTCTAATCACAGATAATGTGCAGGATGCCGAGGTTCAGAAGGTAGAGTGAGGGCATGACAAACAAAGAATTAAAAGTTAATATCAATAAAACCAAGGTTTTTGCACAGTAGCTTGGGCCGTGGAAATGTAGAAAAAAAAAGTGCATACCCATGTGCAGTATGCAGAAAAGGGGTGGGCGTGAATTCAATTCAGTGTAGCATCTGTCGTTTCTGGGTACTTCATGGGAAGAAGCGCTGTAGTAGAATAACTGGACCTCTGCCGAGGAAGAAAGCTGAAATTGAGAAATTTGGGTGTATAGTATGCAAAGCTAAGCTTGTGTTGAATGATCGGCTCGAGAGTGTGAACCGTGGCAATGTGTCGCTGGAGATGGTGGACAAGTTTTGCTCCTTGGGAGATACCATCTCTGCCGGTGGTGGGGCCGAGGCCGCCACTATTGCCAGAATTAGATGCAGCTGGGGAAAGCGCAGAGAACTGCTGCCAATTCTAAACATGAAATGACTCCCTCTCCCCTGAAAGAAAAAGGTTTACACTTCATGTATTAGTAGCGCAATGACCTACAGTATATGTGCTTCAGAAACGTGCCCTGTCAAAGTGGATGATATCAACAGATTATAATGCCTAATAATGATAGGCCTGTAGGCTACATGATGATGTTTTCACGGTTTAATCAATATTGGTTCCACCACCCCAGGACTTTCACCCATTTTTCCCATCATCGAGATTTCTCAGTTACGGTAATGATTTATCATATTCCATGTTAAGTTCTGTGAAGTTAGAGACAATAGGCCTACCAGTACAATTTTTTCAATACCAATTCAGTAGCACTTCTACTGAATCTGAAAGCTAGTATAGTCTACCAAATACAACTAACATTTCTGTAGATTTGGATATTTATCATGATAAAAGTACTGTAGATGGAGTTAGTGACCTGGAAACTGAGGCAGATGGCTCGGAAAGAAATGTCTGTTACTTATGTATTTTATCTTTACAAATTTTCAAAAGTTTTAGGTTAAATTACAAGCAAAGAATTTTATATATCCTCCAAGGTTATTCAAAGTATTGTGGAGTGCTTTCAAACCATATGTATTCACTAGGAAATTCATTTTCTCCACTATATGCTTCATTACGTTTACTTTTGAGGGACTGCTGGCTGGGGCATTCTGGAAAACTAATTGAGTGGTGTAAAGTAAAGTCGTCTGCATATGAATGGATGGAACTGGATGTACAGTTGAGAAGATCATTTATGAAAATTAGAAAGAGAATAGGAGATAGGACAGAACCCTGAGGAACACCGGAGTTGATAGGATGAGGAAATGAGCGATGGCCGTCCACAACCGCAGCTATGGAATGGCCGGAAAAGAAATTACAGACAAACGTACAGATGGAGGGACAGAAACCGAAGGAGGGCAGTTTGGAAATTAAAGATTTGTGCCAGACTCTATCGAAGGCCTTCGATATATCTAGTGCAACAGAAAAAGTCTCACCGAAGTCCCGAAAGTTGGATAACCAAGAGTTAGTAAGATATGAAAGAAGACCACCAGTAGAGCGACCCTTAAGGAAGCCATACTGGTGATCTGAGAGCAGATTATGAGAAGAGAAATGCTTAACATATTTGGAAGCAAGAATTGTTTCAAAAGCTTTAGAGATACAAGAGATGAGAGCAATTGGACGATAGTTGGAGGGTTGAGAGCGGTCACCCTTCTTTGGGACAGGTTGAATGAGAGCAAACTTCCAGCAAGAAGGAAAGACGTTAGAGGAGAGACAGAGACGAAAGAGTTTGCCTAGGCAGGGGGTCAGCACGGAAGCACAGTTTTTTAAGTACAACAGGAGGAACACCATCCGGACCGTACGCCTTCTTAGTATTAAGCCCAGAGAGGGTAGAAAGTACATCTTTAGAAGAGATTAGGATATTAGGCATAAGTAGGAGAGAGGGGGGTGGAGAGGGAGGAATAGCACCGGAATCATCCAAGGTAGAGTTTCTGGCAAAAGTTTGAGCAAAGAGTTCAGCTTTGTCAGAGGAAGAAGTGATGGTTGTGCCATCAGAGTGGAAAAGGGGAGGGAAAGACGAGTAAGAAAAGTTGGAGAGGCTTTTGGCTAGATGCCAGAAAGCTTGGGAAGAGCTAGAGTTGGATAGTTCAGTGCATTTATTATTGATGAAAGAGTGCTTGGCAAGTCGAAGAACAGATTTGGCTTGATTCCGGGCAGAAACATAAAAAGAATGAGATTCTTGAGTTTTAAGGCGTCGGCACCGTTTGAATGCTTCCTCCTTGTTGCGGGCAGCAGTAGAACAAACGTGAGTAAACCAAGATTTTTTGGCATTAGACTGAGAGAAAGAAAATGGAATGTACGCTTCCATGCCCGAGAGGATTACCTCGGTAATGCGTTCAGCACTCTCCGAGGGTCCTCGGCCACGGAAGCAGAAGTCATTCCATGGGAAATCAAAGAAGTACTGCCGGAGAGCCTCCCAGTCGGCAGCGCCAAAGTGCTCACAAGCGCCGCCGGCTGGGAGGATCGGATGGCCGTACTGAAGATATAGGACAGGTGACAGAGATAAGTATATGGTCGGAGGAGCCCAAAGGAGAGAAAAGATTGACAGTATAAGAAGAAGGGTTAGAAGTCAGAAATAAGTCAAGAATGTTGGGCCGATCTCCGAAGTGATCCGGAATACGGGTAGGTTGCTGGACCAGCTGCTCTAGGTCATTTATGATAGAAAAGACGTAGGCTTGTTCACCAGGTGGGTCAGTAGAGTGAGAGGAGAGCCATTGGCGGTGGTGAACGTTGAAATCTCCTAAGATGGAGATTTCAGAGAAGGGAGAGATAGATAGAATGTGTTCCACTTTAGAGTTTAGATAGTCAAAGAATTTGGGAAAGTCGGTAGAATTAGGGGAAAGATAGACAGCACAGACATATTTAGTATGAGAATGACAGGATACCTTGAGCCATAAAGTTGAGAATTCAGAGGAGTCGAAATCGGGAACACGAGAGCAAGTGATTTTGTTGTGCAGGTATGCACAACATCCGCCTTTGGCTTTGATACTTGGATATAGAAAGTAGGAGGATACAGAGAAGGGGCTGCTGGCAGTTGCTTCAGACACCTGAGTTTCGGTGAGGAAAAGAAGATCAGGTTTGGAGGAGGAGAAATGGCGTTCGATAGAGTAAAAATTAGAGGAAAGGCCGCGAATATTGCAGAAGTTGATAGTAAGAGTGACAGGCCGTGGTCCAGAATAACAATATAAATATCTTTAAATATAATAGTTATAATAACAATTATTGCATCAGTAATACTAGTAGCAATAGCAACAATATTATAATAGTGAATTAAACTAGTTATTGAACAGTACTAAGTTATGGTATTACGAACCAGGTGTCAATGAACATATAGCATGTTCCAAATATCTCTAGAAAAGACAAATATATTGTTTTATGTTACTTAAGTAGGATTATAGTATCCGAGTCATACTTAAGGGATGATGGGTCGTTTTTCTTGTCCCCCTTCTTCCTCATGTTTAGCCCCATTACTTTTCAGATTTTAAGATGTTCGGCCCATTAGTTTGGCTATTTTAAGACCTTTCGACCACTTTCTTTGTCAATATTAAGACTTTTTGTGTCATTTAGGTGTCGATTTTTACCTGGCGAACAATATCTAGCCTGTACTTTAACCCTTGTTTGGCGGGACCAGACTTAAGTCGGTCTAGAGAAGAAAGGACTATGTGGCGGGGACCGACTTCAGGCGGTGTGCAATTTTGAGCATTAGTTGGCTCTGAGAGAGAGACGAGCGGTGGGAGGAGCGTAGGTCGGCTCTGACCGTTCGGCACGGGTCCCGCGGCAACAGCCATCCCCTACACACACATCCACACTCACTACCTCGCTACACAGGGAATTATGTAAGGAAATTACCGTATTTTAGGGATTTTTCCTTTGTCTTGCACAATCGTTGCAAGAGAACGCGTGGTCGTAGAAGGATGGTTCTGGTGTCATTGGAAAGCTCAATTATCGCCCTTTCAGGGATACATAATTGTATTACGCTCTGGCTCTTGTTTATGCATGAAAAAGAGCACAGAAACAAGGTCGTTTAGGGTAAAACCACCCGCTTGGCGGGTAGTAGAAGTTACTGACGGGCCCGCTCGTAAGGTGTTAAGAGGAACCGGCCTTCGGCCGGGAAATTTTTACACCGAAATAATGTACACATTTATCTTGAAGGAGGGTCTGGGGAGGGGGGGGGTGGGGGGGGGGGTTAAGCTTGATGGAGGTCTAGGGAGGATTCTATTAAAAATAAATAGATTCATAAATGAGCAAGTAAATACGCCAATCCCCCTTAACCCCTTCTGTACCAGTGACGTAATTTATTTGATTTCAGATACATTTAGACGATTTTATGAATCTTAGGAAGGATATAATATTGGTAGGTAAATAGATTAATTGAAATAGTTTATAGCCTTTTGATTGGTAGACATCCTTCCTAAGCTTCATAAAATCGTCTAAATGTAGCTAAGATAAAATATAATAAGACGTTACCGGTACAGAAGGGGTTAAGGGGAGGTTTTTAGTTTGTTCCCCAGACCTCCATCAAGCTTAAAATTACACCCGCTTAAGCCCCTTTCAAGAAAATGTTGTACATTTTTCGGTAGAAAATTTCCCGGTCGAAGGCCGGTTCCTCTTAAATTACAGACTCCCTATCGCTCGCCATGAAAAAATCGACACCCAAATGGCACGAAAGTTCTTAAAATCGACAAACTAATTGAGCGAATGTCTTAAAATCTCAAAAGCAATGGGGTTAAACATGACAGAGAAAGGGATCCAGAAAAATAATCCCTCAAGTGGAAACCTGCCCTTAATGGCGCCATAGATTATGTTCCTTCATCTACACTCATGAACGTGACCTCTATTACTCCTTCTGTACCGGCACCCACATTATGTTCCTTCATCTACACTCATGAACGTGACCTCTATTACTCCTTCTGTACCGGCACCCACATTTGTACTGTAATCTACACTCATGAACGTGACCTCTATTACTCCTTCTGTACCGGCACCCACATTATGTTCCTTCATCTACACTCATGAACGTGACCTCTATTACTCCTTCTGTACCGGCACCCACATTATGTTCCTTCATCTACACTCATGAACGTGACCTCTATTACTCCTTCTGTACCGGCACCCACATTATGTTCCTTCATCTACACTCATGAACGTGACCTCTATTTCTCCTTCTGTACCGGCACCCACATTATGTTCCTTCATCTACACTCATGAACGTGACCTCTATTACTCCTTCTGTACCGGCACCCACATTATGTTCCTTCATCTACACTCATGAACGTGACCTCTATTTCTCCTTCTGTACCGGCACCCACATTATGTTCCTTCATCTACACTCATGAACGTGACCTCTATTACTCCTTCTGTACCGGCACCCACATTATGTTCCTTCATCTACACTCATGAACGTGACCTCTATTTCTCCTTCTGTACCGGCACCCACATTATGTTCCTTCATCTACACTCATGAACGTGACCTCTATTACTCCTTCTGTACCGGCACCCACATTATGTTCCTTCATCTACACTCATGAACGTGACCTCTATTACTCCTTCTGTACCGGCACCCACATTTGTACTGTAATCTACACTCATGAACGTGACCTCTATTACTCCTTCTGTACCGGCACCCACATTATGTTCCTTCATCTACACTCATGAACGTGACCTCTATTACTCCTTCTGTACCGGCACCCACATTATGTTCCTTCATCTACACTCATGAACGTGACCTCTATTACTCCTTCTGTACCGGCACCCACATTATGTTCCTTCATCTACACTCATGAACGTGACCTCTATTACTCCTTCTGTACCGGCACCCACATTATGTTCCTTCATCTACACTCATGAACGTGACCTCTATTTCTCCTTCTGTACCGGCACCCACATTATGTTCCTTCATCTACACTCATGAACGTGACCTCTATTACTCCTTCTGTACCGGCACCCACATTATGTTACTTCATCTACACTCATGAACGTGACCTCTATTACTCCTTCTGTACCGGCACCCACATTATGTTCCTTCATCTACACTCATGAACGTGACCTCTATTACTCCTTCTGTACCGGCACCCACATTATGTTCCTTCATCTACACTCATGAACGTGACCTCTATTACTCCTTCTGTACCGGTACCCACATTATGTTCCTTCATCTACACTCATGAACGTGACCTCTATTACTCCTTCTGTACCGGCACCCACATTATGTTCCTTCATCTACACTCATGAACGTGACCTCTATTACTCCTTCTGTACCGGCACCCACATTTGTACTGTAATCTACACTCATGAACGTGACCTCTATTACTCCTTCTGTACCGGCACCCACATTATGTTCCTTCATCTACACTCATGAACGTGACCTCTATTACTCCTTCTGTACCGGCACCCACATTATGTTCCTTCATCTACACTCATGAACGTGACCTCTATTACTCCTTCTGTACCGGCACCCACATTATTTTCCTTCATCTACACTCATGAACGTGACCTCTATTACTCCTTCTGTACCGGCACCCACATTTGTACTGTAATCTACACTCATGAACGTGACCTCTATTACTCCTTCTGTACCGGCACCCACATTTGTACTGTAATCTGGCTACTTTGAGACGATTATATTCTGTTTAAAATGGGTCTCCAGGAATGAACAGGCTTCAAACTATCTCACTTAACCCTTTTAACTACGACAGATCCTTCTTAAACTGCACAAAATCGATTAAATATAGCTAGAATATATTAAAGAAGACGTCGCCGGTACAGAAGGGGTTAACACTCCTTGGTCGGCAGCTATAATAAATGGGTCAATCCATTATTCAGTTTTTAAAGGGAGATGGGTCGTTTTTCTGGCCCCTCTTCTTCCTCATGTTTAGCCCCATTAGTTTTCAGATTTTATGACGATCGGCTCATTAGTTTGGCGATTTTAAGACCTTTCGCCCCATTTATCTGTCAATAATAAGACTTTTCGTGTCATGTAGGTGTCGATATTTTCCTGGCGAACGATAGCCAGCCTGTAATTTAAGAGGAACCGGCGGTTTATTGAGGTCTAGGGAGGAAACTAAAAAGAATATAAAAAGAGATATATAAATGAGCAAATAAATACGCCCATCCCCCCTTAACTTGATTAATTTGTTCTTTCTTTATTTTATCTTACCGAAGAATGTACAAATTTATCTCGAAGGCGGGTCTTGGGAGTATATGTTAAAGGTTGATGGAGGTCTAGGGTGCAAACTGAAAATGAAAACCTAAGTGAAGAAACTGGTGAGAAGGGAAGAGTAGATGAATAGATAAAAAAAAAAAAAAAAAAAATGCAAGACAAGGTAAATATTGAAAATTAAGTAAAAGAAAAAGAAGAGTATGTGAGGAGGGCGAAGAGAGAGAGAGATAGTCAGTCTAGACAAGCCTTATAGTGGGGCGGATATGTGAAAGGTTTGTGAAAATTTGGTCTAGGGATTTTTTGGGTATGCTGATTTCAAAAATTGCGGGAACCACGACGTCACTCCAGCCGTTCCCGCCAAAAATTGAGAAATTCACAATGGCCCCCACAAAACACGTTTTCGTCCATAAAATTGCCTTAAGTGCCCCGATTTCAATGATCTTGATGTCTATACCTATGTTTTTGAGGTCAGGGAATCCTATAAAAGACATATCAAGACTTAAAACATTCTCCTTCATAGTTTTTTTAAATAAATAGTCTTAATTCTAATCGAACCGATGTATGATTTGCACCTTCTCCTTTGCTAAACTGATATAAAGAATTCATTATGCATGACTTTATATATTCAGTAGAAATACATCTAACAAGGTATTATTTCTGTTTTTCAGAAAGAAGAAGCGTCCATGAAGTGATGGTCATCTAGTGAATCACTGATCACCAACACCGCCGCCGCCGCTACCACCACCACCACCACCACCACCACCACCAACATGTCCAAAAAACTTAAGCTCCCTCCTCGCGCATGTGCTGTTCAACAACGGTATCGCGCAGTTCAACCGACCAACTGGGACACTTGTGCTCTGTGTCAAGAACATGGTGGATCACTCATAAACCCATCAGCAACAGGTTACTCGTCTCTGGCCACTAATTTATCTGACTTTCATGAATTGAACAAGGTGCCCTTAAATATAAACGTATCCCGACTTGATGATGGTGATGGCATGGAAAAAACGATGGCAAAGCATAAAGCTAGATGGCATAAAAGTGTTTACGTCCTATGTAATGCAACAAGAGTGGAGAGAGCCAGGAAGCTGCAAGAAAAAGCTTGTACGAACACGACCCAATCACCGCATAAAAAACACCTTCGCAGTTCAACCACTTCAGCATGTCCCATGGATACAGAAGAGCTACATCAGCCAGCTTGTCTTTTCTGTGATGGAACCACGGGAGACTATCACAAAGCAGAAACAATGTCCCTTGACACCCGTGTCCGAAAAATTGCTACAGAACTCCAAGACACAAAGGTGTTGGCCAAATTATCAGCAGAAGATATGATCGCAATTGATGCTGTGTATCACTGTTAAGTGCTTGACATCATTTTATAACAAACATAGATCTCAACAAAGGCATTCCACTGAGAAGTGTCACCAAATTAATGCAGACTCACTAGCATTTGCTGAGGTGGTTTCACATATTGAGGAATATGGCCAATTAGGTGGGGACCGGAGTCATATTTTCAAACTCACTGATCTCAAGGCATTGTATAGTGAAAGACTACAAAGATTAGGTGGTGTCACAACTGGAAACATCCATTCAACAAGACTTACACAGAAACTTCTGCACCATATTCCAGATCTTGAAGCCCATAACAGCAACTTTGGCACTGTATTGTCCTTGAAGGACGATATTGGTGATGCCTTGCTTGATGCCTGCCATCCTGATCCAGATGATGAAGCTGTTATGCTGATGAGAGTAGCAAAGCTTGTTCGCAAAGAAGTACTTGAGAAAAAATACCAGTTCAGTGGTTCTTTATGCGATGAACAGTACGACGATCTCCCAGTGTCTCTTTCTGCGTTGGTAGAGATGATTCTAAGAGGTTCAAATGCAGGACAATGTATTGATGACAATGAAATAAGCACAGCTGCCTCATCTATTACCCAGTTGTTAGTCTTCAATGCTGGCAAACGTGGTAGGAAGGAATCAGTTGCAGTACGGCACAACTCTGACCGTGAGACTGTTCTCCCATTGTACCTAGGGCTACTCATCCACAACAAGACACGGAAACGTGATCTCATTGACATTCTTTTTGAGAAAGGTCTGTCTGTATCCTATGATCAAGTTTTGCAACTGTCAACAGATGAAGCAAACAGAGTAATTGATATGTATGACAAGGAGGGCACTGTCTGTCCTTCTACCCTCAGAGACAATCTGTTCACTACCGGTAACCTGGACAACATTGATCATAATCCGTCATCTACTTCAAGTCTTGATTCCTTCCATGGTACAGCAATATCCATCACACAACATATTACGAATGACAATCCTGGTGTTGTTAGGGTCTGTCAGAAGATTCCTGAAGACAGGGACCAGCAAAAGCTGAAATATATCAAGTCATTACCAACGTCATACACTAACGTGCCACCAATATCGCTCCTTGGCAACATCATTCCAGCAGTAACTGATGAGCAAGTGATTCCTGCTGCCGTGGATGAAGACCAAATGCAAATGGCTTTGTTCGAAAAGGTGAGGACACTTTTGGCAGATGAAAACTTCACTGATATTTTGCACAAGGATATATCATGGTCAGCCTACTTTGCCAGCTCACAGGTGTCTGTGCCAAAGCCCCCTGCAATTATCGCTCTGCTTCCATTGTTTCGAGATGTTGCACACACACCCGCTATGGTCAAGCATGGAATGGATATCATCCAACAGATCACAGTTCGATGCAATCCTAACCAGATACCTGTGCTTACTGTTGATCAACCATTATATGCTATCGCCAAAATAATTCAGTGGAAATGGCCTGAAGAGTATGGGGAAAAACGATATGTTATGATGATGGGGGGTCTCCACATAGAAATGGCCATGTTGAAAGTCATCGGCGACTGGCTAGCCGGAAGTGGCTGGACCTATGTGATGATTTCAGCCAATGTTACAACTGAGGGGCGTGCTGCTAATCTACAGAAAGGTTCACACACATCCAGGGGTCAATGGGCTCATCAAATAACAGCAGCAGCTCTGTTCATCCTACTTCAGAGGTCTTATGATGAATATCAGAAGAACACACCAGAAGATGAACAACTACGCTATGATGTGTGGTGTAATGAGATGGCATCAATGCATCCGCAGTTTGATTACTGGTTTAAAGTTTGGCAGTTGGAACTCCTATTCTTACAGTTCCTTAGATCACAGCGTCAACCAAATTTTGTGTCCTACTTGGATTCACTTGGAAAGATTATTCCATGGATGTTTGCTCTTGACCACTACCACTATTCACGCTGGATGACAATTCATGTAAGAGATCTTCTTGCCCTGGAGATTAACAGCCCAGCCACCTATGCAGAGTTCCTTCAGGGCAACTTCGTCACCCAGAAATCTACACACAAATTCTCAGCACTAGCCCATGACCAGGTTCATGAACAGCTGAATGCAATGGTGAAAGGAGATGGGGGCGCAATAGGCATCACAGAGAATGAAGCCGCACTGACACGATGGATGGTGGCGGGCCCAGAAACAGCTAGACTTTTGATGGAGTACGATGAGAAACATTCCATGCAAAAGAACACAGATCACCACCATGAACAGATACCAAGTGTGCAGAAGGCATTCATATTACAAGTCAAGAACGTCACTGATGTGATGCAGGAACTTGGAAACCCCTTTGCTGATACTGGCACAGATTTGTACACACTTGACACTAACCGGATAATGCCTGATAGCTTTGTAAATACAATAAGGACTGCAGAAAATATCAGCAAAACACAATACCAGAAGTTCGTTGCAGAGCGTATTAATGCCAATAGCACAGCATTCAATGACACTATTCACAAACACAATCTACCTCTGTTTAATTCTACTTCGGGAAAGCAGCCTGCCAAGTCCGCTTCCAAAATATCTAACTTGTGTGCTGATGTTAATCTCTTCTCAAGGATGTACATATCGTGCCAAGCTCGAGACAGTGATATGGATGCCTTTTTCATGCATGAAAATCATGCCTGGCCTCCATCATTGGCATCAAATGGCATCATGTACCAATCAACAAAATCTGACTTGCTGGAATGTTTGGAATCGTTGGTACCAAAACCGGAGTCTGCACCAAATGTTGATGTTAAAATTGTTGATGGTGCTGCCCTTGTTCACACACTTGATCCGAAGAAGTCAAAGGAAGCTGTAAAAACATTCTAGAACTATTCACAGCTGGTGTTCTTGCCCTATTTAGAACGCATGCTACAGGATGTTGCCCGTTTGGATGTTGTTTGGGATGTCTATGAGGAAGACAGCCTTAAGTCACAAACACGACAGAACTGTGGAACTGGTAACCATATCCGAGTGGCCAACAACACTAAAATTTCTCCTAATTGGAAGAACTTCCTTCAGTGTGATTCAAACAAAGAGAGCCTGTTCCAACTTCTTGCCAATGCTGTACAAGAGTTTCAATCCCCCCTGGGAAAACAAATTATCTCAACAAAAGGTGAGAGTGCCTGTTTCATCTCCCTCTGCTGACCTCTCAGACTTGTCCTGCACTCATGAAGGAGCGGACACACGGCTCTTGTTTCATGCTTCCCATGCGTTCCATCAAGGATTCACCAAACTGATGATACATGCAACTGATACGGATGTGGTGGTGCTCGCAATTGCTGTATCAAGTGTCTTAAAAGATTGCGAAATATGGGTAGCATTCGGTCATGGTTCTAAACTACGATACATTCCCTGTCACCTGATTTCAGCTGAACTAGGCAATGATGCATCATGGGGTCTTCTGTTTATGCACGCGATATCAGGATGTGATACTGTTTCTGCATTTTTCGGAATAGGAAAGAAAACAGCTTGGGATGCATGGCGCAGTATGCCTCAGCTCACACATACATTTATGCATTTATCTCGTGTTCCATCTCATGTAACCCCCGACGACATGGACCAAATAGAAAGATACGTCGTTCTTTTGTACCGGCGAACATCAGAACTTTGTCATGTGAATGAAGTCAGGAAACACTTGTTCACTCACAACCGTAAGATGGAAAACATTCCTCCAACGTTGAATGTCCTGGAACAGCATGTGAAAAGGGCTGTTTACCAGGCAGGGCATATCTGGGGACAGACACTTACAGGCAAGCCAAACGTTCCTTCACCCGAATTATGGGGGTGGAAGAGAGTGAAGGATGATTCCCCATGGACTCCATGCTGGACCACTCTTCCAGATGCAGCCAAAGGTTGTCAAGAACTGTTGAAATGCGGGTGCAAGAAGGAATGTACTAAACGATGCAAGTGTGTCAAAGCAAATCTGCCATGTACACATCTGTGTTTCTGCTCAGGACAGTGCAATAGAGAGTTTTAAAAGTTAAAAAGACAGGGACTCTTGTGACAAATATACAATTTGGTAATGTTTTGAAGGGGACACATACTTTGCCAAACAATTGGCACATTTTCCATCACAATCTATGACTTAAAGTTCAGGGCTGGGTTGCTCAAACAACGTTAAGCCCTAACGGGGTGTTAACTCCTAAAGCTGAGTTTTAAGCCCTGCACTGGAGCAAGATTGCAATAGGTTTTTGAATTTCTGAAGTTACATTCCCCATTTGCGTCTCCTTTTGCATACTCTCTGCGAATATCAGTGGGCTCGACTGAAACATGGCGGAATTCTGGTTAGGCAGCGTTAGTGATAACGCCACATTAAATGTAACGTTGTTTGAACAACCGGCCCCAGCTGATATACGCGAAAACTAATAATTACATGATTGAATATACTCGTGTATGCAACTGAAGCTATATTAGCAACCCTGATGATGATTTTTGGATCTGGTTGAAGCTGTTTTTAGTTTTAATAGGTTTTCCTTAACAATAATGATACTAAGATGGTAATCAGTATGCCGTTATGCAACAAATTGACCTTTCTGAGCAATTTGTAACATTTTTACAATAAAGGTGTACGTTATAAGTCTTGATATGTCTTTTATTGGATTCCTTGACCTCAAAAACATAGGTATAGACATCAAGATCATTGAAATTGGGGCACTTAGAGCAATTTTATGGACGAAAACGTGTTTTGTGGCGGCCATTTTGAATTCCTCAATTTTTGGCGGGAACGGCTGGAGTGACGTCGTGGTTCCCGCAATTTTTGAAATCAGCATACCCAAAAAACCCCATGGCCAAATTTTCATGCTTCTTTCCGGAAGTGCACAACTCGACCAAAAAATGTTACATATCCGCCCCACTATTATAATATCAGAGCGGTACAGTATGATTAATTACCTCAACCATAACAACCATGGGCTTGGCTCTCTCTCTCTCTCTCTCTCTTTCAGAAGAAGAAGAAGAAGAAGTTCGGCTTGTGGGTGACTCCATGGTTTGCGGCCAACTAGCAGAGTTCTGCGCCAGAGCATCCAGGACCAGAAAGCGTTTCTGTATCCCAGGTGGCTGCGTGGATGTGATCGCAGCCGTGGGCGAGGTATCCAGACTCGCCCCCACAAACACCACCTACGTCATCCACGTTGGATCTAACGATGTCCAATGAACGTGGTCAGAGGAACTACTATACAAGTACTGGCAGCTGATCAGGTCCTACAAGGAAAAGTCTAATAAAATCATAATTTCAGGAATTGTTCCCCGGATTGATGTAGAAAACCGATTCTACAACATTGCCACCAGTACAAATAGCCGACTTGCCAACCTCTGCAGGGAGGAGGACATCGGTTTTTTCGACACGTGGGATATGTTTTACTATGATAAATCATTGTTTTCAGGGGACAGCGTTTATCTCAACGAAGTAGGAGCTGCATGTCTCGGCCGTCTGCTGAACGATGCAGTCAAAGATTTCCGTTCAAAAAATTGTGTCAACCGGGGGCAGCCAGGCAGGGTAGTGTAAGTCAAATACGAACCGTAAATTCGGACAATGTGCAGTCAGTAACACCTAACTCTAATGCTGCTAAGGTGTTCTATGTAAATGCTCGTAGCATACGCATCAAATGTTTAGATCTAGAGGAAATCATGTTTACAGAATATTATGACATAATCAGCATCACAGAATCTTGATTAAATATGGAAGACAGAGACTTTTTAGCCGAATATACACTTCCTGGTTATACAATGTTTGAGAAAAGTCGAAGCAATAAAAATGGCGAAGTTCTGTTTGTTATCAAGGAAAGTCTTAACCCCATCTTAATGTCAAAACCTCAAATTGCGAATATCGACATATATCTTATGTACTATTAAATAATAACCGAGGAACTAAAATTACATTAGCTTTATTATACAGACCCCCAGCTCAATCAGTGCAAACTGACAGTGAAATTTACGAACAAATTGCATAAATATGTAACATACAATATACCGTAATTCTTGGCGATTTCAATTTATCTGTGACAAAATGGGGTGGTATGCTTACTTCACATTCCGGACACGACCTCAATTGACATAAATACATAGGAATTTTTCACGAACAGATACTTAAAATCAGTGCAAGACTGCATACCATCGAAAATACGGCATACAGGTCATAATGATAAGCCTAAATGGTGGAATAATGACATCTCAGACTGCTTGCATGCTAAATTGATCGCTCATGATAGAGTGAAATCATCACAAAATGACGAAGAACGTGCGAAATTCGTAGAACTACGTCGCAAAGCCAAAAAGTTAATTAAGCAAAATAAAAAGACCCTGGAGTTACATGTTGCGAATCTATAAGTAAAACAAACCCGAAAGAATTCTATAGTTACATCAGAAAGAAGCAAGTAGTTACTTCAACTATTGGACCATTAGTGGATGAAAATGGAGAATATACCAAAGACGAAGTACAAATGAGTAATGTCCTCAATACTTTCTTTGCATCAGTTTTTACAACAGAAGACCTTAGTGATATCCCTATGGCATCACTGTTTCAGATTGATAATTCTGACGTTCTAAGCAATATCAGCATTACAGAGAGAGAAGTATTAAAATGTTTAGATAAACTCAAGGTAAATATATCGCCTGGACCTGATACGATCTCACCTAGAGTTCTAAAGGAAGCTAAGGACGAGCTTTTCAAACCACTGACATTACTATTCAATAAATCCTTGCAGTCTAGGACTATGCCTGATCAGTGGAAGCTCGGCAACGTAACACCGATATTAAAAAAAGGCAGTAAATCCTTACCCAGTAACTATCGTTCAATTAGCTTAACCCGTTCAATACCGTAGGATACAGTAATAAAAGTCCCTCCCAGTCTCAAGCAATGTGGCCAAAATGGCAGGAGAGACCACCTTTACACCTCAAGAGATGAGGCAAGACTGGCTCTCTCACCCTCCAGTGGGGTGGGTCTTATATAAGCTGAGAAGTGTTGCCATATCGGGAGCAGTGTTCAAACGGTCGTGGAACCAGGTACAGGGTTGTACAGGCAGTTACAAGGAAAGTACATTACTGACGGCTATAGCCGTCGCTGGGACTGTGGAGTTAATTTCTACTGACGGCTATAGCCGTCGCTGGAAGAGCAAGGGTTAACCTCAGTTGTATGTAAAATGCTAGAAACACTTATAAGAGACAGACTCGTAAATCACTTAGAGGAAAATAGCATACTTAAAGATACTCAACACGGCTTTCGTAACAAACGCTCATGCTTAACCCGGGAAAGGCGAGCGTCCTCATAAGAGGTTTTGGTGGTGGAAGGCGAAGGTCCTCATAGGATCCAGGGCCTAAGAAAAAAAAATAAAACACCCCAGTGGCACTAAATACAAAGCAATATGTGATTAAGTTAAATAATCCCCTCCATTACTTGCTACCATTTCTACATTACTTGCTACCAATCCTACATTACTTGCTACCATTCCTACATATGTGGCCCAGCTTCCCCTTCTTCCCCTCCTTCCCGCCCTTTTCCCCCCTCCTCAATTATCACCAATTTTTCCTCTTATTCCTCCTTTTATCGGGTAATTTTCGGCGCAAATTTTCTTCCTGCAGTCTCAATAGCATAAGCGAGACATCTAGAGATCCTTGCAACAGAGAGACTTCTACTTAAAGATGTCGGTGTCGCTTGAGAACTCGAGAGGAGAGGAAATATGCCGCCGCGGCTCTCCCCTCATGAATGAACCGGTCGGCAATAATATGTCTTTTTCGACCCCCAAATACTATTCCCACTTGTTTTATTGCTCTTAAATGTTAGTATCTTCATATGAAACGTAAAATAGGCGCATATGAATAAGTAATAACGATATTTATGTTAAAATTACGATTTTCATCGGGAATGAATCAAAATACCTCCGCATAGCGGGACGTTTCAAATACCATAGTCAAGCCTTTGCCGGGTTAACAAACCTATTAGACTTCTTCCACGATATCCTAAACCTCTATGTTGAAAATAAAGCTGTAGATATTGTATACCTTGATTTTCTAGAGGCCTTTGACCAAGTTCCCCACAAATATTTATTGCTAAAATTAAAAGCGCATGGAATACAAGACGGTGAGTTGAAATGGATAGAAAATTGGCTCAGCGACAGAAAGCAAAGAGTAGTCATAAACGGTAAGGCATCTAATTGGACCAATGTAAGTAGCGGGGTAATCCAGGGATCGATACTAGGGCCAATTCTCTTCCTAGTTTACATCAATGACATAGATGAGGGTCTCACCTGTACAATTTCGAAGTTTGCTGACAATACAAAAATTGCAAATAGCATACTCTCAAAAGAACAAGTTGACGATATGCAACACAATCTAGACAAGTTGGTATGTTGGGCTCAAATTTCGCAAATGAGTTTCAATGCGGATAAATGTAAAGTACTCCATATCGAAAACCAAAATGAGCAAGCAAACTTTCCTATGAATGGCACTCAGATTAAGAGTGTAGACAGAGAAACTGATTTGGGAGTAACAATATCGATTAACCTAAAACCCAGTCAACAATGCACAGAAGTTGTTAAGAAGGCAAACAAAATAATTGGCTTTATAGGCAGATAATTTTAGCATAAATCCAAGGAAGTAATCCTAACTCTTTACAATTCCTTAGTCCGCCCTCTTCTGGAATATTGCATTCAATCCTGGTGCCCTTACAACCAAAAAGATATAGAGAAGCTAGAACGAGTTCAACATAGAGTTACCAAAATGATACCTATTCTAAAGAACAAACCATACGAGGAGCGTCTTAGAGAATTCAATCTATTTCCTTTAACCCAGCGCAGATAAAGAGGCGACTTAATTCAAGTGTTCAAAATCATTAAAGACATCGACAATATGAACTGTAGTAAGTACTTCACTATCAAGCACTCTAATTACACATGGGGAAACGGTTGTAAAATTATTGGTATATCTTTTAACTCGCACAAATCTAAGAATTTCTTTTTCAGTCGATTTGTCAACTTGTGGAATAGGCTTCCCCGAGACGTTATAGACTGCAGCATTGTATATTCTTTTAAACTTCGCCTAGACAAATATCTTACCTCAAACCCCCGGCTGACTGCGTTTGCAAATAAATCACTATATTTTTTTCCCTCTCATTATTGCGTATATATATTACTAAGATTATACTCTCTTATTCCCAGATATATGAAAGATCACTTATAAATGTGTTTTGTTACTAACCCAACTGTCCCCTACTAACATCTCCTAATCCTGCCACGGACACTAGTTCCAGGGCAGTAGTTCCCTTTCCAATTTGTCCTTACCACTCTAAACAACTGTTTAGACACTTGATCCTCAGTGTTATGGAGGACAAGCAGCCGAGAGGGGTCGAACAACCTGTTGTTGCTTGAATTCCTTTGTACTCCTTTGTACTCTCAACAAGTACACCAACATTACATTAACAGTAAACATCACATTTATTTTCCCTTTCAATTAGGTGACGTTACGGTCACATGCATTATCATTTGACTAAAACAAAAAAAAACCATTAAACCAATTGCGAGTTTCAGGCTATAAGGAAGTTGGAGTCGTAAACATCAATATCAAAGAGAAGTGCAATAATAATGTATGTAGCTCATGGATAAATAAATGCAATTAAAATGATAAAAAATAGATATATGATAAATAAAAACAATAATTATAAATTATAAGATATAAGAATTGGTAAAAATAAAAATAAAAGTAACAATAAAAATGAAATAAATAAACATAACATGGCAGCATCGTACTGAAAGGTTTAACACTATCTGGTCCGACGTGTTGAGGGTTATTATGATATTTTGTTGAATTATTATTGAGGATTTGGCGTGAGTATGCCATTTAGTTTGTTCCCTAGGCTAACAAGAACGCCTTCCCAGACTTCCTTCAAACTAAACAAAATTAAATAAAACAAATAAAGCACCACTTAGACCCCTTTCCGGCCGATGTCTTCTAAATTATAGGCACGCTATCTGAATGGGGTAAAGCGTAATAATATTGCCAAAGACAAAAGGCATGCCGCATGTAACGAGTGCCTGAAGAGGTTAAAGTTTTCCCTTTTCGCCAACTCATTTGAAGTCTATATGGATCCCTGGTAAACTTTTCCCTCCCTTGGTCTTGTTTTTTCCTACTCATCTCAATTAATCTCGCCGACCCGACTTTTTTTGTCCAGCTTACCCCTCGTCCCTCACTTAGAGACCCTATAGTAACAGAGATCGGCCAACCTCCGCCATCTTGGTGCCACTGGTAACATTAGCCTTTCTTTAAATACCCATAATAAATAATTCGGCAATAGCAGTAGAGTATACATAATGTAGTTTGGGATTTGGATTAAATTTCTTCATGGTCAGAATGAAGGGGAGATTTTTAAAAAGTTTACTGTCTTCCCCAAACCTCAATCAAGCTTAAACAAATACCCCAAATACCCCCTTCGAGAAAAATGCTCAGGCCGAAGTCTGGTTCCTCCGAAATTCGCCCTAAAGAAATCGACACCTAAATGACACATGTCTTAAACTTGACAACAAAATTGGGGGCGAACTGTCTATAAATCACCAAGCTATTGGGGCAAGCGTCTTTAAATCTCAAAATTGATGGAGCTAAACATGAGGGAGAAGAGTGTCCAACCCCCCCCCCCCCTCCCCAACCCCCCCTTAACATATTACTCCGTTGTTTGATAATTACGGTACATGAGAATAATTATGACCGATCTCTGTCACTGCAAGACCTCTACCCTTCCCTAGCCTCTCCCTCCTGCCCAACCTCCAGCCGCTTGACTTTGTGCAACCCAACATAAACCATTTGCACCCAATTACCTCCGACAACGAACTTGGACCAAAGTTATGTTTTTGGTATATGGAAGTCACACATTTAATTGAGATAGTTTTTACCCATATAATGGTCACAGATCCTTCCTAAGCTGTCTAAAATCGTCCAATGATAACCAAAATAAACTGTCAAAATGCGTCATAATCTTCAAGGGGTTAATTAATCCTTTCAGTATCGGTGACGTAATTTTCACTATATTCCGGCAATTATAGGACGATTTCATTCAGCTTACGGAGGACGTATAACAATTAATAGGCTACAGATTATCTCAATTAACCCTTTTAACTACCACAGATCCTTCCTAAACTCCATACAATCGTCTAAATATAGCTGAAATAAAACAAGAAACATCCCCAGTAGTGAAAGGGTTAATACAAGTAATAAGAACTTGGTTGCATATAATAAACTCGGCCACCCCCATCCATCCCATTCCCTCCCCTGTACTCATCTCCCGAGCCCCGGACACCTGATTAATGGAGATTTCGGTTCACGTTAATTCCCCGGCTAAATAATGGTCGGCCTGGGTCATACGGACAGGAGAACTCGGCCCTATGATAAGTCGGCAACCATGTCTTCATCTCCTGACCAGCTGATTTATCCGAAGAGGTCATATGGATGGACGACTTGGCACGATAATTTGTCAACCACTTCTTCATTAACTGACCAACTGATTGATCCGATCTGGTCATACGGACGGGAGAACTCGGCCCTATGATAAGACGGCAACCACGTCTTCATCTACTGACCAGCTGATTGATCTGAACTGGTCATCACTGAACTAAAAATCTGGAAAGGCTATCAGGGCTTAGAGCTTGGAATCATCGGGTGGCCATCTTGGATCATTCACCCTTTGAAACAAATATAGGATTGGAGCTCTTTTCTATTATTATATTTTAAAGCATTAGAGTAAGTATTGTATACATACGATAGGCTATGACTCTTTTGTGATCCCGTATATCTCTGTGACGTCACGGTCATTTCCACTGCACGGCGTAGGACGAGTAGATCGTATATTATAAGAATGTAAGTAAGTTAAGATTGTAAAGGCCTAATATGCTATTAAGCAATATTGGCATGGTCTTATGTTGTATATATGAATTATCGTATATATTAATATAATTTATTGTATAGAGCAACCTAGATGTGGTACGATAATTTGGGCTCCTGGCGTTTGCCAAGGCAGCAAGGTGTGCCTCTGAGTAAGACAGCTCAGAGCCTCCACGAATACCAACCAGTTAACATCTAATTTCCGCCTTCAGTTGATCGAGCTATTGTGCCTCTAATCACAATATACTGACCGCAATACACACATTACACCATCACGACGCTCTCATCGACGCCATGACTGACAGACAGATAAGCATAGTATTCATGTCCATTCCCATATAATCATTTATTCTTTCTTTCACTTGACTCGAGTCTCAGGACCGAAGTCTCGTTCCCCATTGTCCACCATATTGGGTAAAACGTTCTCCCTTACCTCATTGCCACGTGGAACTATTGGTGAGTTAATTCCTGGCTAATATTAACCCTTATAACCTTACCCTATATATATAATTTATTATATTATTTTTATTAATCTCACCACCACACCCCCAATGAAATTAATTAAAGTATATATGATCCACCGGGATTCTAACCCGGGTTATCACACACATATTTTTGCCACCTTAACCATTACACCACCAGGACGGTTGAGTGAGACCATTGGATATAAATTAGCTTGTTTCAGATTGAATTCAGTTTAGATATGGAGTAAATTTAATTTAGATTGAATTTATTTGATTCATTATAGCTTAATAATATTTAACTTCCTTTGATAGTTTACCACAGTAAGTAACAACTTATTGTATATTCAGTGGTTTCAAAATCAGTGTAGGAACATTATAGAAAACATATGGTAATATCATCTATATGTGGGCTAGGTTTATATCCTTCATTCACTCATTATCGTCAGTATTTCACTCATTCTTCATACACTTACTCATGCATTTACTTTCATTCTACATGCACCTATTCATTATGCATGCACGTACCATTAATGCACTCAATCATTTCGGCAACTTGCTGTATCTATTTTGTTCTTCACCTAATATCTCCAATGGAATTTGTGTAAATGAGAGCAAACCTTCGTCTTGAGAATTTCGAAGACTAGAACTCATTACTTCAAGTGGTTGTTGTAGTAATGTATAGGAGAGAGGTATCTCTGCCGCGAACAATGACGAACGTTGATGGTCACGTATCGTAGCTCTGTTCGAACGTTTGCCCACATTAGGAATTCAGGTTGTAAACACTGTGCAGCTTTTAACTCCAAGTGCTGTTGATAGGCGATTTTAGTCAATAATCACAGCTGTTATCATCATTATTGTAATAATGTCACACTTATTGATTCATTATACCTCTGTAACCATTCTTATGCCAGCGTACAGTGTTTGTGTGCATGGCTTCAAACGCCGATGGTTGAGTCAAGATGGCCCCTGGTAACCCCCAAAAACTCGGGCCTCAAATAAGGGACCAGCCCTTCCATGTTAGATAATTATATAGTTCAGTGATAGGTCATACGGACGGGAGGACTCGGCTCTTTGATAAGTCGGCAACCATATCTTTATCTACTGACCAGTTGTATTTGATCCCAACAGGTTATACAGACTTAACCCGATAATTTATCAACTACTTCCTTATCGACCAACCTGATTGATCCCAAAAGGTCATAGGGACGGGAGGACTCGGATCTATAGTAAGTCAGCAACCACATCTTTATCGACTAACCTGAACGATCCGACAGGTCATCCAAAAGGCAGGACTTGACCCTGTGATAAGTCGGCCACCGCGCCTTCATGTACGAACCTGAATGATCCAAACAGGGCATATAGACGGGAGGACTCAGACTTATCATAATTTGTTAATCACTTCTTCATCTACTGACAAAATGATTGATCCGATCTGGGCATATGGACAGGAAGAGGGAACGATGGATTGAGGAAGAGAATTTCAGTGTTTACCAGTTAACCCTTACTGTACCAACGACAGCGAATCGCCGTCAGTCATAAAGTCACAAGTCAGTACCAGCGACGGAAGACCGCCGTCAGTACTATAGTATACAGTACGGTAGTTGCAACTGCCAATATCGAGCGGTACCAGGTACTATGAGTTGTACGCACTGTTTTGAGACTTTGGCAACACTTCTCAGCTATTATACAAGGTCTCACAGCCTTGTTGGCTCAGGCTCAGTATTTCTCCACCTTTTGAGGTGAAAGGGTATTCTCTCTCGACTCTGAAGCCATTTTGGCCTCATTGCCTGGTACTGGAGGATACATTTATGGTAATATCCTCTGGTACAGTAGGGGTTAGGTAAAAAGTAAGGAGTGAAGAATGGTTCACTCTATGCATTTAAAGGCACTCAATACAGGAGTGCACCATATTCATATACAGTTGCCCACATAAGTTCTGTTTCTCTCTGTGATCTTATATAAGGAGATAATTATATATTGCCCATGATTGAATTACGAGTGTAGGTTCTTATGCAGTGGTTAACTTTTCTGATTAGCCAATTGATAATTAAAATAAATCACACTCGCAATTCATTCATACTATTTTACTTTCATACATAAGATCAAGACGAGGAACAGAACTTATGTGGGCAACTGTACAAAGCAGGATAAGCTGCATAGGAGAGAAGAGTTAGTTTAGCACACCATACTTCTGGCAAACTGATTTAGCAAAAGTTGTAATATAACGCACTGTAGGCAAAAAATGAGGATAACGAGCTCTTAGGTATATTGATTAATGAGAAAAAGTTTATTTCTATGTTGGTAACGCTTTCAGTACCGGTGCCGTCCTTTAACTTTATTCTGGCTACTACTAGACGATGTTATTCAGCTTAAAAGGGGCCTACAGCAATTTACAGACTTCGAACTATCTCACTTAACCCTTTTTCCTACTACAAATCTTTCTTAAACTGCACAAAATCGTCTACATATAGCTAGA
The DNA here is from genome assembly GCA_032716605.1 of Paralithodes platypus. Classification (NCBI taxonomy): domain Eukaryota; kingdom Metazoa; phylum Arthropoda; class Malacostraca; order Decapoda; family Lithodidae; genus Paralithodes; species Paralithodes platypus. The sequence goes on along the minus strand of CM064508.1, from coordinate 26,726,374 downwards.
ATAAAATTAAAAAGACGTCGCCGGTACAAAGGAGTACAAAGGAAATCAAACAACAACAGATCTAGTGATCCCTCCAGGCTGCTTGTCCTCCAAAACACTGAGGATCAAGTGTCTAAACAGTGGGTTAGAGTTGGTAAGGGAAAATTGGAAAAGGAACTACTGCCCTGGAACTAATGTCCGCGGCAGGATCAGGATGTTAGTAGGGGACAGAAGGGTTAGTAACCTAACACAGTAATAAGTGATCTTTCGTATATCTGGGAAAAAGAGAGTAACGTCTTAGTAATATAATTATATACGCAATAATCCTTGATGAATCTGAGGGGGGAATAAAATAAAGTAATTCATTTACAAACACAGTCAGCCACGGGTTTGATGCAAAATATTTGTTTAGGCGAAGTTTTAAAGAACCAACAGTGTTGCAGTCTATAACGTCTCGGTAAAACCCTCTCCACAAGTTAACAACTCAATTGAAGAAGAAATTCTTAGACCGTGTGTAATTAGATTGGTCGATAGTGAAGTACTTACTACAGTTCATATTGTCAATGCCTTTGATGATTTTTTACACTTGAATTAAGTCGCCTCTTAATCTGCACTGGGTTAAAGGAAATATATTTAATTCTCTAATACACTCCTCGTATGGTAATTGTTCTTTAGGCTAGGTATCATTTTCGTATTTCTACATTGAATCATTCTAGCTTGTCTATATCTTTTTGGTATTAAGGGCTGCAGGATTGAACTCAGTATTCCAGAAGAGGGCAGACTAAGGAATTGTAAAGAGTTAGGATAACTTCTTTGGATTTATGCTCAAATGATCTGTCTATACAGCCAATTACTTTGTTTACCTTCTTAACAACTTCCGTACATTGTTGGCTGGGTTTTAGGTTACTCGATATTGGTACTCCCTGTCTACACTCTTAACCTAAGAAGTGCGCATGGGGGTAATTAGAAACGTCTGCCTGTGCTGACGTATTTGAGCTGTTTCCATCACTAAAATATTCATTTTACCATATATAGCATTAATACTTATCCATACGCGCCTATTATGGGTTGATTATAAAGGTATTAACCTGAAACAACAATAAAACGATTGAAAACAGCGTTTGGATGGTCAAAATCGGAGATACAGGCCGTGAGTTATATAATGTATGGGTGAGGCAACCTGCTTTCCCGCCAATTTCCCCCAAGGCTACTGAGACACAGTCGATCGATACTCTCTCTCTCTCTCTTGCACTCGCTTGCTAACAGTGATGTCAATGCCCTGCTTGCAAGTTGCAACTCGCTAATGTTAGCACGAAAATATACCTCAGAATAAGGGAATAACAGGGTAAATAGGTGATAACTGAAGGAGGGGAGGAAAGTGGGGAAGGAGGGGAGGTAGAGGAGTGATATTTTGCATGGCCCAGGGGCCCAATTTTTTTTTTGTTTTTTTCGATGTTTACAGTTGATTTTTTTTTTCTCTGACTCTTAAGAGTCTTCCCGCAGTCCGCCGGGAGAACTCTTAAGAGTCTTCCTGCAGTTCCCGGGTTAAGCTAAGTTCCATTCATCGAATAGTTTGCTTTCTCATTTTGTTATCCGATATGTAATACTTTACATTTATCCGCATTGAAACTCATTTGCCAAATTTGGGCCCAACATGACAACTTATCAGGATTGTGTTCCGTATCGTTAACTTGTTCTTTTGAGAGTACGCTATTTGCAATTTTTGTATCGTCAGCAAACTTTGAGATTGTACAATCGCGCTAAGAAGTCATGACTAAATTTGTCTAAGGCTCGGACAAAAGTACCCAAATCTGTCTACCGCTGGCAACTCTCCACTGCCCGTTAGAGCCCAGTCATGTCCTAATTTAAAACTATAGGTCTCCGGATATTCTCAATAATTGGCCTACTGACAAAATTAACCTATTAATGCCCTCTAAATTATATTGATGTTGTAGTTTGAATATATATAAGTAAGGTTTGTTTTCAATATCTTTATAGAATAATGAAAGTATTTAATTTTCTGGCGCTATCTAGCATGATACACTCCCTGGGCCTGCCGCCTGGAGACCTGCAAGTCAGTCACTGCCAGTATATGAGGGAGAGTGTATCTCTTCCGCTCATATATCCACCTTTGTCCTTTACTACATGCCTTTCCATCTTTCGTTCCTTTATGGGTGTCCCTATGGGCTATTAAATATGTTATAAGTGAAATTTCATCGTCTGTCTATACAAATTACAAGCTGTTCTCGAGTATTCAAGCTTTATCCCAAAATATACTGGAGACCGCTTTGTTTTTCAGGCAGACTTGTCCCACATAGAGAATTAAAGGTGGAAAAAACAATCTGTTATATGTTTATTTACGTAATTTATTGACACTCATGGGTTGAATATTACTTTTAACGGTTGGTTATCATTTTATGAGATACTTTTCTCCCAGTATTGTTGGCTTAAAAAGTAATAACAGCATTAAGAGACTTCCTCCACATTTTAATCATGAATCTAGTGAGCGATATACTACGTGTTTCTCATTCTTTAGTTCGGGTTAGTCTCAACTTTTGTATTATTTGGTTTGCTCTCACATGAGATAAATATATTGTAACAATACTTATATATCGTGTTTTTGGTATTTTTTCCTTCAATGCAGTTCTCCCCGGTGTGTAATATATGAATATAGTAGAGCCTCAATAGTTGCCAGATAGCACTTTCTGAACGAAAGGTACTGGAAATCGAGTCATGACTTCTTAGCGCAATTGTACAGGTGAGACCTTCATCTATGTCGTTGATGTAAATTAGAAAGATAATTGGTCCTAGTACTGATCCCTGGGGTACTCCAATACTTACATTAGTCCATTTAGAAACCTTACCGTTTATGACTACTCTTTGCTTTCTGTTGCTGAGCCAATTTTCTATCCATTTCAACACATCTTCTTGTATTCCATGCACTTTTAGTTTTAGCAGTAAAAGTTTGTGGGGAACTTTGTCAAAGGCCTTTTGAAAATCAAGGTATATAATATCTACAGCTTTGGTCTCATCATAGAGGTTAACAATATCGTGGAAGAAGTAAGAGTTTTGTTAAGCAGGTACGTTTGATACGAAAACCGTGTTGAGTGTCTTTAACCCGTTCAGTACCAGCGACGGCAGAGAGCCGTCAGTAGATAAATCACTCCACAGTCCCAGCGACGGCAGAGAGCCGTCAGTAATACACGATCCTTTTAACTGCCAGCATCAGGCAGTGCCTGATACCACGACCGTTTGAGCACCGCTCTAGAGTTGGCAACACTTTTCAGCTTATATCCAAACCTCTACAGGCTGGAAGAGGCCGTATTCCTCCATCTTTTGAGGTGGGAGGTTGTTATATCTTGCCATTTTGGTCACATTGCTTGGGACTGGGGGAACTTTTATGTTAGGACCCTATGGTACAGTAGGAGTTAAGTATATTATTTTCCTCTAAGTGATTTACGAGTCTGTCTCTTATGAGTGTTTCTAGCGTTTTACATACAACTGAGGTTAAGCTAATTGGACGATAGTTACTGGGTAGGGATTTGAGGGATTTGCTGCCTTTTTTTAATATCGGTGTTATGTTGGCTAGCTTCCACTGATCAGGCATAGTTCCAGACTGCAAGGATTTATTGAATAGCAATGTCAGTGGTTTGGAGAGCTCATCCTTAGCTTCCTTTAGAACTCTAGGTGAGATTGTATCAGGTCAGGCAATTTATTTACCTTGAGTTTATCTAAACATTTCAATACTTCTCTCTCTGTAATGGTGATATTGCTTAGAACGTCAGAATTATCAATCTGAATCGGCGATGCTGTAGAGATATCACTGAGGTCTTCTGTGTAAAAACTGATGCAAAGAAGGTATTGAGGGCATTACTCATTTGTACTTCGTCTTTGGTGTATTCTCCATTTTCATCGACTAATGGTCCAACAGTTGAAGTAACTACTTTCTTCTTTCTGATATAACATATAATTCTTTTGGGTTTGTTTTACTTTGATTCTCAACATGTAACTCCAGGGTCTATTTACTTTGCTTAATTAACTTGTTGGCTTTGCGTCATAGTTTTTCAAATATCACCCGTTCTTCATCATTTTGTGAGGACTTTAATCTATCATTAGCAATCTATTTAGCAAGCAGACAATCTGAAATCTCTTTATTCCACCATTTGGGCTTATCAATTATGGCCTGTACGCCGTATTTTCGATGGTATGCAGTCTTGCACTACTTTTAGGTAAATGGTTGCCAAAAAAATCCAAGATGTATTTATGTTGTTATTGTTAATTAAAAAGCTCCAGTCAGTTTCTTTAAACACTGCTCTAAGTTTACGAAAGTTTGCTTTCTTGAAATTAGTGACTTTCTCGATGCTACTATTTGGTTGTTACTAGTAAACTTTAAACTAAAAGTTGTCGTACGATTGTCGCTGTTACCGAATTCATCACCAACATTTAATTTCTCTATTCATCTTCTTTTGTTGCAAGTACAAGGTCAAGAATGTTATTACCACGGGTCGGTGATCAAACTGATTGAAAAAGCGAACTCTCTTGCAAGTTCGCATATAAGTCAGGTCCAGAGTGTGAAGTAAGAGTATCGCCACACTTGGTCACAGGTAAATTAAAGTTGCCAAAAATTATGGTATCTTGTGAGTTACTTACATCTGCAATTTGTTTGTAAATTTCTCGGTCAGTTTGCACTGATTGAGCTGGAGGTTGTATATCCCTCGTGGCCCGGGCTGCCTTTCTAAATGACGGAGCTCATATCCGGGCGATCTGGCTGAAAAACAACAGAAGTAAACTAAGGCTAATCTCGCTTAATATATTACCTACATTAATGAAAGAGATACAAATTGTGCGCCTTACCTTGCCGCGTAGAATGGCATTGAGTAGAGCTCTCTAGCTCAACTGGTTCCAGAGTTATGGGGATGGAAGTGGAGGGGTAACTTTTGCCGCGTATTTACCTCGGCGTGTCCGAACACTCAACCGCGGCCCCGGCTACGACACCCAGTTCCACTCGTCGCTCCGCCCGCAATTATGCCGGGAAGCAATTTGATAGTGTTTTATTGTTTATTATGCAATTTATTATAGTTATTATGTTATTTTCACTCAATAAAGTTATTTTCATGAAGTTATTTGTGTCACTTATTACTTTGTTTTATTATTATTATTATGATTATAGTGTCACTTTCACTGGACTTTGATAGTTGATGGTGTCATTTTCACTTTTATGTATTGTTAGGTAAGCTAATAATATATATAGTGTCACTTTCACTTGTTCATATTGTTATGAAGGCACTTATTATTACTTATGTGTGTCTCTTTCACTTATACTTAGTTTATTATTATTATAGTGTCACTTTCACTGGACTATGATAATTGATAGTGTCATTTTCACTTTTATGTATTATAAGGTAAGCTAATAATATATATAGTGTCACTTTCACTTGTTCATATTGTTATGAGGGCACTTATTACTACTTATTTGTGTCTCTTTCACTTTTATCTATTATTTTATATTATTCTTAGCCTACATTTTAGAGTGTCACTTTCACTGTTATTGTCACGGGCACTTCAATATTGTTGGAGAGTGTGAAAGTCATTGAAGCACTGTCCAGCACACAGTGCTACTTCACACTCGAGGTATTTCCATGTGTTTTTTTTTACTTTGTGGGGTCTGCGAGTTGTGTGGCTGCAGACATAGCACCTCTGCTGGCTTCTAACCCGACTACCGGGTGCTTTGAAAGGAATGGGGTTGAGCTGGTGCTTCCTGAAGAAGTCGGCACACCCCGTTCTGTACAGCTGGCCTGGTCCTTGTAGTGGTCTCCCAGGTTCCGCATGCTTAGCCAGGAGCTCAAGTATCACCTGCTTGTGGAACTTCCGCAGGGACTGTTACTTCGGGGCTGTTGGAGTCCTCAGACGGTAGATGTTGTAGGCATTGAGGACCGACATATCTACCGTATGCAGGATAAATTTCTTGTACCACCTGCAAGATGTTCGCAGGCAGTCGATGAAGCCCATCTGCATGTCGGACTTGTCGACGAGGCGCATGTTGAGGTTATAGTCCAGGACAGCAGCTGGTTTCTGGACGGGGTTTTTGGTTCTTCGGTCCACCTTCCCTGTGGCGACCATCTCTGCCTTGTGGCATGTGGTGAGGAGGTTGACCTTCCGCTGGTCATGCCAGTGGATGGAGAGGATGGGGCCACTCTTCTTGTGGAAGATGTCCGTCTTCTTTGACTTTCAAAGAAGACGCGGTTGAGTGTTCGGACACGCCGAGGTAAATACGCGGCAAAAAGTGAGAGCTCTACTTAATGCCATTCTACGCGGCAAGGTAAGGCGCACAATTTGTATCTCTTTCATTAATGTAGGTAATATATTAAGCGAGATTAGCCTTAGTTTACTTCTGTTGTTTTTCAGCCAGATCGCCCGGATATGAGCTCCGTCATTTAGAAAGGCAGCCCGGGCCACGAGGGATATACAACCTCCAGCTCAATCAGTGCAAACTGACCGAGAAATTTACAAACAAATTGCAGATGTAAGTAACTCACAAGATACCATAATTTTTGGCAACTTTAATTTACCTGTGACCAAGTGGGGCGATACTCTTACTTCACACTCTGGACCTGACTTATATGCGAACTTGCAAGAGAGTTCGCTCTATCAATCAGTTTGATCACCGACCCGTGGTAATAACATTCTTGACCTTGTACTTGCAACAAAAGAAGATGAATAGAGAATTTAAATGTTGGTGATGAATTCGGTAGCAGCGACAATCGTACGACAACATTTAGTTTAAAGTTTACTAGTAACAACCAAATAGAGCATCGAGAAAGTCACTAATTTCAAGAAAGTAAACTTTCGTAAACTTAGAGCAGTGTTTAAAGAAACTGACTGGAGCTTTTTAATTAACAATAACAACATAAATACATCTTGGATTTTTTTGGCAACCATTTACCTAAAAGTAGTGCAAGACTGCATACCATCGAAAATACGGCGTACAGGCCATAATTGATAAGCCCAAATGGTGGAATAAAGAGATTTCAGATTGTCTGCTTGCTAAATAGATTGCTAATGATAGATTAAAGTCCTCACAAAATGATGAAGAACGGGTGATATTTGAAAAACTATGACGCAAAGCCAACAAGTTAATTAAGCAAAGTAAATAGACCCTGGAGTTACATGTTGAGAATCAAAGTAAAACAAACCCAAAAGAATTATATGTTATATCAGAAAGAAGAAAGTAGTTACTTCAACTGTTGGACCATTAGTCGATGAAAATGGAGAATACACCAAAGACGAAGTACAAATGAGTAATGCCCTCAATACCTTCTTTGCATCAGTTTTTACACCGAAGACCTCAGTGATATCTCTACAGCATCGCCGATTCAGATTGAAAATTCTGACGTTCTAAGCAATATCACCATTACAGAGAGAGAAGTATTGAAATGTTTAGATAAACTCAAGGTAAATAAATTGCCTGACCTGATACAATCTCACCTAGAGTTCTAAAGGAAGCTAAGGATGAGCTCTCCAAACCACTGACATTGCTATTCAATAAATCCTTGCAGTCTGGAACTATGCCTGATCAGTGGAAGCTAGCCAACATAACACCGATATTAAAAAAAGGCAGCAAATCCCTCAAATCCCTACCAAGTAACTATCGTCCAATTAGCTTAACCTCAGTTGTATGTAAAACGCTAGAAACACTCATAAGAGACAGACTCGTAAATCACTTAGAGGAAAATAATATACTTAACTCCTACTGTACCATAGGGTCCTAACATAAAAGTCCCCCCAGTCCCAAGCAATGTGGCCAAAATGGCAAGATATAACAACCTCCCACCTCAAAAGATGGAGGAATACGGCCTCTTCCAGCCTGTAGAGGTTTGGATATAAGCTGAAAAGTGTTGCCAACTCTAGAGCGGTGCTCAAACGGTCGTGGTATCAGGCACTGCCTGATGCTGGCAGTTAAAAGGATCGTGTATTACTGACGGCTCTCTGCCGTCGCTGGGACTGTGGAGTGATTTATCTACTGACGGCTCTCTGCCGTTGCTGGTACTGAACGGGTTAAAGACACTCAACACGGTTTCGTATCAAACGTACCTGCTTAACAAAACTCTTATTTCTTCCACGATATTGTTAACCTCTCTGATGAAGGCGGGAACACATGGAGAGGAGCATGGTGTCAAACAGGAGCCATTTCGTTTGAAGACTTGAATGAATATGAAAACAGAATACAAGAAAACTAACATGAAATAGCAATGTTGTGGCCATTTCATCACTTCTAAAGACATAATTTGACTATAAGTCATTATTCTATCTTGGCGTATATAGTAATAAAGACTAAACAATATGAACTCGGCTTTCGTCTGACGCTCTGGAGAGGAGAGGTTGTGTTGAGCCAGTTGCACCCTCCATTTATTGGCAACTCGACGGATTTGCCCCTGCTACCTTGGTCGATGGGCCAGATCCCGGAATCACAGAAACTGGTACCATCTAAACGGGTCAAACTTTCAGCATAATCTCCAATATACACTGGCTATGATGAGACGATTTGACTTAGATTAGGAAGGGTATATGGATGTCAGAGGGTTCATTGAGATAATCTTGGTCCTTTCTATTACTGATTCCAATGCCTCCAAAGCTAAATGTCTTCATCTATCCACTCGCCACAATCTTCCACACGACTATCCCATCTGTACAGCTCTCCGCCGGCTCTAGCAACGTCAACATCCCTGCATCGCCACTGAGAACACTCAATCATAATTTGAGTATTTCATAACCCTATTCCCTTTATTTGTTGCATGAACAGTAGTTAAGTGCTTGTAAATCTCCACACAGTTCAGTAGTTGCCCTGCATTGTATTTTATTGCTTTTCTGACTGATAAACATTGTTGTTTACCTTTTTTATCCTAGCTTGTGAGTGCAGCAGACGACGCGCACCACTAACCGACCTTTGTATTTCTTATTAACTCTAGTAGTTATTGTATTCAGTATCCTACTGTAGCTATATACAGTATATCGGTAAATATGTAGAAGCAACAACGTGTTTTTCAGGTATTTTTTACATTTTTGTATATAATTGTTTTTGGTGTTTTAGTCAAATCTAATTATGAAGTTGAATGGGAATTAAGCATTTACCCATTATCCATCAATCTAAAGACACGCCCCCCTATAGTGGGGAGGGATATGAAAATCAGGGAGATTGAGGGGTAAAAAGCATTTAGAAGACGATAATACACATTTGTAACTAAAATTTGGCTCGGGTTTTGTCAATTTCCAGGCACATAAAACCCGACTTTTTATAAACCCGAGCCAAGTTTTGACGAAACTTGGCTTGGATTTAACTAATTTAACCCTTAACTGGCGGCGCGCAACTTATGTCGTGTGAAATAAATTTGGACTAAGTGGCGGTTCACAACTTATGTCGTGCGCCATTTTCAGCACGTAATGTTGCTGAGAGAGAGAGCTGAGCGGTGTGAGGAGCCTAGCAACTGTATGACCGCTCACCACCACCGCGGTGGACCAACTGAAGTGAATCCCACCCTTCCCTTCCCTCTCACACTCGCTACACAGGGAATTATGTAGGGTAATTACCTAATTACAGGGTTTTTGCACTTGTGTTGCACGATCGTTGCAAGAGAACCAGCGGTCGTACAAGGATGGTTCGGGTGTCATTGGAAAGCTCTGTTTATGCCCTTTCAGGGATAGATACTTGTTTTACGCTCTGGGTCTTATTTAGGCATGAAAATGATCACGTAAACAACCCTATTTAGGGTAAAAAAAAAAACCTAGCGCTACGGTCCGCTAGACCGCCTAGCCCACCAATAAGGTGTTAAAAACAAAAATAACACAGTAACCTTATTAAAGTGTTGGCTCCGGTTTGGGGAAATTTGAGACTCATAAAACCTAAATTTTTGAAAACCCGACCCAACTTGTGACAAAAGTTTGCTTGTATTTTACGAATTTTAATTTTAAAAATACACAGGAACCCTAATAAAAAGTTGGTTTGGCTTTTATTGGTGTTAACATTAGCCTAACCAACGTAGTAAGACTGGGGTTAACATTAGCCTAACCTAACAACCTTACCTAACCTATCCTAATATTATTGGTGGGGGCTGCCGCCCCCGCACCCCCGCTGGTGGGTAACCAACCATGGGATTAACATTAGCCTAACCTAAAGTAGTAAGAATGGGGTTAACATTAGCCTAACCCAACAACCTTACCTAACCTATCCTAATATTATGGGTGGGGCTGCCGCCCCCACACCCCCACTGCTCGCCAACCATCCATGGGGATAACATTAGCCTAACCTAACAACCTGACCTAACCTAACCTAATAAGAATGGGGTTAACATTAGCCTAACCTAACAACCTTACCTAACCTATCCTAATAATATGGGTGGGGGTTGCCGCCCCCACACCCCCGCTGGTGGGTAACCAACCATGGGATTAACATTAGCCTAACCTAAATTAGTAAGAATGGGGTTAACATTAGCCTAACCCAACAACCTTACCTAACCTATCCTAATATTATGGGTGGGGGCTGCCGCCCCCACACCCCCGCTACTCGCCAACCATCCATGGGGATAACATTAGCCTAACCTAACAACCTGACCTAACCTAACCTAGTAAGAATGGGGTTAACATTAGCGTGGGTGGGGGCTGCCGCCCCCACACCCCTGCTGCTCTCCACCCAACCAACTAACCTTAATGAGCAGAGGATTTACTGGGTTGAGGGTCGTCGGGTTAAGTGGTTTCAGGCTGAGGGTCATCAGCCTGAGGGTCGTCGGGTTGAGTGGCTTCAGGCTCAGGTTGAGTGGTTGGAGGCTGTGGGTCGTCGAGATCAGGGTCATCCGGCTCAACAGGTGGTGGAGAAGGACGAGTGCGAGTTGACAGTGGCTTATAGAGTGTAGCAGCTTCCACTAGAAATTGATGAAAAGCAGATTCTCCATAAGCCGTAGCAAATAACTAGCGACCAAGGTACTGCTTGAGGAAGTGCTTCCGCATCCCCGGTCGCTTGACATACTGCTTTACATCCAACCAGAGCCGCTTGATGTTCTGCGTATGTATGGCCTTATTTACCGGGTCAACAAATTTAAGAGACTGGTTTATAATACCATGTGTGTAGCCCTCCTCCTGAATACTGTTGTAGGCCCGCCACCTATATTTGTATATTATTGATTCCGAGAGTATTATATTGACGATAAAGTTTCAATACGTTTTCTTTATTTCGGGGCTCTGGTTCATCACAGTCATCTAAAAGTGGCACAATGAAGATTTTTTTGGAGACCCTTTCAATGCCTCCAAATAGCCAAACTTGCTTAAGTTCCCTGCCAACAAAGTATTTTCGGCGTACTATTATAGTTTCATCAATCTCGACAATGATGTCTTTTCCGCCAATTGGAGGTTGCCGTTCCAGCCACGGCTCTGTCACCTCCGCACAAAAAGTACACCAGTCGTCACTAGTATGCAATTTTATTTTCAAATTACGAAGAGGGTGCCGATGTTTGAAGTCTTTCTCGAGGTAATAGACAATAAAGGCAAGCACTTTCCACGCTTCGAGTTTGCTGTTGTCCAGAAATGACCCTCTGGAGTTAGAAACACTATAATTGCACCACTTTCTTTTTTCGATTTTTTCCACGGCAAATAGCTGTGCGTACACTTCCAAAACCACCTAGGCCTCTCCTCGTCTTCCCTACAGTACTTGGAACACTCGTTATTACACTTGGGACAGGTTACACTTATTGGAGGGCAACCATGGGAGGTGAAAATGTCTAAAGCAGCCTGATTGTCTTTAAATACCGTTGCAAAAAGTTTGATTGGCTCGTCCTCACAACCTGTACAAAGGGTGGCCATCCTTACACAACATGCTTCAAGAATCCTGGACCTCTGTACCCAAGCCTGTCATCACCTGATTGGTCGATAGACATCACATGTCAGTGGACTGCATCGTAATTGGTTGAGATGCGTTTATACTTGGCAAGAAATACAGTAGGGGGAATTGCATTCGCCACCAGATGTCTCAGTTGTTAACCGAGAGACACGGAAAAGAACTCTCCCAGTGTAAACAAAACATTGAACGGTAAATATCCATATAATATGTAGTATGATAGTTTCCTGGGACTGACACGTATATCAATAATTTGGAAAAAAATGCTTAACACCTTACGAGCGGCCTATGCGGTTTATTATATGTACCGCACAGCGGGGTGTTTTTAGCCAAAATAGGGCTGTTTACGTGATCATTTTCATGCCTAAATAAGACCCAGAACGTAAAACAAGTACCTATCCCTGAAAGGGCATAAACAGAGCTTTCGAATGACACCATAACGATCCTTGTATGATGGATAGTTTTCTTGCAATAACCGTGCAACGCGAGTGCAAAAAGCAGGTAATTCGGTAGTTTCGGTACATAATTGAGTATGTAGCGAGTGAGAGAGGGAGGAGGGAGCTGAGATTTGTGTCAGTAGGTTCGCCGCGGTGGTCTGGAGCAGTCATACGCTCGCTAGTCTCCTGCCACCACTTGTCTCTCTCTCTCAGCCACATTACGTGCTGAAATTGCCACTCGACCTATGTCGAGCGCCGCCACATAGTCCAGCTTTTTTTAACTCGACTTATGTTGCTCGCCGCTAATTAAGGGTTAATCACATGCCATTGAGATTACTTTTTTACCTATATTATTGCGCGTCCTGCATATTGACCTATATATCTGTAATTTTAGTTGTTGCTTGCATGATCTTGTAGTAACCTTTGACTGATAAACTTTGTATAGCCTATCTAAAAAATAAAAAAAAATAGTCCTGCTTGACTAGGCTACAGCGACACCAGCAACATCTATTGATACGGTATATTAACCCCTAGTGTGCAGTTACACTTTCTTTTTATATTATCTCTATTTGGTGAATTGTATATTTAGTTACATATTCTGTTATACATACAGTATATTTACTGTAAGATATATATATATATATATATATATATATACATATATATATATTATATATATATATATATACATACTGTATATATATATATATATATATATATATATATATATATATATATATATATATATATATACATACATATATATACCGGTATATATAGTTTTTATATACATCTATCTATCTATCTATTGCCTGACGCCGTGATCCCCGAAGGGGTGGCCACGACCGAACCGCCCCATGCACCTCTGTCCCCAGTCAGTCGACGCCCCTCCTCCCAACCAGCACCGCCTTAATTCATATACTTTCTCACTCCATCCTTCCACCTCTCCTTCGGTCTACCTCTCCCTCTCTGTCCTTCCACCTCGCTCTCGTACACCCTCTTAGTCAATCTCTCGCTTTCCATACGTTCCATATGGCCGAACCATCTCAAGTTGTTCCTTTTCACACTTTCCAGCACATCTACCTCCACACCACACCTCCTTTTTACTTCCTCATTCGTCTGTCTATTCCTCCATGTAACTCTGCATGCACTTCTCAAGTAACTCATTTCCACCGCTCTCACTCTTGGTCTGAGTCTCTTCCCGAACGTCCATGCTTCGCTTCCGTAAGTTAGTGTCGGGATTACCACACTGTCATGCAAGGACTTCTTCACTTCCATACTGACCACCCTATTTCTTGTTACTGCTTTCAACATTCCTACAACCCTCTTCCCATGTTGTACCCTCTCCCGCACTTCCTCATCCATAGTCCAATCTTTACTCAACACACTGCCCATATACTTAAAAGAGCTGACGACCTCCATAGCCTGACCGTTCAACTTCACCTCACACGCTGTGACTTCACCCCTTTCAAAGACCATAACCTTGCTCTTCCCCGCATTTACCTTCAAATTCCGTTTTTCGCACACTATATATATATATATATATATATATATATATATATATATATATATTTTTAGGTTAGGGCATCACCCCTGGTAGCCTATTTCTGCGCATTTTTCATTTTTTGTTTTCAGTTGGGGCATCACCCCTGGTAGCCTATTTCTACATATTTAATTTTGTTTAATGATGGTTAGGCTATCACCGCTGGTGGCCTATTTCTGCGTATTTAAATTTTTTTGTTTTCGGTTAGGCTATCACCGCTGATGGCCTATTTCTGCGTACTTCAAAACTTTTTTTTTTTAGGTTAGGCAATCACTGCGTATATAAAAATAAATGAAAATAAATAAATAGATATATAAAATAAATAAAAATAAAATAAATTGTTTTCGGTTAGGCTATTTACCTGGTAGCCTATTGCTGCGTATTTCATTTTAAAAATTTCAGTTAGGCTATCGCCACTGGAGGCCTATTTCTGCGTATTTAAAAACAAAAAAATTGGTTAGGCTATCACCCCTGATAACCTATTTCTGCATATTTTAACATTTTCGTTTTCGGTTAGGCTATCACCCCTGGTGGCCTATTTAAGTAAGTGAAGTTACCTGAAGCGAGTGAAGTGTTTTTAAAGTGAGTGAAGTGTTTTAAAGTGAGTGAAGTGGTTTAAAGTGAGTTAAGTGTTTTTAAGTGAGTGAAGTGATCTGAAAAGAGTGACCGTCACCATGCCTCGCACCTGTACGAACTGCGCCGGTAGGTTTGGTGCTTCCATATTTGCTATTGCCGATCTACAAGCCTGTCGACTCTGCCAGCAACAAGAAATTTTGACAGTGAAATTGGATGAAGCCCACAATAAGATCAACGCCCTCACCATAAAGCTGGAATCACTCCAAGAGTTCGTAACACTCAACTTTGCAGTACCACCAACTTCAATTGTCACCGCTTCAACTCCAGCAGTCACCACCGCTCCAACGTCAACTGCCAACAATCCAACGCCTTCATGCAGTAGCCACTTCAGCAGATGCTTCCAATGAACCTGAGCCGACATCAAACCAGGCCTGCCGCCTAGTTCACCTTAGTCCCTCCCCCACTCCTTGTGCAAGAAGCCTGCTAACACCAACATTGCCAACCCCTCGCCTCCGTTCTAACCACTCCTCTCCCCGACCTGTACGTAGAGTCTCACCACCACAGGTTTCCAGATTTACATCAGTGAGGAACGGTGCACGGCCAACGCAGAAATGGTCTCATCTACCAGTCACAATGTCAAACAGATTTGAAATCTTGGTAAAGATGTAAGACGTACCAGAGGAGACCAGGCTCATTGGGGATTCCATCCTACGAGGACAGGTCGTACAGTTCTGTGACAGAGTCCCAAATCGACAAATAGGTTTTGCATCCCAGGAGCTGGACTGGACGATAATGTGGAAGCCTTTGAAGAAACTACAAAGGATGCGAACAAAAATACCCTTTTTGTAATCCATGCTGGTTCAAATGATGTAATGCCCACCAGATCCGAAGAGCTGATGAAGAAATATCGCTAGATGATCCAGCACTACAAAAACAAGTCAAGGAATATCATCATATCAGGCATTCTCCCCAAGATTGATGCACCTGACAAATTCTACGACAAGGCCTTTAGCACAAACAGCCGACTAAAATCTTTGTGTCTGAAGGAAGAAGTTAAACACATCAACCTCTGGGATCATTTCTATAACCAGCCCACTCTGTTCCGCAAGGATAGCACTCATCTCAACCCTGTGAGTTCAGCACATGTGGGTCGTCTCCCATACAAAGCAGTCTGCAGCCATGGATCAAATAATGCCATTTGAGAAGAAGCAGCAGCAGCAACATAAATCATCCAACGCCAAGCAAACAACAGAGGCAACCGAACACCGCCAGCGATGAAGACCGAAAACAGCGAGGACCGATGACAACGAGGACCGAGGACAGCCATGAACGTAAATGTAGATCCGACCAGAACAAAACAAATTATTAAAGAGCGTTCCGTGAGTTCTAAAATCACAACTTTAAAGGTTTTCTATGCAAACTCTCATAGCATATGCAATACATTTTCAGGTTTAGAGAAACTAGTGTTTACAGAAGATTATGACGTGATTGGCATAACAAAATCTTGGCTCAATACAGAAGACAGAGACTTTTTAGCAGAGTGTTCACTTCCCGGTTATGTAACGTTTGAGAAAATCCGAATAAAATAAAATGGTGGTGGCGTTTTACTTGTTATCAAAGAAAGTCTTAACCCGACCCTATTGTCAAAACCTCAAATTGTGAACGTCGACACATCCTATGTGCGAATAAAGAATAATAAAGGTACAAAAATAATACTTGCATTAATATCCCTTCCAGCCCGGGTGTCCTTTTAAAATCCCTGTGCTTGAAAGCGTGCTTTGAAAAGTGCGCGGCCAAAATTTACTTTGTAGGATCAATCGCAGCGCCACCAAGCCTCAACTACTACCGTTATCAGTTCCTACGTGGCCGCCATGGCGAGTTATAGTGAAATCATGAATTCCGACGCGTCCGATTCTGTGTAACCTCCCGCGCGCCCCACTGCTACCCCACTCGCAACTTCGACGCCTGTTGCAACCAAGAAGAAAGCTCAACGAAAGAAAGTGAAACGTTTGTTGAGTGATAGTGCTATACACCGAGAACTTTTTGACCTTGAATTGAGCAGTGGCGAAAGCTTGGTGGACAAAGAACAATTTATAAGTGCAAGCGAAGACAACGATTTCGTTGGTTTTGGAGACGACGACAATGTGGATTTATTTGAGGGGGGAGACAGTAGTGATGATCCTGATGTGGAAGTGTTTCAGGAAGGTGCTATTGAACTTCCAAGTGTGCTAGAACCTAGGCCTACCCCCTCGCCTAGGCCTAGGCCTAGCCCTAGCCCGAGCCCAGGACCTTCCCTTTTGCCTGCCCGTACGCCCTTGAAAGTGGGCAAATACTTTTACAAACAATCTTTAGTGAAAAGTGCAGCCAAGAAAGCATGCAGGGCAGCAGAAAAAGCTAGGGAAGGCGAAGATAGTGATAGTGACGCCGACCCTGGGCTAGCAACCACCTGCATTCCTTTGTCCCGACGCCTTGACCCAGGACGCTGCGCGGGTCACCCACAGCCCTCGGCTTCATCTCTCCCTCAGGATGTGCAAAGGGCATCTACAAGTGGTACTAGTTGGGCGGCATTGTCCTCCCACAGTGTGCTACCACGGGCCCCGCATCATAGAGCATTATTTGCTGCGGAGAAGCCCTCGACTCGCCGCAAAAGGAGCCCAACTCCCGAGGCTGAGGCCCCCATTGTTGAACCTCCCGTAGCCTCCCGCGCCCCACGCCGCCGACGCCCGGTCACTTCTTCACCCGAATTGTCTCCTAAAGAGGATGCTGATGACCCCAACATTGCCCCTGATGACCTGACGTCGCCTGAGGAGGAGGAGGAGGACGACGAAGAGGATATGGAAGAGGAGGAAGTCCCGACAAGACGGGTTAGAGGGTGAGGTCGTGGACGTGGTCAGCTTGCCGACGCCGATGCCCCTGGGCCTGCGCGTGGGTGTGGGCAGGCAGGGCGTCCGCGTGGCCAAGGGCGTGTGCCAGGGCGTCCAGGGCGTGTGCCTGCTGCAGCTGCACGTGCTCGAGCATCCGACCTGTTTGTGTGGACAGATGGGGCTGATTTTGAGCCAGATAGTCCTGCCTTTGACGAGGTACAGATGGGGTCCAGGGTGTCACCAGCATATCCCTGTGGCCCAAATGCTACCCCCAGTGAACTTTTCTGTGGCTTCTATGACAATGAAGTCATGGAATACCTCGTCGAGGAGACCAACAACCATCATGACATCTGTGCCAACTTTCTTGGGAGGAAGACCAGTGCCAAGATGGTGGCATGGAGAGCTGTCGCTGTGGCAGAACTATATGTGTTCTTGGCACTCACAATGCTGATGACACATATAAGGAAGCACGTTCTGGCCGACTACTGGATCACTGGCGACCTCATAACGACTCCAGCATTTGGCAAGTACATGTCCTTTGACATCCTCTCCTATCTCCACCTGACCAACAACATGCATGTCCACCTTACCGACACACTATGGAAGATCAGGAAGCTGTATGACATGATACATCATCGGTTCACCACCTACCTGATTCCTTTCCAGAAGATGTGCCTCGACGAGTCTCTGGTCCTGTTCCGTGGTAGGCTGCACTTCCGACAGTATATCCCGTCCAAGAGACACCGCTTCGGCATCAAGCTCTTCGTCCTCTGCAACTGCAAGACGGGGTATGTGCTGGACTTTGTGGTCTACAGCGGCAGGGGTGGAGAAATTGAGACTGATCCCCTCATTGGTTTTGGCGGCGCTGTAGTAAAGAAGATGATGGAGAGGCACTTCCATACCAACCACATCCTCTAGAGGAAGGGCATGCCATCATACCCTACGGTTATGATGGCATGCCCTTCCTCTTGGCCTTGCCTGTGCCGACAGTTCCGGTCTTGCGGTCATGGAGGTACTTGGTCAGGATGGGCAACGTGTAGTAATTATCTGTGTAGAGGATGTGGTTGGTATGGAAGTGCCTCTCCATCATCTTCTTTACTACAGCGCCGCCAAAACCAATGAGGGGATCAGTCTCAATTTCTCCACCCCTGCCGCTGTAGACCACAAAGTCCAGCACATACCCCGTCTTGCAGTCGCAGAGGACGAAGAGCTTGATGCCGAAGCGGTGTCTCTTGGACGGGATATACTGTCGGAAGTGCAGCCTACCACGGAACAGGACCAGAGACTCGTCGAGGCACATCTTCTGGAAAGGAATCAGGTAGGTGGTGAACCGATGATGTATCATGTCATACAGCTTCCTGATCTTCCATAGTGTGTCGGTAAGGTGGACATGCATGTTGTTGGTCAGGTGGAGATAGGAGAGGATGTCAAAGTACATGTCCCTGGACATGTACTTGCCAAATGCTGGAGTCGTTATGAGGTCGCCAGTGATCCAGTAGTCGGCCAGAACGTGCTTCCTTATATGTGTCATCAGCATTGTGAGTGCCAAGAACACATATAGTTCTGCCACAGCGACAGCTCTCCATGCCACCATCTTGGCACTGGTCTTCCTCCCAAGAAAGTTAGCACAGATGACATGATGGTTGTTGGTCTCCTCGACGAGGTATTCCATGACTTCATTGTCATAGAAGCCACAGAAAAGTTCACTGGGGGTAGTATTTGGGCCACAGGGATATGCTGGTGACACCCCGGACCCCATCTGTACCTCGTGAAAGGCAGGACTATCTGGCTCAAAATCAGCCCCATCTGTCCACACAAACAGGTCGGATGCTCGCGCACGTGCAGCTGCAGCAGGCACACGCCCTGGACGCCCTGGCACACGCCCATGCGCAGGCCCAGGGGCATCGGCGTCGGCAAGCTGACCACGTCCACGACTTCACCCTCTAACCCGTCTTGTCGGGACTTCCTCCTCTTCCATATCCTCTTCGTCGTCCTCCTCCTCCTCCTCAGGCGACGTCAGGTCATCTGGGGCAATGTTGGGGTCATCAGCATCCTCTTCAGGAGACAATTCGGGTGAAGAAGTGACCGGGCGTCGGCGGCGTGGGGCGCGGGAGGCTATGGGAGGTTCAACAATGGGGGCCTCAGCCTCGGGAGTTGGGCTCCTTTTGCGGCGAGTCGAGGGCTTCTCCGCAGCAAATAATGCTCTATGATGCGGGGCCCATGGTAGCACACTGTGGGAGGACAATGCCGCCCCACTAGTACCACTTGTAGAGGCCCTTTGCACATCCTGAGGGAGAGATGAAGCCGAGGGCTGTGGGTGACCCGCGCAGCGTCCTGGGTCAAGGCGTCGGGACAAAGGAATGCGGGTGGTTGCTAGCCCAGGGTCGGTGTCACTATCACTATCTTCGCCTTCCCTAGCTTTTTCTGCTGCCCTGCATGCTTTCTTGGCTGCACTTTTCACTAAAGATTGTTTGTAAAAGTATTTGCCCGCTTTCAAGGGCGTACGGGCAGGCAAAGGGGAAGGTCCTGGGCTCGGGCTAGGCCTAGGCCTAGGCGAGGGGGTAGGCCTAGGTTCTAGCACACTTGGAAGTTCAATAGCACCTTCCTGAAACACTTCCACATCAGGATCATCACTACTGTCTCCCCCCTCAAATAAATCCACATTGTCGTCGTCTCCAAAACCAACAAAATCGTTGTCTTCGCTTGCACTTATAAATTGTTCTTTGTCCACCAAGCTTTCGCCACTGCTCAATTCAAGGTCAAAAAGTTCTCGGTGTATAGCACTATCACTCAACAAACGTTTCACTTTCTTTTGTTGAGCTTTCTTCTTGGTTGCAACAGGCGTCGAAGTTGCGAGTGGGGTAGCAGTGGGGCGCGCGGGAGGTTACTTAGAATCGGACGCGTCGGAATTCATGATTTCACTATATCTCGCCATGGCGGCCACGTAGGAACTGATAACGGTAGTAGTTGAGGCTTGGTGGCGCTGCGATTGATCCTACAAAGTAAATTTTGGCCGCGCACTTTTCAAAGCACGCTTTCAAGCACAGGGATTTTAAAAGGACACCCGGGCTGGAAGGGATATTAATGCAAGTATTATTTCTGTACCTTTATTATTCTTTATTCGCACATAGGATGTGTCGACGTTCACAATTTGAGGTTTTGACAAGAGGGTCGGGTTAAGACTTTCTTTGATAACAAGTAAAACGCCACCACCATTTTATTTTATTCGGCTTTTCTCAAACGTTACATAACCGGGAAGTGAACACTCTGCTAAAAAGTCTCTGTCTTCTGTATTGAGCCAAGATTTTGTTATGCCAATCACGTCATAATCTTCTGTAAACACTAGTTTCTCTAAACCTGAAAATGTAATGCATATGCTATGAGAGTTTGCATAAAAAACCTTTAAAGTTGTGATTTTAGAACTCACGGAACGCTCTTTAATCATTTTTTTTGTTCTGGTCGGATCTACATTTACGTTCATGGTTGTCCTCGGTCCTCGTTGTCATCGGTCCTCGCTGTTTTCGGTCCTCATCGCTGGCGGTCTTCGGTTGCCTCTGTTGTTTGCTTGGCGTTGGATGATTTATGTTGCTGCTGCTGCTTCTTCTCAAATGGCGTTATTTGATCCATGGCTGCAGACTGCTTTGTATGGGAGACGAACCACATGTGCTGAACTCACAGGGTTGAGATGAGTGCTATCCTTGCGGAACAGAGTGGGCTGGTTATAGAAATGATCCCAGAGGTTGATGTGTTTAACTTCTTCCTTCAGACACAAAGATTTTAGTCGGCTGTTTGTGCTGAAGGCCTTGTCGTAGAATTTGTCAGGTGCATCAATCTTGGGGAGAATGCCTGATATGATGATATTCCTTGACTTGTTTTTGTAGTGCTGGATCATCTAGCGATATTTCTTCATCAGCTCTTCGGATCTGGTGGGCATTACATCATTTGAACCAGTATGGATTACAAAAAGGGTATTTTTTTTCGCATCCTTTGTAGTTTCTTCAAAGGCTTCCACATTATCGTCCAGTCCAGCTCCTGGGATGCAAAATCTATTTCGTCGATTTGGGACTCTGTCACAGAACTGTACGACCTGTCCTCGTAGGATGGAATCCCCAATGAGCCTGGTCTCCTCTGGTACGTCTTCCATCTTTACCAAGATTTCAAATCTGTTTGACATTGTGACTGGTAGATGAGACCATTTCTGCATTGGCCGTGCACCGTTCCTCACTGATGTATATCTGGAAACCTGTGGTGGTGAGACTCTGCGTACAGGTCGGGGAGAGGAGTGGTTAGAACGGAGGCGAGGGGTTGTCAATGTTGGTGTTAGCAGGCTTCTTGCACAAGGAGTGGGGGAGGGACTAAGGTGAACTAGGCGGCAGGCCTGGTTTGATGTCGGCTCAGGTTCATTGGAAGCATCTGCTGAAGTGGCTACTGCATGAAGGCGTTGGATTGTTGGCAGTTGACGTTGGAGCGGTGGTGACTGCTGGAGTTGAAGCGGTGACAATTGAAGTTGGTGGTACTGCAAAGTTGAGTGTTACGAACTCTTGGAGTGATTCCAGCTTTATGGTGAGGGCGTTGATCTTGTTGTGGGCTTCATCCAATTTCACGGTCAAATTTTCTTGTTGCTGGCAGAGTCGACAGGGTTGTAGATCGGCAATAGCAAATATGGAAGCACCAAACCTACCGGCGCAGTTCGTACAGGTGCGAGGCATGGTGACGGTCACTCTTTTCAGATCACTTCACTCACTTAAAAACACTTAACTCACTTTAAACCACTTCACTCACTTTAAAACACTTCACTCACTTTAAAAACACTTCACTCGCTTCAGGTCACTTCACTTACATAAATAGGCCACCAGGGGTGATAGCCTAACCGAAAACGAAAATGTTAAAATATGCAGAAATAGGTTATCAGGGGTGATAGCCTAACCAATTTTTTTTGTTTTTAAATACGCAGAAATAGGCCTCCAGTGGCGATAGCCTAACTGAAATTTAAAAAATGAAATACGCAGCAATAGGCTACCAGGTAGATAGCCTAACCGAAAACAATTTATTTTATTTTTATTTATTTTATATATCTATTTATTTATTTTCATTTATTTTTATATACGCAGTGATTGCCTAACCTAAAAAAAAAAAGTTTTGAAGTACGCAGAAATAGGCCATCAGGGGTGATAGCCTAACCGAAAACAAAAAATTTAAATACGCAGAAATAGGCCACCAGTGGTGATAGCCTAACCATCAATAAACAAAATTAAATATGTAGAAATAGGCTACCAGGGGTGATGCCCCAACTGAAAACAAAAAATGAAAAATGCGCAGAAATAGGCTACCAGGGGTGATACCCTAACCTAAAAATTATATATATATATATATATATATATATATATATAGATACAGTGTGCGAAAAACGGAATTTGAAGGTAAATGCTGGGAAGAGCAAGGTTATGGTCTTTGAAAGAGGTGAAGTCACAGCGTGTGAGGTGAAGTTGAACGGTCAGGCTATGGAGATCGTCAGCTCTTTTAAGTATCTGGGCAGTGTGTTGAGTAAAGATTGGACTATGGATGAGGAAGTGCGGGAGAGGGTACAACATGGGAAGAGGGTTGTAGGAATGTTGAAAGCAGTAATAAGAAATAGGGTGGTCAGTATGGAAGTGAAGAAGTCCTTGCATGACAGTGTGGTAATCCCGACACTAACTTACGGAAGCGAAGCATGGATGTTCGGGAAGAGACTCAGACCAAGAGTGAGAGCGGTGGAAATGAGTTACTTGAGAAGTGCATGCAGAGTTACATGGAGGAATAGACAGACGAATGAGGAAGTAAAAAGGAGGTGTGGTGTGGAGGTAGATGTGCTGGAAAGTGTTAAAAGGAACAACTTGAGATGGTTCGGCCATATGGAACGTATGGAAAGCGAGAGATTGACTAAGAGGGTGTACGAGAGCGAGGTGGAAGGACAGAGAGGGAGAGGTAGACCGAAGGAGAGGTGGAAGGATGGAGTGAGAAAGTATATGAATTAAGGCGGTGCTGGTTGGGAGGAGGGGCGTCGACTGACTGGGGACCGAGGTGCATGGGGGCGGTTCGGTCGTGGCCACCCCTTCGGGGATCACGGCGTCAGGCAATAGATAGATAGATAGATGTATATAAAAACTATATATACCGCTATATATATGTATGTATATATATATATATATATATATATATATATATATATATATATATATATATATATATATATATACAGTATGTAGATATATATATATATATATAGATATAGATATATATATATATATATATATATATATATATACAGTAAATATACTGTATATATAACAGAATATGTAACTAAATATACAATTCACCAAATAGAGATCATATAAAAAGAAAGTGTAACTGCACACTAGGGGTTAATATACCGTATCAATAGATGTTGCTGGTGTCGCTGTAGCCTAGTCAAGCAGGACTATTTTTTTTTTTTTTTTAGATAGGCTATAAAAAGTTTATCAGTCAAAGGTTACTACAAGATCATGCAAGCAACAACTAAAATTACAGATATATAGGTCAATATGCAGGACGCGCAACAATATAGGTAAAAAAGTAATCTCAATGGCATGTGATTAAGCATTTTTTTCCAAATTATTGATATACGTGTCAGTCCCATGAAACTATCATACTACATATTATATGGATATTTACCGTTCAATTTTTGTTTACACTGGGAGAGTTCTTTTCCGTGTCTCTCGGTTAACAACTGAGACATCTGGTGGCGAATGCAATTCCCCCTACTGTATTTCTTGCCAAGTATAAACGCATCTCAACCAATTACGATGCAGTCCACTGACACGTGATGTCTATCGACCAATCAGGTGATGCCAGGCTTGGGTACAGAGGTCCAGGATTCTTGAAGCATGTTGTGTAAGGATGGCCACCCCTTTGTACAGGTTGTGAGGACGAGCCGATCAAACTTTTTGCAACGGTATTTAAAGACAATCAGGCTGCTTTAGACATTTTCACCTCCCATGGTTGCCCTCCAATAAGTGTAACCTGTCCCAAGTGTAATAACGAGTGTTCCAAGTACTGTAGGGAAGACGAGGAGAGGCCTAGGTGGTTTTTGGAAGTGTACGCACAGCTATTTGCCGTGGAAAAAATCGAAAAAAGAAAGTGGTGCAATTATAGTGTTTCTAACTCCAGAGGGTCATTTCTGGACAACAGCAAACTCGAAGCGTGGAAAGTGCTTGCCTTTATTGTCTATTACCTCGAGAAAGACTTCAAACATCGGCACCCTCTTCGTAATTTGAAAATATAATTGCATACTAGTGTCGACTGGTGTACTTTTTGTGCGGAGGTGACAGAGCCCTGGCTGGAACGGCAACCTCCAATTGGCGGAAAAGACATCATTGTCGAGATTGATGAAACTATAATTGTACGTCGAAAATACTTTGTTGGCAGGGAACTTAAGCAAGTTTGGCTATTTGGAGGCATTGAACGGGTCTCCAAAAAAATCTTCATTGTGCCACTTTTAGATGACTGTGATGAACCAGAGCCCCGAAATAAAGAAAACGTATTGAAACTTTATCGTCAATATAATACTCCCGGAATCAATAATATACAAATATAGGTGGCGGGCCTACAACAGTATTCAGGAGGAGGGCTACACACATGGTATTATAAACCATTCTCTTAATTTTGTGGACCCGGTAAATAAGGCCATACATACGCAGAACATCAAGCAGCTCTTGTTGGATGTAAAGCAGTATGTCAAGCGACCGGGGATACGGAAGCACTTCCTCAAGCAGTACCTTGGTCGCTAGTTATTTGCTACGGCTTATGGAGAATCTGCTTTTCATCAATTTCTAGTGGAAGCTGCTACACTCTACAAGCCACTGTCAACTCGCACTCGTCCTTCTCCACCACCTGTTGAGCCGGATGACCCTGATCTCGACGACCCACAGCCTCCAGCCACTCAACCTGAGCCTGAAGCCACTCAACCCGACGACCCTCAGGCTGACGACCCTCAGCCTGAAACCACTCAACCCGACGACCCTCAACCCAGTAAATCCTCTGCTCATTAAGGTTAGTTGGTTGGGTGGAGAGCAGCGGGGGTGTGGGGGCGGCAGCCCCCACCCACGCTAATGTTAACCCCATTCTTACTAGGTTAGGTTAGGTCAGGTTGTTAGGTTAGGCTAATGTTATCCCCATGGATGGTTGGCGAGCAGCGGGGGTGTGGGGGCAGCAGCCCCCACCCATAATATTAGGATAGGTTAGGTAAGGTTGTTGGGTTAGGCTAATGTTAACCCCATTCTTACTAATTTAGGTTAGGCTAATGTTAATCCCATGGTTGGTTACCCACCAGCGGGGGTGTGGGGGCGGCAACCCCCACCCATATTATTAGGATAGGTTAGGTAAGGTTGTTAGGTTAGGCTAATGTTAACCCCATTCTTATTAGGTTAGGTTAGGTCAGGTTGTTAGGTTAGGCTAATGTTATCCCCATGGATGGTTGGCGAGCAGCGGGGGTGTGGGGGCGGCAGCCCCCACCCATAATATTAGGATAGGTTTGGTAAGGTTGTTGGGTTAGGCTAATGTTAACCCCATTCTTACTACTTTAGGTTAGGCTAATGTTAATCCCATGGTTGGTTACCCACCAGCGGGGGTGCGGGGGCGGCAGCCCCCACCCATAATATTAGGATAGGTTAGGTAAGGTTGTTAGGTTAGGCTAATGTTAACCCCAGTCTTACTACGTTGGTTAGGCTTATGTTAACCCCAATAAAACCCAAACCAACTTTTTATTAGGGTTCCTGTGTATTTTTAAAATAAAAATTCGTAAAATACAAGCAAACTTTTGTCACAAGTTGGGTCGGGTTTTCAAAAATTTAGGTTTTAAGAGTCTCAAATTTCCCCAAACCGGAGCCAACACTTTAATAAGGTTACTGTGTTTTTTTTGTTTTTAACACCTTATTGGTGGGCTAGGCGGTCTAGCGGACCGTAGCGCCCAGCGTTTTTTTGTTTATCCTAAATAGGGTTGTTTACGTGATCATTTTCATGCCTAAATAAGACCCAGAGCGTAAAACAAGTATCTATCCCTGAAAGGGCGTAAACAGAGCATTCCAATGACACCCGAACCATCGTTGTACGACCGCTGGTTCTCTTGCAACGATCGTGCAACACGAGTGCAAAAACCCTGTAATTAGGTAATTACCCTACATAATTCCCTGTGTAGCGAGTGTGAGAGGGAAGGGAAGGGTGGGATTCACTTCAGTTGGTCCACCGCGGTGGTGGTGAGCGGTCATACAGTTGGTAGGCTCCTCACACCGCTCAGCTCTCTCTCTCAGCAACATTACGTGCTGAAAATGGAGCACGACATAAGTTGTGAACCGCCACTTAGTCCAAATTTATTTCACACGACATAAGTTGCGCGCCGCCAGTTAAGGGTTAAATTAGTTAAATCCGAGCCAAGTTTCGTCAAAACTTGGCTCGGGTCTATAAAAAGTCGGGTTTTATGTGCCTGGAAATTGACAAAACCCGAGCCAAATTTTAGTTACAAATGTGTATTATCGTCTTCTAAATGCTTTTTACCCCTCAATCTCCCTGATTTTCATATCCCTCCCCACTATAGGGGGGCGTGTCTTTAGATTGATGGATAATGGGTAAATGCTTAATTCCCATTCAACTTCATAATTAGATTCGACTAAAACACCAAAAACAATATAATACAAAAATGTAAAAAATACCTGAAAAACACGTTGTTGCTTCTTCATATTTACCGATATACTGTATATAGCTACAGTAGGATACTGAATACAATAACTACTAGAGTTAATAAGAAATACAAAGGTCGGTTAGTGGTGCGCGACGTCTGCTGCACTCACAAGCTAGGATAAAAAAGGTAAACAACAATGTTTATCATTCAGAAAAGCAATACAATACAATGCACGGCAACTACTGAACTGTGTGGAGATTTACAAGCACTTAACTACTGTTCATGCAACAAATAAAGGGAATAGGGTTATGAAATACTCAAATTATGATCGAGTGTTCTCAGTGGCGATGCAGGGATGTTGACGTTGCTAGAGCCGGCGGAGAGCTGTACTGATGGGATAGTCGTGTGGAAGATTGTGGCGAGTGGATAGATGAAGACATTTAGCTTTGGAGGCATTGGAATCAGTAATAGAAAGGACAAAGATTATCTCAATGAACCCTCTGACATCCATATACCCTTCCTAATCTAAGTCAAATCGTCTCATCATAGCCAGTGTATATTGGAGATTATGCTGAAAGTTTGACCCCTTTGGATGGTACCAGTTTCTGTGATTCCGGGATCTTGCCCATCGACCAAGGTAGCAGGGGCAAATCCGTCGAGTTGCCAATAAATGGAGGGTGCAACTGGCTCAACACAACCTCTCCTCTCCAGAGCGTCAGACGAAAGCCGAGTTCATATTGTTTAGTCTTTATTACTATATACGCCAAGATAGAATAATGACTTATAGTCAAATTATGTATTTAGAAGTGATGAAATGGCCACAACATTGCTATTTCATGTTAGTTTTCTTGTATTCTGTTTTCATATTCATTCAAGTCTTCAAACGAAATGGCTCCTGTTTGACACCATGCTCCTCTCCATGTGTTCCCGCCTTCCTGATCTCTCTCTCTCTCTCTCTCTCTCTCTCTCTCTCTCTCTCTCTCTCTCTCTCTCTCTCTCTCTCTCTCTTTCTCTCGCTCTCTTGTAAATAATTTAACTTATGAATCTAAGAACTTCGTTAACCCCTTCATAACCGTTTACTTAATTGTAATTGTATTCTGGCAACTATTAGACTATTTTATTCAGCTTAGGAAGGACCCATTTAACCCCTTCAGCACCATGACGCATTTTTACCTTTGATTCAGGCTACAATTAGCAGATTGTATGCAGTTTAAGAAGGACCTGTGTTATTGAGAAAGTTTATTTAGATCGTATTTACCCATTTGAGTTCTAGAAATTAACTATAAGCTAAAGAAAATCGTTTAATGATAACTAAAATATGATGAGAATTACGTCATGGTGCTGAAATTGTTAAAGGCTTTAGACTATCTCAAATAATAATTTTAGCTAACCTATATCCTTCCCAAACTTCATAAAATCGTCTAAATGTAGCTGAAATCAAATACAAACGACGGCACCGGTAAGGAAAGGGTTAATCGAGTTGTCAATCTGTGGAATGGGCTTCCCCGAGATGTTGTAGACTGCAACACTGTTGATTCTTTTAAAGTTCGCCTACACAAGCACCTTGCCCAAAACCCACGGATGACTGCATTTGTAAGTGAATACATTATTTCCTTAGTACTGTACCGTTATTTTATTTACCTAATTGAATTCACACTTTATCATATCCTCTCTGAGAAACTGTTGGGCACTTAAAACAGCAGTAACTTCGAGAGCAAGTAACCTCGATGGGTCACAAGACCTGTTGTTGCTTGATTTCATATATACTCATTTGTACTCCTTATGTACACTCGGATGCCATAGTCTTTAGTCCACTCATAATAATTCGTGGACCCCCTGTTTTTTCTTTATGCAATTATAACTATGTGGATTGATTTTTGGATATAACTTGCTCTTCAATAAATAGTATATATATTTCTGTACTTGATGTATAGACAATTATATTAATAAGTTCGTTGCCAGAGATATGCTTTCATAATTATATTCATAAGTTCGTTGCCAGAGATATGCTTCCATAATTATATTCATAAGTTCGTTGCCAGAGATATGCTTCCATAATTATATTCATAAGTTCGTTGCCAGAGATATGCTTCCATAATTATATTAATAAGTTCGTTGCCAGAGATATGCTTCCATAATTATATTCATAAGTTCGTTGCCAGAGATATGCTTCCATAATTATATTCATAAGTTCGTTACCAGAGATATGCTTCCATAATTATATTCATAAGTTCGTTGCCAGAGATATGCTTCCATAATTATATTCATAAGTTCGTTGCCAGAGATATGCTTCCATAATTATATTCATAAGTTCGTTGCCAGAGATATGCTTCCATAATTAGAAATAGGTGAAATCTACGAATATTGATGAGTGGGCTAGAGACTACGTTATCCGAGTGTACAGTCTGCCAAATAAGTTATGTGTCGGCATCAAGTATATTGTCGGGAATTTAGATAAAGAGGTTAAATTGCATATCACTGGTACATGAAATATCCCAACAAATAGTTATAATATAATTACCAACGACGTAGTCGATGGGTGTAATCCAGTCCCCCACACGCGGCTAATTCAATTGCATGACATGTAGGAATGTTCACATAATACAATATCGATACAATGAACTTAGCTTAGAGGACTGGTGATGTAGGACTGTTGTTAATATTGTTATAGATTAATATTTGTAGCACATGGTGAACTGTGGGTTGAGTCAGAGCGGGGGGGGGGGAGATGTTGGCTGTATGGTGTTGATTGAGAGACTAAAAGGCCGGCGTCCGATCGCTTTGCGAAATTACATATGACTGCCGGCTCATAATAATTATAACCCATAACTTGTTTTCATGATACATCTAGAACTGATGTAGATATTTATACATTACAGTTAATATTTAACCTATACTTAAGAATAAACTACAATACACAAAGAACCAGCCGAAATCGTACAAGCGATATGATACCGCCAAATTCAAATGTCCTATTGGACCTAAAACTGTTGGGATCATTACCCTATTCCCGACATATTGCCCGCCACCAAAAATGGTATACAGGAGCTATAGACAGAGAACAAAAAAAGGACATCGAAGTCAAAGATCACCTAGTTTGATCTTTGATCTCCAAAGATCCACGGAACTCATAGCCGCCCTCCTTTTGGGACGAGCGCCACCTGAGGCCTGAGGAGGATCATCCTTCTCATCATCAGCTGCCCCACCTTGAGGAGCACTGTCACCAGCACTCTCCCGCGGAGGGGTATCAGTAGAGACGCCAGGATCATCCGGCAGTTCTACATCCTGCTCCAAGGGATATAACCTTACGACTGGGCGAGTAGTAACCCCAGTCGAAGTTCGTATTCTAGCAACCCTTATAAGACCATCAATGCCCTGGAACAAATCGATAATCCTCCCAAGCTTCCAAAATAACCTAGGACGCTCATCATGAATCAGGACGATATCCCCGATACGAGGCCATCGTTGATTCGTCCCTTTGATCTTATTAGAGTGACGCTCGCGAAGAGACAGCAAATATTCTTGGGTCCACCGTTTCCATAGATCGTCGGACACCTTGTTTACATACTGGAAGCGACGACGTGTGGCGTCAGCATTGCCGAACGTAGGGTCATGCAGATCTTCGTCATTTACGGACGATCTAGGAAAGGTATTAAGGGTTCGTCCACGTGTTAGCATAGAAGGCGAAATGGGAAAGAGGTCATCAAAATCTAGCGAGGTATAGGTCAAGGGCCTGTCGTTGACTGACATCTCAATTTCTATTAAGATGGTTTGCAACTCCCGTCTGGTCACCAGTGCCCTTCCTAATACCTTCTTCATGGCAGATTTGACGATACCGATTGTTCTCTCCCAAATCGCCCCGAACCATGGTGCACGTGCTGGTATAAATCTCCACTGACAACCCTTTCCAGTGAGGGTAGCCACAACCTGCGGGTCATCCATTAAACTCTGGAGATATGTAGAGGCCCCGACAAAACAAGTCTCATTATCGCTCATAATAATTTGAGGGAAACCATTGCGGCCTGCAAAGCGTCTTAGAGTATGCAAAAACCCCTCACTGGACAGGTCGTCAATCAATTCAATATGAATCACTCTGGTTACCGCACATGTGAATAGAACGGCATATACCTTTATGATATTACCGGGCGATTCTCTAACATGAATCGCTCCGGTGTAGTCTACCCCGGTTACCTGAAATGGTTCAGTCCTTTGTAC
Organism: Paralithodes platypus; assembly: GCA_032716605.1. Taxonomy (NCBI): domain Eukaryota; kingdom Metazoa; phylum Arthropoda; class Malacostraca; order Decapoda; family Lithodidae; genus Paralithodes; species Paralithodes platypus. Next base: position 26,695,188 of record CM064508.1, on the reverse strand, counting down.
CCTGAACTCAGGCAAGGGAGGTAGATCAACTGGGGAGTAAGGCTTACCCTGTAATCTTTTACAGATAGTACAGCTATTGTGGATCCCTTTAATTGCTTGTCGCATCTTAGGGATCCACCAACGTTGTCGCATATACGCCAGAACATAATTTACGCCAAAATGTAGGCAGGTCCGATGGCATTGGCGAATCAACAGTTTGGTAATCAAATGAGAGGAGCTAAGGAGGACAGGATATTTCGCAGAATCAATAATGTCCGCCTTTTGTATCCTGCCTCTACACTTAATTATGCCTCCTTCCATATATAATCCTAGCTGCCTCATTAAGTTTGAGGGTTTGGCCTTTGACTCCTTGCTCAGGATTTGATGTTCAGTAGGATAAGATTCCTTTTGTACTAAACATATTAGTTTCGCTTCTGCTGATCTCAATTCATGGAGTCTGATATGCTTCGAATATTCACTAAGGAAAGACCCGTGAGCCCGACTTCTCATGTTGTTAATGAAACGGTATATCCATGCAAATACCCGTATTACTTGATCATAGCTGCCGTAACGTTCCCACTCTACCAACTTGTTATCCTGATGTGTAGTACTCACATTCGAACTACTTAACACATCATCTTGGGGCCGACTTGAAGGATCATATATGCATTCCCTGAAACCCTGAGGCCATTCAGTTGGAGATGTAAGCCATGGAGGTCCATGCCACCAAATAGAGGACGACATAAACTGTTGTGCCGAGATCCCCCAGGAAATTATGTCACTGGGGTTATCCCTGGTGTTCACATAGCGAAATTTAGCTGTAGGAACTAAGTTATGTATCTCATCAGTGCGATTAGAAACATAAACAGGTAACACTTATATATGGCAGTACCGTACGCACTATTACTAGCATCAGAAAAGGCATGTAGACCCAGGTGGTGACCACTAATAACCTGACGATTAAGTTGGACCTTGCAACATGTGGAAAGGTCCGACCGAATCAACCGCCAAGTATATTGTAACTCAGTCGGGAGGGGCGTGTCCCAATCTAGTTTTAGCCGCCACAGTTGCTGTAAAAACATACGAGCACGTATAGTTACAGGCAGAAAAAAACTAGGGGATCAAACAACCTCGCTGACAAGCTCACGCAGTTTCGCTTGGTCATAAGCTCACTGCCGCATGGGGTGTGACAGAAGGATATACAATCAGTGGTAGTGTCCCATTTGTGGCCTAAAAACTTCACCTCACTATTCTCAGTAGCTACACCGTCAGAAGCAAATTGACCTTTCAAAAGATCACTATTAGTGGCCCATTCTCTCAAGTATAGATGAGCCTTGGCAAATATATCGCGGATCACCCAGCATCTCTTGAGCAATAAATCTTCATTGTCTCCAGTGCCTTGAAGATTGTCCACATAGATCCCCTGCTTGATCTCATTCTTGAAGTCAGGATCTAGTCCAGCCTCCTCAAGATGACGCAAGATAGTAGCGTTGAGAAGGAACTGGGAACAGGTCGCCCCGAATAAGACGACTCTGAACCTGTAGACCAGATACTCTGAATCTAGATCCATTGGGTCCCGTGGCCATAAAAATCTTGTCGAGTCCCTGTCTTCACGATGGAGTTGAAGCATCAGGAAGGCCTTCTCAATATCGGCGACCCATGCAAACTTATGACAACTGAAGCGCAACATAATTTGCGCGAGATCAGAGACCAGGGACGGACCCGTGTACAGACAATCATTCAGGCTATAGGAGCGATCACTGGATTTAGCAGAGCAGTCATACACAATACGAACAGGAGTGGTGGAACTGTCCTTTTTAATCCCACGGTGAGCAAGGTAATGGATGTTATCCCCATACTCACCGAGATCTACTCTCTCCAACAAATCCACGTTGTACCTGCTCGTTTAGTACTGCCGCATAAGTCTCGCAATAATTTGGATCCTTGACAAACTGCTGCTGAAGGCCACGTAACCTACCAAGTGCTAGATGGAAATTAGTGGGTAATTTACTCTTGTTATCAGTCCAAGGGAGCCTTACCACATACTGACCCCTACAAGAGTCATACGTTACAGTCTCTTCATACGAGCTTAACGCTAGCTTGGACTCATGATCAAGTTCATGTGGGTCAATTCCAATATTGTCCAAGTCCCATAGCTTATCTATATGAGTACATGTATTATCAGGCACATTTGGCCTAATATATTTATCTATGGGGCTTACTGCTATCTTGAGGACCGTAACCACCTCCACCTGTGTGTCTTGAGAGGAAGTGGCATAGGATCCAGAAATGGCATACCCTTGGATCGTGGGGAGCCTAGCCTAGCCTAGCCTAACCTATGAGCGCGAAATGGTGCCCGACGAAAATACCCCTACCCCAATCTCCAGCCCAGCTAACCCACCAAAAAACGCCAAGGTTCACACGCCCAAAAAAAAAATTGGAAACTAGCCCCAAAAAAGATAGGGACGGCGCCTATATAGAAAAAACACGAGGGAATAAGCCGGGTCTAAACTAGGGAAAGGGCAGTCGGCCCAACAACGCGCGAGGCGGCAGCCAGTTGTAAGCCCACAAGCGTCAAGGAAGTAATCAACACGGTACTACGGTACTACGGTAAGGAAGCCTTAGGGCACGAAGGACCATTATTTGTCGGGCATTTAGATAAAGAGGTTAAATTGCGTATCACTGGTACATGAAATATCCCAACAAATAGTTATAATATAATTACCAACCACGTAGTCGATGGGTGTAATCCAGTCCCCCACACGCGGCTAATTCAATTGCATGTCATGTAGGAATGTTCACATAATACAATATCGATACAATGAACTTAGCTTAGAGGACTGGTGATGTAGGACTGTTGTTAATATTGTTATAGATTAATATTAGTAGCACGTGGTGAGCTGTGGGTTGAGTCAGAGCCGGGCGCGGGGTGTGGGGGGGGGGGGGGGGGGGAAGATGTTGGCTGTATGGTGTTGATTGAGAGACTAAAAGGCCAGCGTCCGATCGCTTTGCGAAATTACATATGGCTGCCGGCTCATAATAATTATAACCCATAACTTGGTTTCATGATATATCTAGAGCTGATGTAGATATTTATACATTACAGTTAATATTTAACCTATACTTAAGAATAAACTACAATACACAAAGAACCAGCCGAATTCGTACAAGCGATACGATACCGCCAAATTGAAATGTCCTATTGGACCTAAAACTGTCGGGATCATTACCCTATTCGCGACATATATTTTTATCAAGACTTGGTATCAGCAATATCTAAACTGGATTTCTTCACTTCCAGTGAGATATACAAACATGTTCCTCCACTTACCCTCCCTATTCAACATTAATTAATACATTACTAACAGAATCCATCACCACCACAATCACAGCCATCGCAACCATCGACACAATCACCATATGTCTAGCCACCATCACCACCACCACCATCACTATCACCATCACCACCACCATCACAATCATAACCACCATCACAATCACCACCACCACCATCACTATCACCATCATCACAACCACCACCATCACAATCATAACCACCACCACCACTACAATCACCACCACCACCACCACAGCTACTATCAACACCAATACAATCACCACAACCACAAATATCACAATTATCATAGCAATCCAAACTACCAAGCACGATAACCAAACTTCGCTACTGCAACTACCACCATCAATTCTAAAACTACCACCCTTGCCACCAGAACTACCATCTTCGCATAATTAGCTGGGAATGGAGAGAGAGAGAGAGAGATAGATAGAGAGAGAGAGAGAGAGAGAGAGAGAGAGAGAGAGAGAGAGTTAGAGAGAGAGAGAGTTAGAGAGAGAGAGAGAACCCGTCAGGCAGAAATGTACACAGAAAACAATAGAGAGAGATAAAGTACAAATACACAATAAAACATAGAGAGTGAGTAAGAGTGTGAGTGTTTGTATGTGTGTGAGTGTGTAAGACAGACAGATAGATAGACAAACCTGAATTAAGCCCCCCCCCCCAGCAGCCTTCATAACAAAGATTGTGCCACAGGAGCTAACGACCTAAAATAACACACCTCTAAATAGAGACACCAAACACGACAGATCAATGCCTTCTATTGGGACACTCCGCAACTTTCAAATAATTTGTCAGCCTCCATGTTGAATACTGGAGCTCCATTCTCCCTGATTTTAGACTAGAATGTGCAGTTGGCCACATAAATGTGTATACACTCCATGATCGTATGCTTGGAAGGAGAATAGAATGAATTGCAAGTTTAAATGGTACTGCAGTAGTTAATTCATATGATCAAATAACAATTTCTTTATCGAATTATTTGTGTAAGTTAATCACACTAATTTTACCTCCATACATAAAATAATGGAGCATATACAAATTTATGGTGCCAGCTGCAAAGTTGTCTTCAATAATCCCGGGACTATGTTTGAAATTGTATCAAACGCAGATTAGACGGAAAAGCAACGGAAGATACAGAAGGCTTGCCTCTTCATCTTGCAGACTACTGCAAGTGTTCAGTCAATGATATGCAAGGTTAATTAATGTAAATCTGTTTGTTAAGATTGCAAAATGTTCTAATTTCACGTGAAAGACGTAAGGTTAGAATCTTTGACTACTATATTGGTCCATCCAACGCCAAATAAAATGCATTTGTGTTAGCAAGAAGTTCATTAAATAGTGCTTTACTGATTACTATGACAGGTAAATATAAAGTCAAATAAAGTTGCCTATTGTAAGCTGTACATCGTTTTAACCCCTCAATGTTATCTTCATAACTGTTAAGGGGCACAGGGCCCTGGGAGGGGCTTCGGCATCACAGGCGTTTCCGCACTCTCTTAAGACCCTCGCCTTGGAGCGGCTTCGGTCACCTGGGCATTCTTTAGTGGTAAAACTGAGTGTTCTGTGAGGGCATTCGGTTATGGCCTTGGCCTTGCTTGGGTCCTTGGGGCTGCTCGGACAGACAGCCTGGGGATCAACAACAACAACAACCCTTTCAGGATATGTGGATACAGTTTTTCATTATAATCTGGCTTTTATTAGACAATCTTCTGCAGCTTAGAAAGGATCTCTAGGAATCAAAAGAGTATAAACCACTCTGAATGAGTCCTCTGACTTCCAAAGAGTATAAACCACTCTGAATGAGTCCTCTGACTTCCAAAGAGTATAAACCACTCTGAATGAGTCCTCTGACTTCCAAAATACCTTCCTAAACTAAACAAAATCGTCTAATGTTCGCCAAAATAAAAGGAAGTAACGGTTCCTTGCATAGTTAAAGAGTCAATATGAGAGATTGACTATGCTCGATTATTTTTTACCTGGTGGACATTTCAATCCTCTAGCAGTAAATTTGTCGATATTTAATGGACAAAATATAAAACTACTGAGTCCCTGTGTCCTATTAACCTATTTAGTACCGGTAACGTACTTCTCAATGTAGTCTGGTAACTATTAGACGAATTTATTCAACTTAGGAAGGACATCTACCCCTTAAAAGGCTGCACACTATATCAATTAATCCTTTTAGCTTCGGTAGGGGAGGTGTTGTAACATGTACAGTATATTACACTTAAATATATATACTGTACATGTAAACTAGACTCACTCTCATATTATGCCCGCTCTTATTAATTACTCCCTATCAATTTAACTGTCATATTTGACCATTCACTGTTCCATCAGCACTCTAAGATAATTATATAATATATATATATATATATATATATATATATATATATATATATATATATATATATATATATATATATATATATATATAATATAATATATATATATATATATATATATATATATATATATATATATATATACAGTATATATATATATATACTATATATATATATATATATATATATATATATATATATATATATATATATATATATATATATATATATATAATAATTATATACTGTATATGTTATGCCGGGACATAATATTTCTATCCCGTTAATCAGTCTTTATTAAAATCCAATTATGGACTTATAGACGATAAATATCCTCAACAGGGACACGTCGAACACGTTCTTATTCACAAAATAGGTACTCAATCAGGTGCATACAGAACTCAATGACAACACACATGTAATTTATATGCATTTAGGTTATTCAAGGGCATAGGGTATATATGGATATTCTGATTACTTTTTACGATATACTCCGGATTTCTCAATACGTGCCAGAATCACAGCAATGTTTAGGTCACGAATATACCGAGCGCGGAAGTGAGGACTGAGTGTTAACTTAACTATTATAAGGAATAGTAAGCAACGCATAGAATGCATTTGACCATATATAATCAGTCTTTAACCCTCGGAATCCGGGAGGCCTCATATGAGGCAAACAAAAATATTGGCAGGAATCCAGTAGGCCTAATATGAGGAAAAATGCGCGGCTAAAAATCGCCGCTAAAATCAGCATAACTCGGCAACCACGCGTCGTAGCGATGTTATCTCAACGGCAGTCTACAGACAACAAAATGTTCTACAATTTGCAAAAAAATTGACTGCTCTAGGTGGTCTTAATCAGTAGCTACTGAATTATGAAGCTTGACTGTACGAAAATGGCCCCGGACACAGCGATCGGCCTCATATGAGGGCCCCCGTATCCGGAGGGTTAAGTAATGACATAGAATATAAATATATTGTGGTAATATAAATATGAGGTATGCAAAGTATTTATAAACACGTTACCTGTAGAATCAACCCTTGATAATATTATTTATGTGAGTCGAGTGTCTAACGTATTTTATTCGTAACTATAAATGAATTAATAAAGATTCTCTGAACACGAGAGAGAATTAAAAGGATTGAGTATTTAACTAAAGGCGCCCTGGCGTTTGGTTCGATAAACGCTGACGGGGGGGGGGGCGCGCGCGTGTAGTTTAAATCGCACGGGTAAAGGTAAATTGACCAGGTAGATAGCTCAGGTCATTCTAGTTACTGCGGTCTTGGATATTTAGTTTATTATTAGTGCGATTATAATCTTAGTATTCGAGAGAATCAGATGAAACTAAGATGAGAGGTATGATGAATTGTTTTTATAATTCAATCTCTACTTGACTTAATTTGAGTAAATTAATATATGAACATATATTTCGTCAATTGATTATATGCAAGAATAATAACTCGGGTCGAGGAATTCAGATTTAATATTTAACTCCTGACACATAAAGGGCAAAAGATTAATATCTCTTCTATAAAGATAGTAAAATATACAGTTAACAGAACTATAGTAGTTAACTAATATTAAGAAACGCTTAACTAAAATTAGCGTGTACGAATAATTAGTAGAATGTTAATTATACGTAAATGGCGCACACGACGAAGTTGTACTAATAAAAATACTTAAAAAGGTATAACAAGATATCTGAACTAGTTAGAGTCTGATAAAGAATTCACACAATAAGCGGTGTATTCGAGTGATGAATAATTAGATAACAGAATCTATGCCAGGCTAGAATTCCTAGACGAGAAGAATCAGAATTATCGACATCAGTAATAAAGTGAACGGGAATACTGTTCATACAATAATCAGTTAATGCTTAATCAAACGAGCATAACTGTATTAGTTCTCGTGAAGAAAGTATATAAAAGAATTACTAACGAATCTTCTCAAAGAGGGGGACTAAGATAAATATAATATGAAATTGAGCGTAGGTTTTAGGCAATAATTTAAATTTAGGAAGGGAATAAATACACGAAATACACTTCGACCTCAACTTGCAACATACATAGTAGAATAGACATATAAAAGGAGAATCCGTGAGTATTCGGCTAAGTGGATTAATTAACCCGAGTATGTAACGTATGCGTGAGACGTTATAATAGAGTTTTGCATCAAATATTAATACTAGATCTTGGGCACAGATCTATATCTAAATTAGCACTGTAATATTCACCTATTCTCCCTTACCTTCACAACGTAAGATACTCAAAAACACTTAGGGTAATATAGGAGGGTAGAGTTTATAGAGCAAGTCTGGCCGACGTTGAACGTAGATCCACAGGGCAGGACTTCAGGAGGGACTGCTTCTCACAATCAGGACTTCAGGGTCCGGACTTCAGGAGGTACACAGCAGGCTCGGCGTACTCTCAGGGGCAGGGGGAAGGGCTAGACAATTTTTCACTGCTGTTAGATGCCCCAGACTTTTCAGGCTTAAGGACATTACCCCAGTGGATGTTTGCTTGCTTTTCCTACAATTTCTTTGAGACTATGTTCGGCTTAATTCTTGTCTTTTACTTATAGGAACTCAATGTTATCCATTTCACGCACTTATGACGCAGAGGTTGCCAGATTAGCAATAATAAATAGAATTCTCTCACTCTTATAATTACCTCTCCAAAGTTAGTTTTCTGCCCACAGCTAACTCAAAGACAACTGCAGAGGTTGAAGTAACTAAACTAAAGGTTTCTAAATATCCATGATGGTAACAAAGACTTTAAAGTATCCCTAACAGGCTCAAAATCGCGTCATGTGCGTGAAAGGGTTAAAGGGATATTGTGAATCGTTGTGATTGAGTTGTTGCGGTTAATACTTAACTAAAACATACATGTTGATTAATAGTACTTACATAAGGATCATAGTTATTTTATTTAATACTTAGGCGGTATCTACTTAGCTTAGTACAGACATAATGTTAATCATAATGATTAGTTCATAATTGAGGTTCATTGTCAAACTTTGTAATAGTTTGACTCTCATTTCTTCTTCCTCGATGTTTGATGCAGGACCGTCGTAATTTGTAGAGTTGATTAGTCCCACTTTTTCCGGTAGCATTCCGGCCTTTGATGTTTCATTGGCATAAACATTTGTTCGTTATAATGCAAATCTGGTGGCTGGGCAAATGGTGGCTGGTGATTGGCGGGCATGGTTTGAAAGCTGTGTTGTGATAGGGTCACAGGATTTCCCTTTTCCCAGGGTGACTGTCCTAGGTGACCTCGCTCTGTGTTCCATAGAGTACGAGAAATTCCTGGAGTCATGGGGTGCTTGGGTAGATGTTGCTCCCTTTGGTTCTTGTGTTCTCGCTTCATCTTTCTGCTCACCTGCAAGCCAGCAATCTTGCAGGTGTCCATGGATTCCATTCTAATTAACCCCGTCACTTCAATATATATATATATATATATACCGGTATATATATATATATATATATATATATATATATATATATAAATATATATGCTTTGCATGTCTCACTCCCTAGACTGGAATTCAAGACCTCACGGGCCTCACCGTGTTCAGCGATATTGTGTAAAGGATATCAGCTTATGCCCGAGAGGAAGTAGTTGGAATATAGAAAAAAAACAAAAAATATGAAATAATGGGACCCAAAGGGGAACCGCACAGAGTAGCCGCGGTCAGAGAATCCTGGAACAACAGGAGAAAGGGATTTAGAAAGCAAAACATTTCCCATTCTCCAGAGAACGGGAAACATGACCAATTAACCCATTCTCTTATTTCCGGGCAAAACAGGTGAGTTGCCCCAAAATGCAGGTAAAGCCCCCCTATCACCGCCCCACCAATCACCGCCTCGCACGGCCCCACCAATCACAGCGCGGGGCTCAAACAACAAAGGAAAAGTTATCCCCTGAATACTACGATGAAAAAGTAATTATGTGTAGTGGAAAAGTATTTACGCAAGCTAAGCATAAAGAGCCCTGAGAATATTTAAATCGTTAGGGCCCGTCACCCTCGAGAAGGTGCCAAACGAGAAGGAAAGTGAAATGGTAATAGGAAGAAAATCATTACATAAACAATCCAAATAGCCAAAATAATTAGTGAACAGAAAATCACGAATTACATCATCAGGCTAGATAGTATAAGTATGAAACAGAGGTCAAAAGGACGAGTACCTCAGTGCGATGTCATTAAGCACCATAATATATTTTTCATGTAATTATTAGCCTCAACATAGCCAATTTTTATGTATTTACTATGCCCCTGTTAATACGAGATCATGCAACCTGACCAAGAGAAATACCCCAAATATAGCCTGACTGAAACTACAGGAAGTCAGTTCACACTCAGTAAGCTTACTCCGTCCGGATTATGCTGTCCGGGAGTATTACCCACCTACAAGCACTCCGTTCGGATTATACTGTCCGGGAGTATTACCCACCTACAAGCACTCCGTCCGGATTATACTGTCCGGGAGTATTACCCACCTACAAGCACTCCGTCCGGATTATACTGTCCGGGAGTATTACCCACCTACAAGCACTCCGTCCGGATTATACTGTCCGGGAGTATTACCCACCTACAAGCACTCCGTCCGGATTATACTGTCCGGGAGTATTACCCACCTACAAGCACTCCGTCCGGATTATACTGTCCGGGAGTATTACCCACCTACAAGCACTCCGTCCGGATTATACTGTCCGGGAGTATTACCCACCTACAAGCCCTCCGTCCGGATTATACTGTCCGGGAGTATTACCCACCTACAAGCACTCCGTCCGGATTATACTGTCCGGGAGTATTACCCACCTACAAGCACTCCGTCCGGATTATACTGTCCGGGAGTATTACCCACCTACAAGCACTCCGTCCGGATTATACTGTCCGGGAGTATTACCCACCTACAAGCACTCCGTCCGGATTATACTGTCCGGGAGTATTACCCACCTACAAGCACTCCGTCCGGATTATACTGTCCGGGAGTATTACCCACCTACAAGCACTCCGTCCGGATTATACTGTCCGGGAGTATTACCCACCTACAAGCACTCCGTTCGGATTATACTGTCCGGGAGTATTACCCACCTACAAACACTCCGTCCGGATTATACTGTCCGGGAGTATTACCCACCTACAAGCACTCCGTCCGGATTATACTGTCCGGGAGTATTACCCACCTACAAGCACTCCGTCCGGATTATACTGTCCGGGAGTATTACCCACCTACAAGCCCTCCGTCCGGATTATACTGTCCGGGAGTATTACCCACCTACAAGCACTCCGTCCGGATTATACTGTCCGGGAGTATTACCCACCTACAAGCACTCCGTCCGGATTATACTGTCCGGGAGTATTACCCTCCTACAAGCACTCCATTCGGATTATACTGTCCGGGAGTATTACCCACCTACAAGCACTCCGTCCGGATTATACTGTCCGGGAGTATTACCCACCTACAAGCACTCCGTCCGGATTATACTGTCCGGGAGTATTACCCACCTACAAGCACTCCGTCCGGATTATACTGTCCGGGAGTATTACCCCCCTACAAGCACTCAGTCCGGATTATACTGTCCGGGAGTATTACCCACCTACAAGCACTCCGTTCGGATTATACTGTCCGGGAGTCGCTCACCCTTAACGCTCTGCCTGGATTATACTGTCCAAAAGTCGTTCACCCCCGAGAGAGAAGGTGCCTGCTGTCCTGCCCCCTTGCCCTTGGACTCCTGACGAATTGGTCCCCTGACGTCCAGCCGCCGTGCCCGGAGCTCTACGACGCCCCGACCTTCGTACTTGGCTCTTCTCCTCCCCCACGCTATCCTAAGTGTTTCTGCGTATCTCAATTTGTGGCTATTGTTGAAGGTAAGGTAAGATATGCGAGTATTCCGGAAGTGTTAATAAGTTGATCTGTGCCCAAGATCTGTGCCAATTTATTATTCAATTATCTATCTGTGTACACGTTACATAGTCATTTGTCCTCCCATAAATCTTGATCTGTACAAGTGAATTAATAGTACCAGATATTACTCCGTGTATCCTTTGAAGTGTATTCCTTCGTGTATTATTTATAGTTCTACTTTGTGTACACGTTATATAACCCTATCTCAATTCAGGCTTAAAACGGAATTCTCTCAGATTTCACCTATATATGTTATTTATTCTCTTGTGTATCCAAGTTGAGGCGAAACTACCATTTACCTAGGACCTATCCCCAAATTTTAATCTATCCATTCTTTCCTTATTGAAAAGTCAAGAATCCCCCGTTGAGTTAACTTTAATTCTATTATTTGAGCTATCTAGTTTATACAAGTGCTATATATATATATATATATATATATATATATATATATATATATATATATATATATATATATATATATATATATATATAATTATATATATAATATATATATATATAATAATGGTTAATGATTTAGTGTTCGTAAGGGTTATAATTTGTCTTTATTCAACGTATATTGTGGTATTGTACAGTCGGGCTAATAAGTAATGTCTCGGCACCAAGTATGTTTTGATCAATAATTGGTATCAGCAATATCTAAGCTTCATTTCCCTATATCGAGTGAAATATATAAACATGTTCCTACACTTGCCCACCCTATTCAACATCTGACAGACATTAATACAGCACAGAGCAAGCCAAACGTAATGACAGCTGGGACATGACTTAATAGCGCCACCGTACGTGCCACCCAAGACTAGTTAGGCAGGTTATTGTTTAATCATTTTTAATATAACCCAAAGTTTATCTTAGACAAGTATTTTTGCTTAAACTTACACCTTCACAAAACCTGCGAATTTGACATGAAACCTATATAATTTCTGACGATTCTTGGTGTACTTCAGAATATGTTTATGTTATTTCCACCGGTTATCACTTGTTGTTCGTGTTTTCAAAATATATCACTGGGTTTGATGATATAGTATTGAATCTAAGGTATATACGGTGCAACGCAAATTAACCCCTTCTTTACCACGGACGTCTTTTTAATATTATTCTAGCTATGTTTAGAGGAGTTAGTGCTATTTTAGGAAGATCTGTGGTAGTAGAAAAGGATAAGTGAGATAGTTCAAAGACTATTAATTGTTTTAGGCCCTTAAGAAACTTAATAAAATCGTCTAATAGTAGCCAGAATAAAGTTAATTATATCACCGGTACAGAAGGGGTGAGGGGGGCTTTAGCACCGAAACGGACATTTTACCCAACAATATTTTGCAGTGATATAACTTTGATATACCGGTAACTGAATAATCTAGCCTCAACAAATATATTTCGGATTTAGTTTAGATTTTCCCCTTTACTCAAATAATTTTAAGTGTGGGACATAAAATATTATATAGTGATTCTGTATCCTGTCACACACAAAAAAAAGGGTGGACAAAATATTCTCTCTCGATATATAAAAGCTACGACCTTGCAGCCCTGAAAATGACGAGCCAGGGTATTATAACAAGTATTTCTTATCTATTTGATATTTTGGCGGCGTGTATGCATTCCAAGCAGCGCCTCGTATGCAAATTAGGTGGGGGGGTTGGATTATTTTATGCAACCGACTTTGATTCGGGGTTGTTGGGGTGGGGGTACGCTTTTTTATGCAACAGTCTCTGATTCGAGGTTGTTGAGGTGGGGGTACGCTTATTTTATGCAACCGACTTTGGGTATCGAAAACGGTCAGACCAATAGTTCGCCGACAGCCTTACTCATAAACTGTGTTCACTTAAGGGGTGGGTTTTAGTTTGCTCCCTAGACCTCCATCAAGCTTTTAAAAAATACCCCAAGACCCCCCTTCGAAATAGATTTGTAAATTTTTCGGTAGAAATATGTCCCGACTGAAGGTCGGTTCCTCTTAAATTAGTCTCGCTATCGCTCGCCTGGAAAAATCGACACTTATATGGTACGAAAGATAATAAACTGGATATAAATGGGGTGAAAGGTCTTAAAATAGCCAAACTAATGGGTAAAATGTCTTAAAATATCAAAATAAATGGGGCTAAACATGAGGGAGAAAGGGGTCCAGAAAAAATCCCTCCGTGGAAATCTCCCCTTAACCCCTTGAGGATTATGACGCGTTTTAGCAGTGTATTTTGAGTAATTTAGATGATTTCATTCAGCAAAGGAAGGATCTGTGGGAGTCAGGCATAATTGAGTTGGTTTTGAGCCCTTGGATTCCTAGAGGTCCTTCCTAAACTGCATCAACTCGTCTAATAGAATAACATAAATGTATATAGTTTGGTAATAGAATAACATAAATGTATATAGTTTGGTAATAGAATAACATAAATGTATATAGTTTGGTAATAGAATAACATAAATGTATATAGTTTGGTAATAGAATAACATAAATGTATATAGTTTGGTAATAGAATAACATAAATGTATATAGTTTGGTAATAGAATAACATAAATGTATATAGTTTGGTAATAGAATTACATAAATGTATATAGTTTGGTAATAGAATAACATAAATGTATATAGTTTGGTAATAGAATAACATAAATGTATATAGTTTGGTAATAGAATAACATAAATGTATATAGTTTGGTAATAGAATTACATAAATGTATATAGTTTGGTAATAGAATAACATAAATGTATATAGTTTGGTAATAGAATAACATAAATGTATATAGTTTGGTAATAGAATTACATAAATGTATATAGTTTGGTAATAGAATAACATAAATGTATATAGTTTGGTAATAGAATAACATAAATGTATATAGTTTGGTAATAGAATAACATAAATGTATATAGTTTGGTAATAGAATTACATAAATGTATATAGTTTGGTAATAGAATAACATAAATGTATATAGTTTGGTAATAGAATAACATAAATGTATATAGTTTGGTAATAGAATACATAAATGTATATAGTTTGGTAATAGAATTACATAAATGTATATAGTTTGGTAATAGAATAACATAAATGTATATAGTTTGGTAATAGAATAACATAAATGTATATAGTTTGGTAATAGAATTACATAAATGTATATAGTTTGGTAATAGAATAACATAAATGTATATAGTTTGGTAATAGAATAACATAAATGTATATAGTTTGGTAATAGAATAACATAAATGTATATAGTTTGGTAATAGAATTACATAAATGTATATAGTTTGGTGTAATAGAATAACATAAATGTATATAGTTTGGTAATAGAATAACATAAATGTATATAGTTTGGTAATAGAATAACATAAATGTATATAGTTTGGTAATAGAATAACATAAATGTATATAGTTTGGTAATAGAATAACATAAATGTTTATAGTTTGGTAATAGAATAACATACATGTATATAGTTTGGTAACAATTGAAGAGACCCCGGACAACATTTTTAGCATTTATTATTGACTAGGAATATATTTTTGTTTTCCACTTTTTCTTCGATATTAACCTAACATAACCTAGCCTATAATAAATGCTAACAATGCTGTCCGGGCTCTCTTCAATTTGTACCTATAGTTTTAGTTTATGAGCAGGATTCTTTGCGAACCATTTATTTTGCCTGTACAACGTATCCCATCTCGGTTGTCCAAAAAATACTCGCGGTCTGGTGTGCATACTAGTTGTGAAGAGTATCCGCACAATATATTTTACATAATATAATGTAATGTTTCTCTCCGCGTCTACCCTCACATAAACTAAAGCCGCGAGTTTATCCTTGACAGTTTGACGACAGCCAAGCTAAAATACTCGAAGGACCTCCACCTTAAAATGTTCT
Organism: Paralithodes platypus; assembly: GCA_032716605.1. Taxonomy (NCBI): domain Eukaryota; kingdom Metazoa; phylum Arthropoda; class Malacostraca; order Decapoda; family Lithodidae; genus Paralithodes; species Paralithodes platypus. The sequence continues at coordinate 26,679,741 of CM064508.1, read as the reverse complement.
TATAATACAGACACTGGACTTCTAAATATATATATTTGTTTTTGTTTTTTCGTTTGCTTGCATTTTGGTGACTAGATGTTTAAACAAAACATATTTATTTGCTTATATAGTTTAATTAACGTGCTACTAAACCCATTCAGTACGGACACATAAACTAAAGCCGCGACTTTATCCAGTAAACACCGGTTTGACGACAGCCGAACTATAAACCTAAGAATTCCGTTATAATCTAATGTATTTATCTCGCTCCCAACACCAAACACCTCCCAATAAAATTAATGAAAGCATATGATCCACCCGGGATTCGAACCTGGATTACCACATACAGATCTTAACACTCAAACCATTATACCATCAGTACAGTTAAAGGTTAAGTACATGACTACGATTATATATCCATTTATCGAATACTGGATATCAATCTGATCATGTACTAAATAATACAGATCTTGGATAATTTGTCTATAACTAACACCATGGTGTGGATACAGACACGTGAGCCCCTTATAACTAACACCATGGTGTGGATACAGACACGTGAGCCCCTTATAACTAACACCATGGTGTGGATACAGACACGTGAGCCCCTTATAACTAACACCATGGTGTGGATACAGACACGTGAGCCCCTTATAACTAACACCATGGTGTGGATACAGACACGTGAGCCCCTTATAAACATTTGAACGTTTTTTGTTTGTTTTATATATATATATATATATATATATATATATATATATATATATATATATATATATGAAAACGTAGCAATTTATTTTGTATTATGGTTGTCTTTTACTCACACAACTGTTTTCGATATCAACCCTCTTTGTACCGGCGACGTTGTATCAATTATATTCTTGGTATATTTAGACGAGTGTGTGCAGTTTAAGAAGGATCAGTGGTAGTAGAAAGGGTTAAGCCTGTAAATTACTGAAAGCCCTTTTTAAACTTATTAAAATCGTCTATTAGTAGCCAGAATAAATTAAATAAAACGTCACCGGTACGGAAGGGGTTAACATTTAGTTTTCCTGTCTTGTATTTATAGCACAGTTATATATTATCTAGCTTAAAGTAAAAAGGAATATACTATTCATAATTAATTTCATCAAACTTTTATGGCCTGCCTATTTGGAACAGAGTATAGTTCCTGCATTGCCCTCTTTCTTGAATTATCCAGTTGTCCTTGGTCTGTTTACTAACCCTTTAAATACCAGCGAAGAGTGCTATATTTTATTCTAGCTATATATTGACGATACTATGCAGCTTAGAAAGAATCATCTGTGGTAGTTAAAATGGTTGTTTGGGATATATTGAAGCCTTAATATTGCTAAGGGTCCTTTCTAAGCTGAATAATAGCGACAATGTTAAAAAGGACGTCCCTGGTACTGAATGGACTAATGGGTGACTCTATACAAGCCTTCCCCGATCATGCACGGAAGTCTGAAAATAACTAGATACCTTTACCCGTGGTATAAGCCTGTGTTACTCCACCCATATACTCTGCTCTTCTCTCTCTCTCTCTCTCTCTCTATATATATATATATATATATATATATATATATATATATATATATATATATATATATATATATATATATACATATATACACGTCACCACTATCTCCCCTTTCTTTCCTTCCTCAATCACCCCTCCCTCTCCATCTACCCCCCACCTACCCCCCCCCCCCTCCCCCGTCTCTCTCTCTCTCTCTCTCTCTCTCTCTCTCTCTCTCTCTCTCTCTCTCTCACCCACCACCTCCCAGCCAGCCCGTTTGATATTCATCTGGGCTCAACCCAAACTGATTTAGCGACCTGGAGGGTTTGGGAATAGTGTGTTTACCCGCCATAAACAAGGTTCCCCAACAAGCGGGTAGTTGACACCCAACAAATGGGGGAAGAGGCTAGTTATGGCTCAAGTTGGGAGGTATGACGGCTAGGTGGGAGTTGGGGGAGGGAAGGGGGATGGAGGTGTGGGAGAGGGGGGAAGGGATGGAGGTGTGGGAGGGGAGAGGGATGTCAAGGGAAGGATAGAGAAATGGAAGGGTAGTTGATATCTAACAACATTATAGAGGAGGCTAATCATGGCCCAAGTTGGGAGGGCTGACGGCTAGGTGGGAGTTGGGGGAGGGAAGGAGAGAGGGATGGGGGCTGGAGGTGTGTGGGTGTGTAGGAGGGGAAAGGGATGTTTGGGAGATATGAGAATGGGAGAGCGTATGTATATGAGAGGGATGTTTAAGGCTAGGATGTTATGGAAGGGTAGTTGACACCTAACAAATGGAGGAGGAGGCTAGTTATGGCTCAAGTGGGGAGGGATGACGGCTAGGTGGCAGTTTGGGAATGGGAAGTGAGGATGGGATGGAGATGGAGGTGAGTAGGAGGGAGGGATGGAGGATTGAGAGATGGTTAGTGTGGATGGGAGAGGGTGGGAGGGGAATAGAGAAGTTGAAGCGGAATTATAATGTACAGTATGGGAGGAACCACGCACATAAGGAAAAAGCTGTAGTCCATTTATGACAGGTACCGGGTAAGCCAAAAATCTTGACCACTAACCTCTTAAACTAAAAAACGACTAGAGTAATCGAGCTAATATTTTTATTTTCTACCATTTAGGAAGGGTCAGCCAGGGAATAGGTGTGGAAATATGTCGCCCATTTGCTCTAGCTCTTTTTGAGTTACAGAGATTAGGAGTCCAGTATTTCTGATTGCTAGGTGGTAATTGTGGATAGGGTTACATAGATTTAAGTAGATACAGACTACATAGACTTTGCAGTCTGTGCTAGGCAGTCCGGCATTTACTCTAAAATAAGAAATTACGGCTTTTTCATTACATTCTGCCAGTTATTAGACGATTGTATTCAGCTTAAGAAGGACGCCTACCAATTAATAGGCTACCGACTATCTCAATTAATCTTTTTAGCTACCATCTATTCATCCTAACCATCATCAAAACTTCTAAATGTAGCAGAAATTAAATAAAAAAATAAGTCGCCAGTCCAGCAGGGGTTAAGTCAAGGATACTAAAAAGGAGGAAGGGATAGAAGTGTGCGGGAGAGGTGAAGGGTTAGGGAGGGAATGTGGGGAGATGGATAGAGGCTTACTGGGAAAAAAAGGAGAGAATTGGGAATAAGAGATGGTAGTAGAGGATTGAAATGGAGAGACTGTGTAAGAAAGGCTTTGGATTTAGAGGAATGACTATAGATCAGGCAGGGGAAGTGGTGATGGACAGGAGTGAATGGAGAATGCTTGTGAATAGTTGAGTGAACACGTGGTCATTTGGAGTAAGGGGTCGGGCGCAAGTTGGACTAGATAATAGTCCATCAGGCGCCTGGCCCGGGGAGACGATTAATATGAAGGGTGTGCCTGGAAGTGTGGTGGGAGGGCTTGTGGCTTTGGCTCTGCTGCATGTCTGCCTGCCGAGATCGGAACCTCTCCGGGTGGTCGGAGGCCGGGGGAGTGCTGGAGCGACCTTGGTGACCCTGGTCTCTGGGTCTTCTCCTGGGTGACCTGGATGTGTGTGAGTTTGTGCTTTTTATCTGTGTTTGTTTGTTGTTTTGTGTTGTTTTTGTGTTTTCCCTGTTCTTGCTCTGTCTTGAGTCGGCTACCCCCAAAATGGGGATTGGGCCTGAGCATATAGATAGATAGATAGATAGTAGAGGGGTAGAAGAAAGATAGGTCAGGTCAGGTGAAGGTATTGAGGGATAAGTCTACAACGGCACCTCGTAGCTACTATCTACTTTCCTATTTTCTGAAGAGTGTAGAGAGGGGAGAAGGGGTGTTGCATAGATAGGAAGCTGTTGGAGTGGCTTTGTTATGCGTGTTATTAGTCTGTATATGGTGATGGTTAAGGTATTGAAGGATAAGCCTTTACAACGGCACCTCGTAGCTACTTTCTAGTTTCCTATTTTCTGAAGAGTGTAGAGAGGGGAGAAGGGATGTTGAAGAGAGAGGAAGCTGTTGGAGTGGCTTTGTTATAGTGTTATTAGTCAAAGTGGGATCGTTGGTCAGGAAAAATAGAGAGAGGAGGTTGAAGGGAAAAGAGCAGTATTACCAATTTAGCTACTTTCCAGCTAAATCTAGAGGTATTTACTTCACTCTAGAGGCAAATGTTTACATCTACTGTATAGTTCATTCATTATAGGTAGGCCAAAAGTCCTGACCCCTAACCTCTGTAACTAAAAACAGGCTAGAGCAAATGGGCTGTACTTTTCCACAGCTATTCCTTGGCTGACTCTTTCCAAATAGTAGAAATATTAGCTCGATTATTGAAGTCCTTTTTGAGTAATGAGAGGTTATAGTCGAGATTGCTGGCCTGCCTATAATGGACAAAGTATAGTGACATGCATTGTAGCGACATTCCGTAAGTTTGAGCCATTTTGGAGCGATGTTGTAGAGATTGTGCCATTATTCTAGCGGTTTTTGGCATGTATATACTATCTAGCGGACTTGATTTGGTAACCGTGAAAGAGAAGATAGGGAAGTGGAAGGATGGTTGACGCCTAGCAAATGAGGGTGGAGGAAGGAGGGGGGGGAGGTTGACGGGTTAAAGGGGGAGGGGCGTATGTATTTGCTAATATATATATAATATATATATATATAACGTATATATTTATATATATATATATATATATATACAGTATATATAGATATATATAATTTTTCTTGTTTCCTCCCTAGACCTCCATCAAATTTAAAAAAAAAAAAAAATAATACCCTCCCTCAAGATGTATTTGCACATTTTTCGATAGAAAAATTGTCCTCTTATTTTACAGGCTCGCTATTGCTTGCAAGGAAAAAGTCGACACCTAAATGACACGAAGTCTAAATATTGACAAGTAAAGGGGGCGAAAGGTCTTAAAATTGCCAAACTAATAGTCCGAACGTCTTAAGATCTAATGGGGCTAAACGTGAGAAGAAGGGGGTGTAGAAAAACGACCCATTTCCCCTTAAGGGGGAGTTGGGGATTGGAGAGAGAAAGAGAGAGGGATATAGCTATGTGAGAGGGATGCTGGAGGATTGGGAGAGAAGGTCGCGAAGCAGGAAAAGTTTTTGTTTTTTTATTAATTGCAGAAAAAAAGGAGAGAGAGACAGAAAGAGAGTATGTGAACGAAAATACAGGGATGGGAGAGATGTCAAACAAAAATATTATGAGGGGAAAGGGAATGATGGTGGAATGGGAATAAAGAGATGGAAGGGTAGTTGACGCCTAACAGACGAGGGCGGAGGGTAGTTATGGGCGTATGTGGGGGGGAGACGGAGGGGGGTAGGGATGGGAGAATGGGTAGAGCATATAGCGGTGGAGATGTGTGGGGTAGGTAGTGGATGGGGAGAGAGAAGTAGAACACAGGAAATAAAGTGTGTGGAAGGGTTTTGTAATGGAAAGAGATGTAGAGGGTAAGAGAGTGGAGTAGGAGAGGATGGGAGAGAAATAGAGGGGTGAAGATAAATAGGATAGATAGTACTTTAAAACTCATAAACAAAGCCTAAGAGGTTACGCAAATTGGAAGTGGGTGCAACTTTATTGACGTGACTGTACAAGGTTAATTTGAATAGTTTTTTATAAAAGTATCTGTGCCAGAAGTGGCTAACCCCTTCTGTACCGGCGATGTCTTTATTATTGTATTCTAGCTACATTTAAACGACTTTGTACAGTTTAAGAAGGGTCTGTGGTTGTAAAGGGGTTAAGTGAGATAGTTCAAAAACTGGTAATTGCTGGAGGCCATTTATTTAACTGCACACAATCGTCTAAATATAGATAGAATACAACTTAATAACCGTCGCTGGTAGAGAATGGGTTAAAAAGACAAAACAAAACATTATTAGTGGTTCACTTTTTAAGACATACAGCCTGACCCTATAGTTGCACACATACAGTACATGTTATTTCTCGTCGTGATTTTAAGTATGAACGTTAAATTAGTGTGACTGAATTGCAATTGTTATGTGTTTTACTTATCAGTTAACTAATCAGATGAGTTAACCACTGCGTAAGAAACTACACTCATAATAATTCAATCATGCACTTTATATTTCCATGGATAAGATCACGGAGAGGAACATAACTCATGTGGGCGACTGTACCCTCGAACAGCAAAACGAACCTCCGAATTGTAAATATTGGGTAAAGAAATAATGAGAACATTCAATTTGGTTCGGGATATAGCTTCGAAAATGTAACCCACTTCTGTACCAGCAACGTCTTTGAAATTATATTCTGGCTATAACTAGACGATTTTGTACAGTTCAAGAAGCATCTGTGGTACTAACAAGGGTTAAGTGAGATAATTCGAAGCCCGTTTATTGCTGGAGGCTCTTTTTCAAACTGAATAAAATCCTCTAACAGTAGTAAGAATGAAATTAAAAGGACGGACCGGTACTGAATGGGATAAGGAGGAGTTTAAGAAGACCTGACGTGAGACAACAATACTCACCAAATATAATGTGAAACGCGAGACAGAAGGTAGAGAAGAGAAAACACTCATGGCTTTGATGGTCAGTTAGTTCGTCGGTTAAAATAGGACTTCAGAGGCTATCAACCCTTCTGGATTATCAAGCCAGCACACTGTAAGTCAAGAATAGAGTCAGGACTGGAGACCCTTTTCGAGAACTTCAAGACCTTGCTTTGTTGGGTCATATTGCTAACACAGAAAAAAACTTAGTTATTAAAATTGTTGGAACCAATTTTGGGCTGCAGTTCACGAGAAAGGCATTGGATATCATGGAGAATGACCGATCGTGAGGTAGAAGTGTGAAAGAGAGAGAGAGAGAGTGAGATTGGATAAAAGTGAAAATGATCTATCGTGATGGAGAAGTAGGGGAGTGTTATTGTAGAGGGGGTTTGGATTACCTTAATGGTGGTTTAGTGTGTGTGTGTGTGTGAGAGAGAGAGAGAGAGAGAGAGAGAGAGAGAGAGAGAGAGAGAGACAATAAAAGCTAAAGAAAGAGAAAGAGATAATGTAAGAGAGAAAGAAAGAGAAAAACAGAGATAGAGAAAGAAAAAAAACAGAAAGAGAGAAAGAGAAAGAACGAAAGAAAGAGAGAAAGATAGAGCGTATGTGTGTGTCTATCAATCTTCATAATAAATACTGCTAGTTTTCTCTCCGACAACAGCTAGAATATTGAAACACCATCTGAGAAGGAGCACTTTATTGACAACGTTTCATAGACAGCTTCTTTAGGTCACTGTAAACAGTTATCAATAAAGTGCTCCTCTTCAAATGGTGTTTCTATTCATTCTGTAAACTTTTCCAAGTTCACTTAACCCTTCCTGTACCGACGACTTAATTTATATTTGATTTCAGCTACATTTAGACGATTGTATTAAGCTTGGGAAGGCTATATGGTAGCTAAAAGGATTAAATGAGATAGTCTGTAGCATTCTAATGGGTAGACGTCCTTCCTAAGCTGAACAAAATCGTCTAATAGTAGCCAGAATAGAATTAAAAGGACGGCACTGGCACTAGACGGGTTAATGTTATATACTACAGTACAAAAATATAAAACATAGAATGGGCTGTTGGTTGGATGACTCGCAAAGTATGTATGTGTGTGTGTGAGAGAGAGAGAGAGAGAATGCTATCCCTAGTGATCTCGTAGTGAGGATGTCCGCTTCCTTTGTGTGTGGGTTATAATACACACACACACACACACACACACACACACACACAATCTCATGGACATTCTCTATATACCGTTTAAATGGATTCGCGCGTTACAGGTACACGCACACAAACACACACACACTCTCTCTCTTTCTCGTAATCAATGGTGTTTCTTCTGAGTGGACTGCAGTCACTTCTGGAGTTCCACAGGGATCTGTCCTTGGCCCACTGCTGTTCTTCTGAGTGGACTGCAGTCACTTCTGGAGTTCCACAGGGGTCTGTCCTTGGCCCACTACTGTTTATCATGTATGTCAGTGATATAGATATTGGTCTGGTGAGTATGGTCTCCAAGTTTGCAGATGACATAAAGCTTGGAATTAATGTGAAGGACCCCAAAGGGGTTGAACAGCTCAGGATGGACCTCAACAGACTGGGTGAATGGTCGGTGACATGGCAGATGCCTCTAAACTTGTAAAAGTGCAAGGTGATGCATATCGGCCAAGCAAACCCCAATTCAGGCTATTCACTATTGGGAATGCCTCTAGAAGTGACTCTTGGAAAAATATTTGGGTGTTCTGATTAGCAGTGACCTAAACTTTTCCAAGCAGTGCATTGAAGTAGAGAAGAACGCTCAGAAATTATTGGGCTATATTAAGAGGTAATTTATGTATAGAAATACGGAAATACTCCTCACACTTTACAACACTCTGATACAGCCTCTCCTGGAGTATGCTGTTCAATTCTGGTCTCCAGCACTCAGGAAAGATCTAGAGCGACTGGAAAGAGTACAAGCTAGGGCTACAAAGCTTGTACCATCGCTTAGAAGAATGAGCTACGAGGGCCGGTTGAGAGCTCTTGATCTCTTCCAGTTGGAGACACGCAGACTACGAGGTCAGGTCATTGAAGTTTTTAAAATAAAATGGGTTTGACAATGTGGATTATAGCAAAATGTTTAGCCTCAATATGAATACAACAAGCAACCATGGCTGGAAATTAGTATTGAAAAGGTTCAGCACTAGTATTTGTGGAATTTTGTTTTCTCACATATAAGATCTGTTCTACCTGGAACAAACTTCCCTCAGAAGTTTAAATAGTTCTTCAGTAAAGCAGTTCAAGAAGAGAGTAGAGTGTATCTTGCACACTCTGTAAAGAGTGTAGTGCAGTAAACAGTCTCTCTTCTTCCACTTCGAGTATCTCTCTCTTACCTATACCCCCTTGTCAAGCTCAATACACACACCCATATTTATAACCTACTCTGTTAACATACACATGCATTTATGCATAATTTCTTAACTTCATAATTACAATATGGCGCATCAAGGTCAAACCGATTAAGGGGGAGGTAGTTGTTTTTTCTCTCTCATGTTTAGTCCCATTAGCTTTTAAATTTGATGACGTGTGTTTCATTAGTTTGGCCATTTAAAGACCTTTCGCCAAATGTCTTTGTCATTGCAAAGCCCTTTCGTGCCATTTTAGTTGTTGATTTTTTTCCTGGCGAGTGATAGCAAGCCTGTTATTCTAGGAGGAATCGGCCTTCGGCCGGAACATTTTTCTTCCGAAAAATGTATACATTTATCTTGAAAGGGGTCATGGGTTTTTTTTTATTTTGTTTTGTTTTTTGTTCAAAGATTGATGGAGGTCCAGCGAGGTTATTATAAAATAGGAATATAAAAAGGCCAATAAATATCCACTACCCCCCTTAACAGACTGATGAAGTGTAAGTTGGTGAACATATACAATACAGACATACACAGATAGTACACACACATGCACACACACACACACACATGAGCTGAAGAGTATATATAACACCTTCATACTCCCTAAGCTCACGTACGCCTCTCCCGCCTGGTCCTCCTCTCTAACCCTGACACACCAACGTCAATTTGAGAGCGTGCAGAGGAGGGCATGCAGGATCATCCGGGGTGGCACATATCCAGGGTACGAGGAAGCTCTCACCACCCTTAGCATACCTGCACTTTCAACCCACCACTACAACACACTCAAACAGTTTGCATCTAAGCTGCTTGTTCACCCACGACACAGAAACTTAATTCCACCAAACGCCCCTAGACCAACACGTGCAGCTTGTCACTTCAACACACTCCAACCAATAAGAGCAAGAACTGACAGATATAAAAATAGTCCCATCCCAACCATTGTTAATATTATTAATAATGTGTAATAACGGCCTGTCACACCATATAAACACGCCCACCTTTAATAATGTATGCATAAGTGTGTGTGCGTGTGTGTATTAGAATATAGTTATGTATGTATTTGCTTGAGTTTGTTTATGTATATTTGTATATATGTATATGTGTATATGTGTATCTATGTATGTACAGTATATGTGTATGTATGTGTGCGTATATGTGTATGTATGTATGCGTTATTTATGTATATATATATGTGTCTATAGTGTATACTGTTTGTGGTTCGAGCCCGGCTGAGAGTATCAGGTGGATAAGAGAAGAGCATATATGCATGTAATGTGCATATATTTATGTATATGTATGTCTGTGTGTATGTGCTGTCAATGGTTCGAGCCCGGTTGAGAATATAAGGTATATAATATATATATGTACTGTACGTGTATTTGTATGGTCATATGCACATATGTATGTACATATGAGCGAGAACATATTGCTCACTAGCGCAACTTCTGATTATAAATCTATGCATAAGCATTATCTATTATTAAGTGTTCGCGTATCTTCATCCATGTATTTCCACCCTTAACAATAGAACGCCCAGCTTTTCCACATTTCGCCTTCTATCACACACACACACACACACACAAACGAACACACACACACACACACCTACACTACCGAGGATTAACCTCCCATTGTAGTAGGCTTTACCTGGCCCTACCTGTACGGACTTGAATTGCCGCTCCCTCTTTACCCTTTACCTCTTTACCCTGACCCTACCAAAAAAGTTTTTGTATGTATGTATGTTTGTGTGCATACGTGAGCGTTTGTGTATACGGACATGTGCACACTTTCTGCATGTTCTTATGTTCTTATGTATGTATGTATATGTATGCGTATGTATGTGCGTACGTACGTGTATATATGTATGTTCTGTATATGAGTAAGTAAAATAAATGTGTATATGTACTGTATATAACTTACTCTCATGGTTATTTTATGATAATTTGTATTCTGCACCTGCATCATTATTGTATTTATTTATTTGTTTTGTAAACTGAGCTTACCATCTTCATATCTGTACATCTCATGTTCATCCACTAAATTGTAAAATGTGTATTTTCAGCTCATAAGGCTGCCATTCTTTAATAAACCGTTTATTATTATTATTATTATTATTATTATTACACACACATACACATACGCGCGCGCGCGACACACTCACACGACACACAAACTGCATTTCAAAATAGAATACATACACATACACAAATTATCTCGTATCTACCATCACAATCATTCTTTCTTGCTTAAATGTAAGGTATTAGGAGTACAACAAACTATTGAAAACATTTGCATATACACTATGTGACTATAGTATTAAAAACAAACTAATCTTCCCTACCAACTCGTAAGGACTGGAACATGATATACAGGCAATAAAGTGATCATTAAACAGTACATTAAAATACAAATATAAAAAGCCAAAGTTCTTTCAAAGGCAGTCATGTATGCTAAAATAATCAAGTTTTTTCAATTATGCATGCCAACGTAATCATGTAAGGACGTAACTAAAGGAAGCACACACACACACACAGACATACATACAATAGTACACTCGCTTACACACACACACACACACACACATACATACATACATACAAGTACACTCGCTTACACACACACACACACTAAGATACCAGCCCTTGTTATAGATCTGGAGGAGTTAGGGCTGCATAAACTGTACTGTATGATGCGGGTCTTTACTTGCTAAGGGAGAGGTATCGGAGTGAGTAGTCGAATCAGGTTTCACACATTTATTATATTTAATAGGAGTAGAATCATAGGACGTAATAGTCCCAACATGGCATGACATAGAATGGGGTATTTTATATACACTGGGTCTACCTTTAAGAGGTTACCCGAATTAACAGAGTACAATTGGCAAACAATCAGGTATCAACTTTATTCTCTCTACCTGTACATGAACAAGGAAATAGGACAAGTAATATACTGTGTATACAAGACGTACACAGAATTAGACAAGGATGATATATATTAAATAATCAAGAATGATGCTCGTGAGTGTGGTTGGAATGTAAGGGGGGGGGGGGGGGGAATCTAACTGGACTCTATTATGATATAAGATAAGGCAGAGTTAGTTATCTATGAGTAGCCAGCGGTCAGGCGACTGAGAGGTCGTTCCAACATGTAACAATCTACTCATAGAATAACGATATTAATTACTGATAGCGTACTGAGGGTTTGACTTTAACCCATAATTAGCGGCGAGCAACATAAGTCGAGTTAAATAAAGCTGGACTATGTGGCGGCGCTCGACATAACTCGAGTGGCAATTTCAGCACGTAATGTGGCTGAGAGAGAGAGACAAGTGGTGGCAGGAGACTAGCGAGCGTATGACTGTTCCAGACCACCGCGGCGTACCTACTGACACAAATCTCAGCTCCCTCCTCCCTCTCTCACTCGCTACATACTCAATTATGTACTGAAAGTACCGAATTACCTGCTTTTTGCACTCGCGTTGCACGGTTATTGCAAGAAAACTATCCATCATACAAGGATCGTTATGGTGTCATTCGAAAGCTCTGTTTATGCCCTTTCAGGGATAGGTACTTGTTTTACGTTCTGGGTCTTATTTAGGCATGAAAATGATCACGTAAACAGCCCTATTTTGGCTAAAAACACCCCGCTGTGCTGTACACATAAATAAACCGTATAGGCCGCTCGTAAGGTGTTAAACAACAACTGATCAAATGGAAGTTACGTTAATTGGGGACCTGAATTGGACAGAGCACGGATAACTTGTGCAGTGAGGCTGACAGAGATAATTAAATACTCTTTGCGTCCAACAACGAATGGCTTCTGCAGTGATGCTGACAGAGGGACCAGGAGATAATTATTAAATACTCCTAAATGTTTCTACTACACTGAGACTTTGGGCTTTGGAGCACCTAGGGAGGTCTTGAACACTCAGCTCAGGAAGGAAAGTGAGATACTTTCCCTAACCTGGTCTGAGTACCTATTCACTCCTTAGGTCTTCCTAGGCCTTGATTGGCTGCACGGAAAAAGGGCGCCTTTGGCCTTTTCTAACACTGACATAGGCCCTTGTCGCTCTGGCAATGGGGAGATGGGGGATAGCAAAGGTAGGACCCGCAATATTTGGTTCCGTATCCCCTCCCAAGTCCACTCTACAGGTCAGTGTGTGGGGGTCGACACTGGCTCCTGGCTGTAGGGTTGTGCCAGGTTCTGTTGGCTTTGGTGCTGTGGTCGGTTTGGGGCGCCCTGGTAAGTTCGGGGGGGGGTGCAGGTGGCTGGTTGTTGTGGGTGACTTGCCTTTCCTTAGGTATAACACACACACATACGTACACCATCACACCATCATGTACAGTATATTACAGGTACAAATACACCGACATGGCCAATATTATATAATGACTTATATACAAACATTACATGTGGTGACTGACCTGGAATATAATTATAATTATAATTATAATTGGATGACCTGAGGCTTGAGAACTTTTTTATTATTCTGTTGAGCTTAACCATTTCAAATACATGATGCCACACGGTATTTCTTGTTTTTGTATTATTATTATTATTATTATTATTATTATTATTATTTTTTATTTTTTTGTGATGAAAGTCAAGTCCCTAGACTTCCATTAAGCTTAGAAAGATACCCCAAAGAGCCCCCTTCGAGACGAATGTGTGCATTGTTCGGTAGAATAATGCCCCAGCCAAAAGCCTTGTTCCTCCTAAATTTCAAAGAAATGGGGCGAAAGGTCTTAAAATCGCCAAACTAATGCGGCTGACCATGAGGGAAAAGGAGGTTCAGAATAAAACACTCCCTGAACCCCTTCACCACCAATACGTAAGTTTCATCATATTCTGGTTACCATTAGATCTATCTATCTATCTATTGCCGGACGCCTTACTCCCCTTACGAGGGTGGCCATACACAGAATGCCCCCAAGCGAGCCTATTCCCTGTGAGAGGGACAACCCGAGCCAGTTTAGTGAAGGACTTACAGGATTGACCACTCAATTTAGGATCCGTCCAACTCCGAGGCCCTCTGTGTACCATTAGAGGATTTGGTTTAATTTGTAATTTGTTAATACGACTCAAATGGGTAAATACGATCTCAATAAGCCCTCTTATTAACATAGGTCCTTCTTAAACTGCATACAACCATATAATTTCAGCCAGAATCAAAGTTAAAAAGTCTCAATGGTGCAATTAAAGGGGTAACATTAAAGTAGAAGCTTCGCAGGACTGACACACAAACTAAACATCCCTAAAATACAATGCTCGAAAGTGGCAAAATCAATCCTATGCCTCAATACAAATTTGACATTATATCATAAAAACCCACAAGACGTCAGACCAAAGAGTGTTAACCCCTTCGGCACCATGACACCTTTTAACCTTTGATTCTGGCTAAAATCAGATAATTTTATGCAGTTTAGGAAGGACCTATGTTACTAAGAGGGTATATCGAGATAGTATTTACCCATTTGAAACGCAGAGGTAGATTACAAACTAATATAATCGCCTAATGGTAACCAAAACATGATGAAAATTATGTATTGGTGGTGAAGGTGGTTAAGCTTGTAGTGCTTGTTTTTTGGTCTATTCATTTATTTACTTACTTATTTTTAGGTTTCCTCGCTAGAACTCCATCAAGCTTAAATAATATACACCCCCTAGATCCCCTTTCAAGATTAATTTGTACATTTTTCGGTAGAAAAATTTCCCGGCCGAAGGCCGGTTCTTCCTATTATTACAGGCTTGCTATCGCTCGCCAGGAAAGAATCGACATCTAAATGGCACGCAAGGTCTTAATATTGACAAAGAAATTGGGGCGAAACGTCTAAAATCGCCAAACTAATGGAACGAACGTCTTACAATCTCAAAACTAATGGGGCTAAACATGATAGAGAAGGGGGTCCAGAAAAAGCGACTACCTCCCCCTTAAGGTTACATACAGTATTGTCTGGTGGCCAATGTATACCCCAACTTCTGAATGCGACTGTGCTGCTGGACAAACGAAGCAAGAGAGAGACCTTGAAGTTGTGGCGCGGCGGTATGTTCGTAATTATTACCTAAGTCAATCCTCAACTAATGTAGTAAGAGGTTAGCATGGCAAAATATCTCTTCTACCCTCCACTCCTTACCCCTCCTCTCCTCCCCCACCCCCTCTCCTACCCCACCTAATACCCTCCACCCCCTACCCCCACCTCTCCTACCCCACCTACTATCCCCACCCCCTACCCCAACCTCTACCCCCACCCCGAATAAAGAGCGTTCTGTGAGTTCTAAAACGGCAACTTTAAAGGTTTTCTATGCAAAATACATTTTCAGATTTAGAGGAACTAGTGTTTACAGAAAATCATGACGTGATTGGCATAACAGAATCTTGGATCAATAAAGACGATAGCATTTGTTTAGCAGAGTGTTCACTTCCCGGTTATGTAATGTTTGAGAAAAGCCGAATAAATAGAAATGGAGGTGGCGTTTTACTTTATATCAAAGAAAGTCTTAACCCGACCCTCTTGTCAAAACCTCAAATTGTGAAAGTCGACACATTCTTTGTGCTAATAAAGAATAATAAAGGTACAATAATAATAATCTCATTAACCCGTGGAGCCCCGGCTAGTTTTGTAATGTTTGCGCACCAGAACCCGGCCAGTTTTCAAAAAAATGGTTTTATTCCAGAAACAATAGCGAATGGGTTAGGAATGAAGGAAAAACCACGAAAAACCGCTCAAAAAGCTTAAAAAATGGTCCTACAGAGCCCCAGAAAACGGATTTTATAAGAGTAAAAAATTGAAGGCAATTATCCCAAAAAAACAGGTTATTGCGCGCTCGCGCGCACGCACGTGGACTTTGAGAGTTTTCAATCATCGGCACGGTTGCGTGGGATACGTACACAGTTCCCATACAAAGCTGAGCCCTCTTGAGTGGCTACACCTGAGGTTACGGTCGGCGCAATTAGGGTGACGCGCCAGGCGCGTCTCTGGGGCTGTGCGTTGCATACATCGCCGACGCGTCAGGCGCGTCGCTGGGGCTGTACAGGTTAATATACAGACCTCCAGCTCAATCAGTGCAAACTGACCGAGAAATTTACGAACAAATTGCAGATGTAAGTGACTCACAAGATATCGTAATTTTTGGCGACTTTAATTTACCTGTGACCAAGTGGGGCGATACTCTTACTTCACACTCCAGACATGACTTGCATGCGAACTTGCAAGAGAGTTAGCTCTATCAATTTGTTCAATCGCTGACCCGTGGTAATAACTTTCTTGACCTTATACTTGCAACAAAAGAAGAATTAATAGAGAATTTGAATGTTGGTGATGAATTCAGTAACAGCGACCATCGTACAATAACTTTCAGTTTAAAGTTTACTAGTAACGAACCAAATAGCAGCATCGAGAAAGTCCCTAATTCCAAGAACTTAGAGCTATGTTTAGAGAAACTGACTAGAGCTTTCTAATTAGCAATAACGACATAAATTCATCTTGGGAATTATTCGGAACCACTTACCTAAAAGCAGTGCAAGACTGCAAACCATCGAAAATACGGCGTACAGGCCATAATGATAAGCCCAAATGGTGGAATAAAGAGATTTCAGACTGTCTGCTTGCTAAAAAGTTTGCTAATGATAGATTGAAATCCTCACAAAATGACGAAGAACTGGTGAAATTTGTAGAACTACGACGTAAAGCCAAAAAGTTAATTAAGCAAAGTAAAAAGACCCTAGAGTTACATGTTGCGAATCAAAGTCAAACAAACCCGAAAGAATTCTATAGTTATATCAGAAAGAAATAAGTAGTTACTGCAACTGTTGGACCATTTGTCGATGAAAATGGAGAATACACCAAAGACGAAGTACAAATAACCTTCTTTGCATCAGTTTTTACAACAGAAGACCTCAGTGATATCCCTACAGCATCGCCGATTCAGATTGATAATGCTGATGTTCTAAGCAATATCACCATTACAGAGAGAGAAGTATTGAATTGTTTAGATAAACTCAAGGTAAATAAAATGCCCAGACCTGATACAATCTCACCTGGAGTTTTAAAGGAAGGTAAGGATGAGCTCTCCAAACCACTGACATTGTTATTCAATAAATCCTTGCAGTCTGGAACTATGCCTGATCAGTGGAAGCTAGCCAACGTAACGCCGACATTAAAAAAGGCAGCAAATCCCTACCCAGTAACTATCGTCCAATTACCTTAACCTCAGATGTATGTAAAATGCTAGAAACACTCCTAAGAGACAGACTCGTAAATAACTTAGAGGAAAATAACATACTTAAAGATACTCAACACGGCTTTTGCAACAAACACTCCTGCTTAACAAATCCCTTAGACTTCTTTCACGATATCCTCAACCTCTATGATGAGACTAAAGCTGTATATATTATATACCTTTATTTTCAAAAGGCGTTTGACAAAGTTCCCCACAAACGTTTACTGCTAAAACTAAACGACGGTGTGTTGAAGTGGATAGAAATTTGGCTCAGCGACAGAAAGCAAAGAGTAGTCATAAACGGTAAGGCATCTAAATTGACCAATGTAAGTAGCGGGGTACCCCAGGGATCATTACTAGGACCAATTATCTTTCTAATTTACATCAACTACATAGATGAGGGTCTCACCTGTACAATCTCAAAGTTTGCTGATGATACAAACATTGCAAATAGCGTACTCTCAAAAGAACAGGTTGACGATATGCAACACAATCTAGATAAGTTGTCATGTTGGGCCCAAATTTGGCAAATGAGTTTCAATGCGGATAAATGTAAAGTACTACATATCGGATACCAAAATGAGAAAGCAAACTATTCGATGAATGACACTCAGCTTAAGAGTGTAGACAGAGAAACCGATCTGAGAGTAACAATATCGAGTAACCTAAAACAGAGTCAACAATGTTCAGAAGTTGTAAAGAAGGCAAACAAAATAATTGGCTTTATAGGCGGGTCATTTGAGCATAAATCCAAGGAAGTTGTCCTAACTCTTTACAATTCCTTAGTCCGGCCTCTTCTGGAATACTGCGTTCAATCCTGGTGCCCTTATTACCAAAAAGATATAGACAAGCTAGAACGAGAGTTCAACGTACAGTTACCAAAATGATACCTAGCCTAAAGAACAAACCATACGAGGAGCGTCTTAGAGAATTAAATCTATTTCCTTTAACCCAACGCAGATTAAGAGGCGACTTAATTCAAGTGTTCAAAATTATCAAAGGCATTGACAATATGAACTGTAGTAAATACTTCACTATCGACCAATCTAATTACACGCGGGGAAACGGTTGCAAAATTATTGGTAAATCTTTTAACTCTCACGAATCTAAGAATTTCTTCTTCAATCAAGTTGTCAACTTGTGGAATGGGCTTCCCCGAGACGTTATAGACTGCAGCACCGTTAATTCTTTTAAACTTCGCCTAGACAAACATCTTGCATCAAACCCGCGACTGACTGCGTTTGTAAATTAATTACTTTATTATATAACTTTAGTATATAATTGAGTATATTAATACTGTACAGTATATTACTAAGACGTTACTCTCTTTTCCCCAGATATATGAAAGATCACTTATAACTGTGTTATGTTACTAACCCATCTGTCCCCTACTAACTTCCTAATCCTGCCACGGACATTAGTTCCAGGGCAGTAGTTCCGTTTCCAATTTTCCTTTACCCACTCTAAGCCACTGTTTGGACACTAGATCCTCATTGTTTTGTAGAACAAGTAACCTAGAGGGGTCACTAGACCTAATGTTCCCTGATTTCCTTTGTACTCCTTTGTACCCCATCTCCTACCCTCCACCCTCTACCCCCACCTACTACCCTCACCTCTACCCCACCCCCTCTCCTACTCCACCTACTACCCTCTACCTACTACCCTCCACCCTTTACCCCACCTACTACCCAACCTCTCCTACCCAACCTACTACCCCCACCTACTACCCTCCACCTACTACCCTCCACCTACTACCGCCACCTACTACCTCCACCCTCTACCCCCACCTACTACCCCCACCTCTACTACCACCACCTACTACCCCACCTACTGCCCTCCACCCCCACCTAGTACCACCACCTCTACTAACCCAACCTATTTTTTTTTTTTTTTAAATAGAAGGCCCCACCCCTTTCCCATTCTTAAGTAAGCCATTTTAGATTTACAGAAGAGTGACCATTACTTGCATTACTGCATGTCCACAAACATTTCAGTAATGTAAGCATGTTTCCTTCTATTTTTTTTTTTTTTTTTTTTTTACAGTTACAAAGTGGTGTACAATCTATCTTATTCTAGTTACATTATAGTTTATCTTATTGTACCCATACCTCCCTACAATCAACCTAGTTGTTCCAAGTCTCTCACTCTTATCCTCTGTAGCGGGTAGGACCTTGTAACCCTGAGACATAGGAGTGCAGACCTGAGAAGAGAGAAAGAGAGCCGGCATCTCATCCAAGTTATGACTTGGCTTCTAAGCTGGCACTTTTTCTCCGATATTTGTTCAGCTAATCTGGCATAGAAGACACTTGCAGAAGGTCCCATTCCTCCCGACGATGAGAAGACCAGAGGAATAAAGCTTCCTTGATCCCTGTTCAAAATTCTTTCTTCATAAGCGCATTTTTTCTCACTTTCGTTTCTCAAGTATGCCGCCTTGAGTCCTCGCTCATGATATGTTTGTGCTCTTGGGTTGAAGATTCTGATGTTGAAAAAAGCCCGTTGTCCCCTCGTCCAAAAACCTCGAGCGCTTACGTCTACTCTTGCTTCATTTGAAGTATTTGCAGTATTGTGGGCCAAGCGCTGTCCGTCCATAGGCAGAAGTTCCGGTTCGATTCTGACATCATGGCACACCTCGTCCAGCATTTGTGCAGTGATGTCTCGTACTTCATCATGCCGGATACAGATGAATCCTCCTTTCTTACAGGTCATACAGTGGTCTGAGTTGTATATTTCACCACATGCACATTTCAGCGGCAGGTTCGAAACTGGCCACCCATACCTCAAGGCTACGGCATCATTGAATTCTTGTTTATTTAAGCTGAAGCCTTTTTCCTTTATTGGTAATGAAGTAAGCCAATTTGAAGCCACCGTGTCTTGTGCCATCTCAACTCTCATTTTCAGTTCTTCACTACATTCGGTCTTAATTTGTTCTAGGCTATGTTTCTGTCTCTCTTCTCTGCTCTTTGTAATTTCCTGTCTTGCATTTCGTTGTTCCTCTTCGTCCACCTCATCATTTTCATTTTGCTCCCGTATTTTTTCTGTCAGAGACATAGTAAGTTTAAGGGAATTTTGGTACTCATGAGGTGCCGCCTCCACTGGGTTTATGATCCCCATACCTCCGAACCTTGGCGGAAGAGCTAATAGATCTCTTAGCTCTTGTGTGACGCCTTCCATCTCTGTTAAAGCAGGTATGAATGCTCCTCTGATTGCTTCTTCCAGCGGTTGGAGCATCTGTCCAATGTCAGGCACTGTTCTCATAAGAAAGGTCCATCTGTGCTTAACACCATATGTGAAGGCAGTATATGCAGCATGTGGTTCAGATTTCGCAATGTCTGCCAGGGTTTTCACTTCCTTTACCCACTCCGCTACCTTTTTTTGCACATAGACTCTCTTGCATTCCTCTGTGCCTATTACTGCTCCCAAATGGCATTGACCCTCCTTTGTAATCTTCACTCCTGTCCCATCAAAAGTCTGCACCGCTTCTTCATACTTGTCTTCTTTCACTATAGTACAGATTTACTAGCATTAGGATGGTACCCAATGACTGCGCCAACCGATTGTACTCTCCGCCACCATTCTTTGAGATTCCTTATTCTTCCTGCACCTGTGAGGTCATCTGCATACGCCACTTGTTTCACTCGGGTTGCCTCATGTTTTATTTTCTGCTGCAGAATAGATAGTGCCAGTGAGTACATTGCCATTGCCACTGGATCTCCTTGCATTGTTCCTTCATTTGATTAGATAATTTGAATTTCTTCCTTCTTTGTGCTTCCAACTATATACAGGTTAGCTGGCTCTTTATAAGTGTTTTCTATGTACTTTGCGATGCTCGGGCATTTGATCTTGATGTTGTGAATAGCTGCCTCCCTATTAATGGTGTTAAAGGCATTTGTTGCATCCACTAGTAGTACCGCTTCACAATCTTCCATCATACACCTTCCCCATTGCATGTATTGCTGCTTCTCTTCCGGCTTGCTGTCCTGCACTTACTTGTAAGTTGCCCACTGCTCTTTGTACATCTTTTCCAAATACGGACATAATTGCTTTTCCTATAATCCTTCTAAGAACTTCCCCAACGCCTACTGGTCTAACTCCTGGATTCTTATTTAAAGGTATCAGGCGACATGCTGTCAGAGCTTCAATGTTCATGCATGGTAATGATGCAAGTTTCTTTGCAAGTCATTGCTATTGCTTCACAAAGGTCACCAGCGGCTGAACCAAACTTGTTTTGACTTAGGAAGATCCTCCAAGTCTTAGCATCTACACCTGATGGACCTGTTCCTCCCTGTGTTTTCAGCGCCTTTCTCCATACGAGGTCTCCAGTTATATTCTCATATATCACAGGGTTTGGAGGAACATATTCCCCGTTTAGTTTGGCCTCATCACTTGCTGGTTTTGCTTCTGGGTGTTTCTCCTTTAGCTGGTCCAAGATGTGTCGATTCACTTCGTGCACCCCACTTGAGGCTTCCCCAGTGACCATTCTGACTGCCTGTGCCACTTTACCAATCCTCATGCTATTTCCCACTGATCGTGCCATATCATCTGGCTTCCTCTTTCTTCGTTGTTTTGTTTTCAGTCTTTGCTGGATTGCTCGTACTTGGCTAAGAATTTTGTCTAACTCCCCATTTTTCCACCATTCAATTCTCTGTTTCAGCGCTTTAATGTTCTCATTCAGTTTTGCCTTTGGTCTTTTTCTTTGAAGGAACAACTGAGGAATGAAAGAAGCTATCTTGATTGCCACGTGCGCCAAAGGGGCATCCTGAACATAACATAGGATCATACGTCTGAGTTCCCCCAACATGTCTTTTGCGGCTTCACATCGGTAGTTCAAACTTATTATGTTGCCATTGTATCACTTCTGTATAAATTTCATTCACTAATGTTGTGAGTCTGTCACCGGAATGTCCCATCCATTCTCCACCATTCATGTTTACGTTACGAGGTCGTTCGTTCTGTTCACGATTTTCGATAATTTCTCTCATTATCTTCGTTTACACCATTTTCATTATTTTGTTCCACACCTCTGTTGTCTTGCGAATTATTGATCGTGCATTTTCTTCTGCAGGCTGCAGTTCTTGATTGTTATTTTCTGCATTTTCTCTAACAGGGTTTGCTTGTACATCCCCATTAACTACATTGTCTGTTTCACGGTTCATTTGTACTGCATCTCTCACTGCGTTTTGTCTTTCATCAGGATTATTCCTCGACTGGTACCGAGTTACTGGCATCTTCTCTTATTATCTTAATTATCTACCTATTCCCTAATACTGAGTCTATCTATCATTACTTCCTAAGGGACGAGCCTCTGCCCGATAAAGGTGAAAATGTAGACATCCTATGAGTACCGTTAGAAATAGAAAGAGTAAGAGAAGTTATTTAACTCACATAGTATAATGCAAAGTTACAGAAGATCAGGCTATATTACAAGACAGTGACTGCAAAATAAAAAATAAAATAAAATAAAAGTAATGTTTAAACATAAACACAAAGAATAAACGCGAAAAGAAAAGAAAAAACATTAAACACAAAATAAATTTAAAATATAATACAAAACGATTATTGTAGTGAGAAAGGAAATACACTAATTAAAAGAGTAAAATGATTAAAAAGACAAGTGTCAAAATAGTGCTAAGGATTAAAGAAGGATGTTGTTAGAAATCTACCATTAGTTTGAGAAAAAGTTCCTGGTTATCAGTATGCACTCAATATATCAGCGAATTATACCTTATTTTAAATAGTATACTTAGTTACTAGTTCGTTAGAGATAACTCTCACATGAAATATACCACTTCCAGTCTGATTTCCTGACTCGGCCATAAATCATATAGAACCTTACCTAATATAATCGGCATGTTTCCTCAAAGCTAAATGACTCTATACACAACTAAAGAAACCTTGGCAATTTGAGCCGCTTTACATTCTCAATATGCCTAACTTTAAATGGAAACCAGCCAATTATGTCTTATGATTTAGTTATTTTCAGGACAAAAATATGTACAAAATATTACATCATGTAACTCATGTAATAGTAGCATGAGGGACTATATAAGAGGGGAGGTATATATGGGAGGTTAATAGGAGGGGAGGTTTACAGGAGGGGAGGTTTACATGGGGGGATGTGGGGGAGGGAGAGAGGAAAGTGGAAGGAAGAGGGAAAGGGAGGGGAGGGGAGGGGGAGAGGGGAAGGAAGGGAATGTGGGGGTAAGGATGGGGGAGGGGAGGGGGAGGGTTGAATACTTGTGGTCACTGTATTTCCCTCTCTCTATATAGCTACTACTCTCTTACACAAACACACATTTATTTTTAAGCTGCTGCCACGCCCTCTCCTGAACGATTATCGCCCTGTATTCTTTCTCAAGAAACTGAAATGTCTTTATCGACCATACTGTCAGCATGGCGGGCCCAAGTTGCACATGGCCCATACACTGACTTAATGGGTCAAACCTCTAGTGAAGCATTGCATCCCAAACTACCACTGACATTTTGTTTTCAATATAAATCCCCTCCACAGATTTAGATAAGAACAATACCTAAATACACTTATTTTTGCCTTTACACTGTCAGGTATCGTACTATATTAAGCGAGGGGAGGAGAGGTGGTGGTGACAGGAAAAAGGGGGTGGGAGGGGGGGGAGTGTTGTGGTCAGCGCGGTTTATGGCCCCTTCCTCTACTCCCTCACTCCGCCTTTTCGCCTTTTCGCATCTACTGTATATCGCTGTTCCTCTCCTGCATATTTCCCCTTGCTGTAGTCGTCTTTTCTGCATCAGCGTAATGCAAAATATTCCGGTTCACTTCTACATGCCACGTATCTCCATGCGCTGGCGTGATGACAGAAGGGGTGTGGGTGGGGAAGGGACGGTGGGGGGTACTCGAGGGTGAGTGGTGTTGGCTGGTGACAGTCACGGGGGAGAGGAGGGAGGGATTTGATTTGATTTTGCCCCGAGGGGCGAGTTTATTGAGCAGCGCCCCCCATCCTGTGAGGGGACAACCACTAGTAAGGCGATACATACTGCTCAAAGAGCCATTATTCCACTGAAACAACAGCATCGTCGTCTGGTTACATTCATATTTGTGTTTATAAGTCAGGTTGGCATTATTCAGATGTGTTATTATAGTTTCCTCATTTAATTGTCACATGGTCTGTATATACGTATCTCAAAAAAAAAAAAAAAAAAAAGCAAGCAAGCTTGTAGTGACTGAATTATTAATTGACAGGTTGTAAATAATAGTACTACAGAACTAGTGCAATCGTATGAGGAGACTATTCATATTTTCATTACATCAATGATTATTGAGATCATAGTTAGCTGAATACAATTATTACAAAAATAGGCAATGGTATAAATAAACATAATACATAATTTAATACAGGCGGACATAATCATGATCCGGTTCGTTGTGCACTGGGAGCTAAGGTGTCTTGAGATCGCCTCGTACCCATACACAACGAACGTATTATAGTCTGCATGGTTGGTATCTAATTGAATATACTTAGTGGGTATTTCAAGAATGTCAGGGGGTAAGGAAATGTGATTTGTATATTAGAAGACTGTGATTAACGAGACGTGTAACATGTGGAGGGAGGTGGTAGAAAGAGAGGGATCTCGTTGGGGGTGGAAGTCTCGCTCCCAGGAATTTTCGTTCCTGTGGTATTTCAATAATAATAAAATAATAATAATAATAAGGGGACAACCACTGGTAAGGCAATACATACTGCTCAAAGAGCCATTATTCTACTGTAACAACAGTATCGTCGTCTGGTGTTATTATAGTTTCCTCATTTGATTGCCACATGTGCTGTATATACGTGCTCATGAGAAAAAAAAAAAAAATATATGTGACTGAATTATTAATTGACAGGTAAATAATAGCACTACAAAACTAGTGCAATCATATGAGGAGGCCATTCATGTTTTCTTACATCAATGGTTATTGAGATCATAGTTAGCTGAATACAATTATTACATACAAGATGTGACTAATATTTCGAACTACATTAATTATTATGTAATAATAGTACCACAAATATATTACAATCATATGAGGGACACTTCACATTCTTCATTACATCAACGGTTATTGAGGTCATAGTTAGCTGAATACAAGAGTCACATACATAATGTGACTAATATTACCAACTACCGAAGTTATAATGGAATTATAGTAATACAAATATTTTAATTCCATTATAACTTCGGTAGTTGGAGGGAGGGAGGTATGCCAGGCACCGGCGTGCCCTTAGCCTGTAGGCCTCCCTCACTGCCCGGCACAGCGCTCTTCAAATTTCAGTCTCTTCTTTCACTTGTTGTTTGATTTTGGTTAGATAGAACTCCAGAGTTTCACCCAATATCAAATCACCGTAATTTCCCACTCACTCTGATGTATGTATCACCATTCCATCACCACCCCTTCCCTCACTATCTTGCTGTTCACCACGGAGAGAAAAATCCATACGTCCTCTCCCGTCAAAGTCCAGCACACCCCACCTACTACCCACACCTCTACTACCCCACCTACTACCCCCACCTCTACTAGCTCCACTTACTATCCCCACCTCTACTAACCCCGCCTACTACCCCCACATCTACTACCCAACGTACTACCCCCACCTACTACCCTCCACCCTTTACCCCATCCTCTACCCCCATTTACTACCAACACCTCTATCACTCCCACCTACTACCCCACCTATTACCCAACATACTAACCTCCCTACTACCCCCACCTCTACTACCCCCACCTCTACTACCCCACCTATACTTGGGTACAGTGACGTGAGGAAAGGCGAGTTCCCTGTATGGTTTATGGATATTAGCAGGAAAGGTGTTTGCCGTAAATACTGATCTTAACTCAAAATAATTATGTTTTAATATTCTTTTCTTAAATAGTGCCGCACTAAACATTGTTTTTATTATACTATATGTTGTGATTCCTTTTAAATGATAATTATAATTATTTTTAACTGCAGTAGTGTCATTCGTTGTTTTCAGTTTTTATCTCTACCAGTTTCCATTACTTTTTAAATTTGTATTTGTTTTATAATCTTATATAATATATTTTTGTTTATCACTTTGACTATTAAATGTTAACATTGTTTTTATTCTACTATAGACTGTGATTCCTTTTATATTACTTTTCTTATTATTTTTAACCAAAATAGCAACATTAGCATTTGCAGTCCTTGTTTCAAGAGTTCCATTAGATACTTTTTAATTGACATTTTCCATATTCATATTTTATATATTAATTTTAATTAATGTTATCACTTTATCTATTCAAATATTTGTATGATAATACATCTTTATTGTGCATTTTTATGAGTCCTAATATTCAGAAATGTGGGAATCTCGTTGTGTATGTTTTTATATCGCCACATATTGAAAATTTTAATGTCAATTTCACTTACTATGTAATATAATTATGTTCGTCTCTTATGTATATTATGAAATAAAGTTGATTGATTGATTGATTGATATACGATCACCACCTCTACTACCCACACCCACTACCTCCACCTACTACCCCCACCTATTACCTCCACCTACTACTCCCACCTACTACCTCCACCTACTACCCCCACCTACTACCCCCACCTCTACTACCCCCACCTACTACTTCCACCTACTACCTCCACCTACTACCCAACCTACTACCCACACCCACTACCCCCACCTACTACCACCACCTCCACTCCACTCATGACGCCTGCTCTTCCACCGTCAACAGCCCCGCATCGCAGCTGAGAAAACTAGATCGTAATTTGAGTATTGTATAACCCTATTCCCTTTATTCATTGCATAAACAGTAGTTAAGTGCTTGTTTAACCTCCACATAGTTCTGTAGTTGCCGTGCATATTGTATTGCTTTTCTGACTGATAAACATTGTTGTTTACATTTGTTATCCTAGCTTGTAGCAGACAACGCGCACCTCTAATCGACCTAGCTTGGTATTTTCTTATTAACTCTAGTAGTTATAGTATTCAGTATCCTACTGTAGCTATATATATATCTATAATTTTAGTTGTTGCTTGCATGATCTTGTAGTAACCTTTGACTGATAACTTTGTTTATCTAAATGTAATCCTGCTTGATGAGCCTACAGTGACACCAGCGCCATCTGTTGATACAATATATTAACCCCTTGTGTGCAGTTACACTTTATTTTTATATAATCTCTATTTGGTGAATTGTATATTTAGATACATATTCTATTATATATACTGTATATTTGTTTTGTTTTTTAGGTAGGTTATCACCCCTGGTAGCCTATTTTCTGCGTATTATCTCATTTTTGTTTTCGGTTATTTTTGTTTTCGGCTAGGCTAGGCTATCACCCCTGGTGGCTTATTTCTGAGTCTTTCAATTTTTAAATTTTCGGTTAGGCTATCACCGGTGGTGGCCTATTTATGCGTACCAGTATTTCATAATTTTTGTTTTCGGTTATTTTTGTTTTCGGTTAGGCTAGGCTATCGCCCCTGGTGGCCTATTTCTGTTTACAAAAATATACCTGTATATATATTTCGGTTCGGCTGTCACTGTGTGTTTAATTTTTAAATTTGTTTTATTTTTTATTTTCGGTTAGGCTATCACCGCTGATAACCTATTTGTGCGTATTTCAACATTTTTGTTTTCAGTTAGGCCTATTTATGTAAGTGAAGCGACCTGAAGTGAGTGAAGTGTTTTTAAAGTGAGATAAGTGTTTTTAAAGTGCATTATTGACTTGATGTAAAAGTAAAATTTCCAGGCTTAAATTGTATTAGAAGTGACGTGAAGTGATTTAAAGTGAGTGAAGTGATTTACAGTGAGTGAAGTGATTTACAGTGAGTAAAGTTATCTGAAGTGTGTGAAGTGAATACAGTGTTCTGAAGTGAGACAAGTGATTAGAAGTGACTTAGAGTGAAGTGATTTGAAGTTTTGTTATTGTCACCATGTCTCGCGCCTGCACGAACTGTTCCGGTAGGTTTGGCCCTACCATGTTTGCCTGCCCCGATGTTCATGTCTGCCGACTCTGCCAGCTCCGAGAAGATTTGGCAGCTAAACTGGATGAAGCTAACGTCAAGATTAACGCCCTCACCAAGAAGCTGGAAACACTCCAAGAATTTGCGACGCTCAACGTAGGAGTATCATCAAATGAAGCAATTACTACCACTGCGGCATCTTCCAACAGCCCAACACCTGATATAGCGGTACCTGCTTCAGTATATGCACCACGTCAGGAAAATAATGACTCCGCTCCATCTCAGGACAACTTCCGCATCGTGAGAAACAACGTTCGCCCCATCACAAGGAGGATCATCACCGAAACCATGTGCCAGAACCATTACCAGATTCTTGCGGACTTAGATGACGAAGAAGAAATAGAAGAAATTCGGCTCATAGGAGATTCCATGGTTCGTGGA
Source organism: Paralithodes platypus (assembly GCA_032716605.1). Taxonomy (NCBI): domain Eukaryota; kingdom Metazoa; phylum Arthropoda; class Malacostraca; order Decapoda; family Lithodidae; genus Paralithodes; species Paralithodes platypus. Next base: position 26,651,303 of record CM064508.1, on the reverse strand, counting down.
CAACTTATGGAGTTCTGCGCCAGGGTACCCAGGACCAGGAAGCGCTTTTGTATCCCGGGTGGCGGTGTGGACAATGTTACAGCTGCAGTCAACGCAGTTTCAAAGTTAGCCCCCTCACGCACAATGTACGTCATACATGTCGGATCTAATGACGTGCAGAGGACCCGATCGGAGGACCTCATGCTGAAGTACCGAAAGCTGATTCATAAGTATAAGGAAAAGTCAGGCAGAGTCATCATATCAGGGATCGTCCCCAGGATCGGTGTGGAGAGCCGATTCTTCAATATAGCCACTAGCGTAAATCGTCGTCTGGCTAACCTCTGCAGGGAAGAAAACGTTGGATTCATCAATACCTGGAATGACTTCTACCGTGAAGATCATCTATTTGTAGCGGATGGAGTCCATCTGAACCAGGTGGGAACAGCAAGATTTGGCCGATTTTCGGAGAAAATGCAGAGCCAACCAAGGACCACCATGGACGAGGTTAGAGGCCCGAGGACCACCAGGAACAAGGATCGAGGACCGTGAACGACCAAGGGCGACGATCAAGGACCGAGAACTACCAGGGACGACGATCGAGGACAGCGAGAACGGAGGACCACCAGAGACAATGATCGAGGACCGAGGACCACTAGGAACAATGATCGAGGACACCGAGGACCGAGGACAACCAGGAATGAGGATCGAGGACTGAGGGCAGACTGGTACATAAATGTAGATCCGAGCAGAACCAATAATTTGAATAAAGAGCGTTCCGTGAATTCCAAATCCAAAACTTTGAATTTTTTCTATGCAAACGCTCGTACCATACGCAATAAATTTTCAGATTTAGAGGGACTAGTGTTTACGGAAAAATACAATGTTATTGGCATAACAGAATCTTGGCTCAATACAGAAGACAGACTTTTAGCAGAGTATTCACTTCCCGATTATGTAATGTTTGAGAAAAGCCGAATAAATAGAAATGGAGGTGGAGTTTTATTTGTTTTCAAAGAAAGTCTTAACCCGACCCTCTTGTCAAAACCTCAAATTGTGAACGTCGACAAATCATTTTTGCTAATAAAGAATAATAAAGGTACAAAAATAATACTTTCACTAATATATAGACCTCCAGCTCAATCAGTGCAAACTTACCGAAAAATTTATGAGCATATTGCAGACTTTAGTAACTCGCAAGATTCCGTAATTTTTGGCGACTTCAATTTACCTGTGACCAAGTGGGGAGATAGTATTGCTTCACACTCTGGTCAAGACCTGTATGCAAACTTGCAAGAGAGTTCGCTATATCAATTTGTTAGATCTCCAACCCGTGGAAATAATGTCCTTGACCTTGTACTTTCAACAAAAGAAGAATTGATAGAGAATTTGAATGTCGGTGATGAATTCAGTAACAGCGACCATCGTACGATAACTTTCACTTTAAAGTTTATTAGTAACGAACCAAATAGAAGCATCGAGAAAGTCCCTAATTTCAAGCAAGCAAACTTTCGTAAACTTAGAGAAATGTTTAAAGAAACTGACTGGAGCTTTTTAATTAACAATAACGACATAAATACATCTTGGGAATCATTCGCAAACACTTACCTAAAAGCAGTGCAAGACTGCATACCATCGAAAATACGGCGTACAGGCCATAATGATTAGCCCAAATGGTGGAATGAAGATATTTCAAACTGTCTGCTTGCTAAAAAGTTTGCTAATGACGAAGAACGGGTGAAATTTGTAGAACTATGACGCAAAACCAAAAAGTTAATTAAGCAAAGTAAAAAGACCCTGGAGTTACATGTTGCGAATCAAAGTAAAACAAACCCAAAATAATTCTATAGTTATATCAGAAAGAAGAGAGAGTAGTTACTTCAACTGTAGGACCGTTAGTCATTGAAAATGGAGAATATACCAAAGACAAAGTACAAATGAGTAATGCCCTCAATACATTCTTTGCATAAGTTTTTACAACAGAAGACCTCATTGATATCCCTACACCATCGCCGATTCAGATAGATAATTCTGATGTTCTAAGCAATATCACCATTACAGAAAGAGAAGTATTGACATTTTTAGATAAACTCAAGGTAAATAAAACGCCCGGACCTAATACAATCTCATCTAGAGTTCTAAAGGAAGTTAAGGATGAGCTCTCCAAACCACTGACATTGCTATTCAATAAATCCTTGCAGTCTGGAACTATGCCTGATCAATGGAAGCTAGCTAACGTAACACCGATATTTAAAAAAGGCAGCAAATCCCTACCCAGTAACTATCGTCCAATTAGCTTAACCTCAGTTGTATGTAAAATGCTAGAAACGCTCATAAGAGACAGCTAGCCACGTAAATCACTTAGAGGAAAATAACATACTTAAAGATACTCAACACCGCTTTCGCAGCAAACGTTCCTGTTTAACAAACCTCTTAGACTTCTTCCACAATATCCTCAACCTCTATGATGAGAGTAAAGCTGTAGATATTATATACCTTGATTTTCAAATGGCCTTTGACAAAGTTCCCCACAAACGTTTACTGCTAAAATTAAAAGCGCATGGAATACAAGACGGTGTGTTGAAATGGATAGAAAATTGGCTCCGCGACAGAAAGCAAAGAGTAGTCATAAACGGTAAGGCATCTAAATGGACCAATGTAAGTAGCGGGGTACCCCAGGGATCGGTACTAGGACCAATTCTCTTTCTAATTTACATCAACGACATAGATGAGGGTCTCACCTGTACAATCTCAAAATTTGCTGACAATACAAAAATTGCAAATAGTGTACTCTCAAAAGAACAAGTTGACGATATGCAACACAATCTAGATAAGTTGTCACGTTGGGCCCAAATTTGGCAAATGAGTTTCAATGCGGATAAATGTAAAGTACTACATATCGGATACCAAAATGAGAAAGCAAACTATTCGATGAATGGCACTCAGCTTAAGAATGTAAACAGAGAAACTGATCTGGGAGTAACAATATCGAGTAACCTAAAACCGAGTCAACAATGTTCAGAAGTTGTTAAGAAAGCAAACAAAATAATTGGCTTTATAGGCAGGTCATTTGAGCATAAATCCAAAGAAGTTATCCTAACCCTTTACAATTCCGTAGTCCGGCCTCTTCTGGAATACTGCGTTCAATCCTGGTGCCCTTATTACCAAAAAGATATTGACAAACTAGAATGAGTTCAACGTAGAGTTACCAAAATGATACCTAGCCTAAAGAACAAACCATACGAGGAGCGTCTTAGAGAATTAAATCTATTTCCTTTAACCCAGCGCAGATTAAGAGGCGACTTAACTCAATTGTTCAAAATCATCAAAGGCATTGACAATATGAACTGTAGTAAGTACTTCACTATCGACCAATCTAATTACACGCGGATAAACGGTTGCAAAATTATCGATAAATCTTTTAACTCGCGCGAATCTAAGAATTTCTTCTTCAATCGAGTTGTCAACTTGTGGAATAGGCTTCCCCGAGACGTTATAGACTGCAGCACCGTTGATTCATTTAAACTTCGCATAGACAAATATCTTGCATCAAACCCGCGACTGAGTGCGTTTGTAAATTAAAAACTTTATTTTATCCCCCCCTCAGTTACTAACCCATCTGTCACCTACTATCTTCCTAATCCTGCCACAGACATTAGTTCCAGGGCAGTAGTTCCCCTTCCAATGTTCCCTTACCCACTCTAAACCACTGTTTGGACAATTGATCCTCAGTGTTTTGGAGGACAAGCAGGTCACCAGAACTGTTGTTGCTTGATTTCCTTTGTACTCCTTTGTACTCTACTACCCCACCTACTACCCAACCTACTACTCCCACCTACTAACCCCCCTACTACCCCCACCTACTACCCCCTCCTACTACCTCCACTTACTACCCCCACCTCTACTACCCCCACCTACTTCCCCCACCTACTACCCCACCTACTACCGTACCTATTACCCCCACCTCTACTACCTCCAACTAATACCCCCACCTCTACTACCCACCTACTACCCCACCTATTACCCCCACCTACTACCCCACCCCATACCCCCACCTACTACCCTCCACCCTCTACCCCACTTACTTCCCCCACCCACTACCCCCACCCACTAACAAACCTACTACCCCCACCTACTACCCTCCACCCTCTACCCTCACCTACTACCCCCTCCTATTACCCCCCTACTACCCCCACCCATTACCCCCACCTACTACCCGCACCTACTACCCCCACCTACTACCCTTCATCCTCTACCCCACCTACTACCCAATCTACTACCCCATCTACTACCCCACTTACTTCCCCCACCTACTACCCCACCTACTACCCCCACCTACTACCCCCACCTACTACCCCGACCTACTACCCTCCACCCTCTACCCCTCTTACTTCCCCCACCTACTACCCAACCTACTATCCCCCACCTACTACCCCCACCTACTAACCCACCTACTACCCCACCTACTACCACCACCTACTACCCTCACCTACTTCCCCCACCTACTACCCCCACCTACTACCCCACCTACTACCACCACCTACTACCCTTACCTACTACCACACCTACTACCCCACCTACTACTACCCCCACCTACTACCATCCACTCTCTACCCTCACCTACTACCCCACCTACTACCCCCACCTACTACCCTCCACCCTCTATCCCCACCTACTACCCCACCTACTACCATCCACTCTCTACCCCCACCCCCCCTCCCACCTACTACCCCCAGCTACTACCCTCCACCCTCTACCCCCACCTACTACCCCCACCTACTACCCAACCTACTACCCCCACCTACAACCCTCCACCCTCTATCCCCACCTACTACCCCCATCTACTACCCCCACCATCTACCATCCACTCTCTACCCTCACCTACTACTCTCCACAATCTACCCCCACCTACTACCCCCACCTACTACCATCCACTCTCTACCCCCACCTACTACCCAACCTATTATCCCACCAACTACCCCAGCTACTACCCTCCACCCTCTACTACCCCCAGCTACTACCCTCCACCCTCTACCCCCACCTACTACCCCCAACTACTACCACACAGACTACCCCCACCTACTACCCCCACATACTACCATCCACTCTCTAACCCCACCTACATCCCCCCCTAATACCCCACCTACTACTCCCAGCTACTACCCTCTACCCCCACCTACTACCCCCACTTACTACCCCACCTACTACCATCCACTCTCTACCCCCACCTACTATCCCACCTACTACCCCCACCTACTACCCCCACCTACCACCCCCACCTACTACCATCCACCCTCTACCCCACCTACTACCATCCACCCACTACCCCTCCTATTACCCTCCACCCTCTACCCCCACCTACTGCCATCCACCCTCTACCCCACCTACTACCATCCACCCTCTACCCCCACCTACTACCGCCACCTACTACCCCCACCTCTACTACCCCCACCTACAACTCTCCACCTACGACCCTCCACCCTCTACTCCCACCTACTACCCTCCACCCTCTATCCCCACCTACTAACCCCACCTACTACCCCCACCTAATACCCTCCACCTACTGCCGCCACCTACTACACCCACCTCTACTACCCCCACCTACTACCCTCCACCTACGACCCTTCACCCTCTACCCCCACCTACTACCCCCACCTACTAAACCCCACATACTACCCCCACCTACTATCCCCACCTACTACCATCCACCCTCTACACCCACCTACTACTTTTTTAATATGTTTTATATTACACATTTGTTTTTAAGTAATTTTTAAAAATGATATACTTCTTTATCAGATCTTATAATTTGTTTACAATTGTTTGGATAAGTTAATTCTTGTATAGGTTACTATTGCTTTTATGAGTTTATACTTTTCTCAATTTGTTTTCTGGCTTTTACTTTTTAATTTCATATGATAACACAAATTTCAAGTAATTATCTATTTATTAAGTTATTTTGTTTACAGCTTCATTTTGTATTATCACGTAATTATTGATTAGGCAGAGAGTTTGCAAACTACTAAGAAAGTCTTAAAGAAAAGACCTTTATGATGATGTTACCCATGTAATTATTATCATATACTGTACATTGTGTATATTATTACTATACTGCTATAAATAACTTAATTATTGTATCTATGTAAGAAATTACGAAATAAAATTAACGAACGAACGAACGAACTACCCCACCTACTACCATCCACCCTCTACCCCCACTTACTACCCCCACCTACTACGTTCCACCCTCTACCCCCACCTCTCCTACTCCCACCTACTACCCCCACCTACTATCCCAACCTACTACCCTCCACCATCACCTACTACCCCCACTTCTACTACCCACCTACTACCCCCACCTACTAGCCCCACCTACTACCCCACACTTCTACTACCCCCACCTACTACCCCCACCTACTATCCCTACCCACCACCCCCACCTACTACCCCCCACTTACTACCCCCACCTACTACCCCACCAACAATCCCACCTACTACCCCAACCTTCTACACCCACCTACTACCACCACTTACTACCCCCACCTTCATTGTTACCTGATTAAATAGCATTGTATGAATATTCCCATATTCAAAATATGTTACAGGGGGGTAATGCCTAGTGAGTTAATTGCTCAATAGGTGGCGTTCTGAGAGTGAGGGTCCGAGTGTGGATGATGAGACTGTGAAGCGCAGAGGCGGAGTGGCTTCAGAGATGGAGTTGCTTCGAAGCGGGGTGCTTCGCATATCTCACTCCATAGACTGGAACAAGACCTCACGGGCCTCACCATGTTCAGCGGTGTAGTGTAAAGGCTCTCAGCCTATGCCCGAGAGGGAGTAGTTGGAATATAGAAGAAAAAAAACCCTACTACCCCACCTACTACCCCCACCTACTTACCCCACCTCTACTACCCCCAGCTACTACCCAACCCACTACCACCACCTACTACCCTCCACGCCTGGGCTGGTCTATCAGAGTGAGAACTGAGCGATCTCTGCCATACCCATAGCTTATTCTGACTGTTCCTTCTACTTATATAATATATTTTCTAGATCTCAAGTGACGGCATCTCTTCCGTGGATTGACCTCCCAATCTGCCAAGATTGGAAGCCAAAGCGTCACATTTTTCCTTTGCCCCTCAACTTAGTGGGGCTTTGGTTTCCCGGGCGTTTCCGCACCCTCCTCAGCTCCCCGCCATGGAGTGGCTTCAATCACCCAGGCTTTATTGTGGTCGGCAGGGAGGATTCTGTGGGGGTGCTCGGTTATGGCCTTGGCCTTGCTCAGGGCCTTGGGGCTGTTCGGCCAGGCAGCTTGGGGAACAACAACAACAACAACAACCCTCCATGCCTTACCCCCACCTTTACTACCCCTACCTACTACCCCCACCTTTACTACCCCCACCTACTACCCCCACCTCTACTAGTACAAAGTACAAAGGAAGTACAAAGGAAATCAAGCAACAACAGATCTAGTGACCCTTCTAGGTTGCTTGTCCTCCAAAACACTGAGGATCAAGTGTCCAAACAGTGGTTTAGAGTGGGTAAGGGAACATTGGAAAGGGAACTACTGCCCTGCCACTAACGTGGCAGGACTAGGAAGTTAGTAGGGGACATATGGGTTAGTAACTGAGGGGAGGATAAAGTTATTCATTTACAAACGCAGTCAGTCGCGGGTTTGATGCGAGATATTTGTCTAGGCGGAATTTAAATGAATCAACGGTGCTGCAGTCTATAACGTCTCGGGGAAGCCCATTCCACAAGTTGACAACTCGATTGAAGAAGAAATTCTTAGATTCGTGCGAGTTAAAAGATTTACCAATAATTTTGCAACCGTTTCCCCGCGTGTAATTAGATTGGTCGATAGTGAAGTACTTACTACAGTTCATATTGTCGATGCCTTTGATGATTTTGAACACTTGAATTAAGTCGCCTCTTAATCTGCGCTGGGTTAAAGGAAATAGATTTAATTCTCTAAGACGCTCTTCGTATGGTTTGTTCTTTAGGCTAGGTATCATTTTGGTAACTCTACGTTGAACTCGTTCTAGCTTGTTTATATCTTTTTGGTAATAAGGGCACCAGGATTGAACGCAGTATTCCAGAAGAGGGCGGACTAAGGAATTGTAAAGGGTTAGGATAACTTCTTTGGATTTATGCTCAAATGACCTGCCTATAAAGCCAATTATTTGTTTGCCTTCTTAACAACTTCTGAACATTGTTGACTCGGTTTTAGGTTACTCGATATTGTTACTCCCAGATCAGTTCTCTGTTTACATTCTTAAGCTGAGTGCCATTCATCGAATAGTTTGCTTTCTCATTTAGGTATCCGACATGTAGTACTTTACATTTATCCGCATTGAAACTCATTTGCCAAATTTGGGCCCAACATGACAATTTATCTAGATTGTGTTGCATATCGTCAACTTGTTCTTTTGAGAGTACGCTATTTGCAATTTTGTATCGTCAGCAAATTTTGAGATTGTGCAGGTGAGACCCTCATCTATGTCGTTGATGTAAATTAGAAAGAGAATTGGTCCTAGTACCGATCCCTGGGGTACCCCGCTACTTACATTGGTCCATTTAGATGCCTTACCGTTTATGACTACCCTTTGCTTTCTGTTGCTGAGCCAATTTTCTATCCATTTCAACACACCGTCTTGTATTCCATGCGCTTTTAGTTTTAGCAGTAAACGTTTGTGGGGAACTTTGTCAAAGGCCTTTTGAAAATCAAGGTATATAATATCTACAGCTTTACTCTCATCGTAGAGGTTGAGGATATCGTGGAAGAAGTCTAAGAGGTTTGTTAAACAGGAACGTTTTTTACGAAAGCCGTGTTGAGTATCTTTAAGTATGTTATTTTCCTCCAAGTGATTTACGAGTCTGTCTCGTATGACCGTTTCTAGCATTTTACATACAACTGAGGTTAAGCTAATTGGACGATAGTTACTGGGTAGGGATTTGCTGCCTTTTTTGAATATCGGTGTTACGTTGGCTAGCTTCCACTGATCAGGCATAGTTCCAGACTGCAAGGATTTATTGAATAGTAATGGCAGTGGTTTGGAGAGCTCATTCTTAGCTTCCTTTAGAACTCTAGGCGAGATTGTATCAGGTCCTGGCGTTTTATTTACCTTGAGTTTATCTAAACAATTCAATACTTCTCTCTCTGTAACGGTGATATTGCTTAGAACATCTGAATTATCAATCTGAATCGGCGATGGTGTAGGGATATCACTGAGGTCTTCTGTTGTAAAAACTGATGCAAAGAAGGTATTGAGGGCATTACTCATTTGTACTTCGTCTTTGGTGAATTCTCCTTTTTCATCGACTAACGGTCCAACAGTTGAAGTAACTACTTTTTTCTTTCTGATATAACTATAGAATTCTTTCGGGTTTGTTTTACTTTGATTCGCAATATGTAACTCTAAGGTCTTTTTACTTTGCTTAATTAACTTTTTGGCTTTGCGTCGTAGCTCTACAAATTTCACCCGTTCTTCGTCATTTTGTGAGGATTTTAATCTATCATTAGCACATTTTTTAGCAAGCAGGCAGTTTGAAATATCTTTATTCCACCATTTGGGCTTATTATTATGGCCTGGACGCCGTATTTTCGATGGTATGCAGTCTTGCACTGCTTTTAGGTAAGTGGTTTCGAATAACTTCCAAGATGTATTTATGTCGTTATTGTTAATTAAAAAGCTCCAGTCAGTTTCTTTAAACATAGCTCTAAGTTTATGGAAGTTTGCTTTCTTGAAATTAGGGACTTTTTCGATGCTACTATTTGGTTCGTTACTAGTAAACTTTAAAGTGAAAGTTATCGTACGATGGTCGCTGTTACTGAATTCATCACCAACATTCAAATTCTCTATCAATTCTTCTTTTGTTGCAAGTACAATGTCAAGAACGTTATTACCACGGGTCGGCATTCGAACAAATTGATAAAGCGAACTCTCTTGCAAGTTCGTATACAAGTCATGTCCGGAGTGTGAAGTAAGAGTATCGCCCCACTTGGTCACAGGTAAATTAAAGTCGCCAAAAATTACGGTATCTTGTGAGTTACTTACATCTGCAATTTGTTCGTAAATTTCTCGGTCAGTTTGCACTGATTGAGCTGGAGGTCTGTATATTAACGCAAGTATTATTTTTGTACCTTTATTATTCTTTATTAGCACAAAAGATGTGTCGACGTTCACAATTTGAGGTTTTGACACGAGGGTCGGGTTAAGACTTTCTTTGATATAAAATAAAACACCACCTCCATTTTTATTTATTCGGCTGTTCTCAAACATTACATAACCGGGAAGTGAATACTCTGCTAAAAAGTCTCTATCTTGTGTATTGAGCCAAGATTCTGTTATGCCAATCACATCATAATTTTCTGTAAACACTAGTTCCTCTAAATCTGAAAATTTATTGCGTATGCTACGAGCGTTTGCATAGAAAACCTTTAAAGTTGCGGTTTTAGAACTCGCAGATCGTTCTTTCATCGAATTTTTGGTTCTGGTCGGATCTACATTTACATTCATGGCTGTCCTCGGTCCTCGGTCGTTATCCCTGACGGTTTTGAATTTGGGTCGTGTTGGTGGAGCTTTATCCAAATTCGCGGTTCTTGACGGATTAGTATTTAATTCCTTTGTAGATTGCCGTCCTCGCTGTCTTCGGTCCTCCTTCCTGGTTGTCCTGTGCTGAGTCGATTTCTTCTCCGAAAATCCTTCACCGCATCGTTGAGAAGACGCCCAAAACGCGCTGCTCCCACCTGGTTCAGATGAACTCCATCATCCGAAAACAAATAGTCATCGTAGTAGAAATTGTCCCAGGTGTCGACGAATCCCACGTTCTCCTTCCTGCAGAGGTTTGCTAGACAACGATTTGTGCTGGTGGCTATGTTGTAAAATCGGCTCTCTACACCGACCACCTACTACTCCCACCTCTACTACCCTCCACGCCTTACCCCCACCTTTACTACCCAACCTACTACCCCCACCTACTACCCCCAGCTACTACCCTCCACTCCTTACCCCCACCTCTACTATCCCCACCTACTACCCCCACCTCTCCTACCCCACCAGGCGCCAGGGCACCTAAAACCATGAAGCGTTTTTTTATCCCTGGTGGTGGTGTGGACGACGTAGTTGCTGCAGTTGACAAAGTATCAAAGCTGGCCCCTACTAATACAATGTACGTCATCCACGTCGGATCGAATGATGTACAGCGAACCCGGTCGGAAGATTTGCTTTAAAAGTACCAGCACCTGATCAAGTCATTTAAGGAGAAGTCATCAAGGATCATCATCTCAGGAATCGTCCCCCGGCTCGGTGTACATAGCCGATTTTACAACATAGCCACCAGCACAAATCGTTGTCTAGCAAACCATTGCAGGAAGGAGAACGTGGGATTCGTAGACACCTGGGACAATTTCTACTACGATGACTATTTGTTTTCGGACGATGGAGTTCATCTGAACCAGGTGGGAGCAGCCCGGTTTGGGCGTCTTTTCAACGATGCGGTGAAGGATTTTCGGAGAAGAAATCGACTCGGCACAGGACAACCAGGAAGGAGGACCGAAGACAGCGAGGACGGCGACCTGAGAAGGAATTAAATGCTAATCCGTCAATAACCACAAATTTGGATAAAGCTCCATCAACAAGACCCAAATTCAAAACCGCCAGGGATAACGAACGAGGATCGAGGACAGCCATGAATGTAAATGTAGATCCGACCCTAACCAAAATTTTGATTAACCAAACAAGTGCGCATGGGGGTAATTGGAAACGTCCCCCTGTGCTGACGTATTTGAGGTGTTTCCGTCACTAAAATATTTATTGTACCATTAATAGCATTAATACTTATCCATATGCGCCTATTATGGGTTGATTATAAAGTATTAACCTGAAACAACAATAAAACGAGTGAAAACAGCGTTTGGATGGTCAAAATCGGAGATATAGCCCGCGAGTTGTATAATGTATGGGTGAGGCAAGCTGCTTTCCCGCCAATTTCCCCCAAGGCCACTGAGACACAGTCGATCGATACTCTCTCTCTCTCTCTTGCATTCGCTTGCTATCAGTGATGACCACACCCTGCAACCGGATTTCTAATGTTAGCACGAAAATATACCTCAGAATAAGGGAATAACAGGGTAAATAGGTGATAACTGAAGGAGAGGAGGAAAGTGGGGAAGAAGGGGAGGTAGAGGACTGAGATTTTGCATGGCCCAGGGGCCAATTTTTTTTTTTTTTTTTCGATGTCAAAAGTTGATTTTTTTTTCACTCACTCTTAAGAGTCTCCCCGCAGTCCGCCGGGGGAACTCTTAAGATTCTCCCCGCAGTTCCCGGGTTAAAGAGCGTTTTGTGAGTTCTAAAACCGCAACTTTAAAGATTTCTACGCAAACACTCGTAGCATTCCCAATAAATTCTCAGATTTAGAGGAACTAGTGTTTACAGAAAATTATGACGTGATTGGCATAACAGAATCTTGGCTCAATACAGTAGATAGAGACTTTTTAGCAGAGTATTCACTTCCCGGTTATGTAATGTTTGAGAAAAGCCGAATAAATAAAAATGGAGGTGGCGTTTTATTTTATATCAAAGAAAGTCTTAACCCGACCCTCTTGTCAAAACCTCAAATTGTGAACGTCGACATATCCTTTGTGCTAATAAAAAATAATAAAGGTACAAAAATAATACTTGCATTAATATACAGACCTCCAGCTCAATCAGTGAAAACTGACCAAGAAATTTACGAACAAATTGCAGATGTAAGTAACTCACAAGATATCATAATTTTTGGTTACTTTAATTTACCTGTGACCAAGTGGGGTGATACTCTTACCTCACACTCCGGACATGACTTGTATGCGAACTTGCAAGAGAGTTCTCTCTATCAATTTGTTCGATCGCCGACCCCGCGGTAATAACGTTCTTGAGTCTTGACCTTGTACTTGCAACAACAGTTGCAAGCTGGCCCCTACCACGGACATTAGTTCCAGGGCCGTAGTTCCCTTTCCAATTTTCCCTTACCCACTCTAAACCACTGTTTGGACACTTGACCCTCAGTGTTTTGGAGGACAAGCAGCCTAGAGGGGTCACTAGACCTATTGTTGCTTGATTTCCTGTGTACTACTTTGTACTACCTCACCTACTACCCTCCACCCTCTACCCCCACCTACTACCCCCACATAATACCCCCACCTACAATCCCCACTTACTAACTCCACCTCTACTACCCCCCCTACTTCCCCACCTACTACTCCCAGCTACTACCCTCCAATCCTTACCCCCACCTCTACTACCCTCCACCCTGTAACCCCACCTCTATTACCCCCACCTACTAACCCTACCTAATTCCCCTACCTTCTATCCCTACCTACTACCCCCAATTCTACAACCCCTACCTACTACCCTCACATATACTACCCCCACCTACTACCCCCACCTCTACTATCGCCCCTACTACCCTCCCCTTCTTACCCCAACCTACTACCCCACCTACTGCCCTCCACTCCTTAACCCCACCTCTACTACTCCCAGCTACTACCCTCCACTCCTTACCCCCACCTAATTCTCCTACCTACTACCCCTACCTCTTCTACCCCTCCTACTACCCCCCTCTACTACCCCCACCAACTATCCCCACCTCTACTACCCCACCAACTACCCCCACCTCTACTACCCTCCACCTCTTCTACCCAACCCACTACCCCTACCTATTACCCCCACCTACTACTCTACACTCCTTACCCACACATATACTACCTCCGCCTACTATCCCCACCTACTACCCTCCACTCCTTACCCCACCCACTACCCCCACCTTCTACCCTTACCTACTACCCCACCTACTACCCTCCACTCCTTACCCCTTACCTCTACTACCCTCCACTTCTTACCCCTACCTCTACTACCCTCCACTCTATCCTACCTCACCTACTACCCTCCACCCTCTACCCCCACCTACTTATACCCTCCACTCCCTACCCTCACCTCTCATAACCTCACCTGTATAATATCCTCTCCCCACCCCTGCATTCCTCCACCACCTAAACCTATCCATCCCTAATTGGTCATTCCAATCCCCACCTCTTTCCATCACCTACCCTCACCTCTCCCTATCACCACCTCCTCCGACTCCGATTCCACCTCTCTCCATCACCTTCATTCCCTGTGCATCTCTCCCCCCCCCCCCCCCACCACTAGCATTCTATAACTCCTCCACCCCCTGCTCTCCATCTCCTATACCTCCTCAAGACGACTTCCCCTCCCTTTCACCTCCCCACCCCAATCCCAACTCCTCACCCCCGTCTCTCCTCTTCTGTTCCTCACCCTTTCTCCCTCATTAAGCCAGCATCTACGTTCTTAAACAGACTTGAGACATTCAAGTTGTATTCAGTTCATGTGCCTCTGCTTTGGGTGTTTGAGCTTAATTTTGGAACATTCATTTCATGTCTTCTACGTTAATTAGTTAGTTAAAATAGGACTTCAGAGACTATCAACCCTATTGGATTATTAAACCAGCACATTATAGGTCAAGAATAACGTCAGGACTGGAGCCTCTCTGCGAGAACTCCAGTCCCTTCGTCTTCTACCACTTATCTTCTTCCTTCTGCCTCTTCCCCTCCCCTTTTCCTCCACCCACCCTTTTCTTATCCTCTCCCTCTCCCCCATCTTTATCCTCCCCTCTTCCTCTCCCGTTTCCACACCCCCTCCCTCGGCCTCTCCCCCCGTCTCATACTCTCCCTCTTCTTCACCCTCCCCTGTTCGTCTACTCTTTACTCATTCCCCCTTCTTCTTCTCCACCTACCCTCCTACATCTTCTCCCCCCTTCCCCCACCTCCTCATTAGTCAGCCACACATCCTTTAATGAAAATAAACTGAACTCCACCTCCCCCCACCCCCCACCCCAACCCAACACCTCTTTGCACCCAAACTTTCTCTTAAAAACCCTCTTCATTAGTTCGGCCCCTTAATTCAGTTCGTCACTCTCGGCCCACAACACAAATTCGTCTCTTAATAAAGTTTCGGAGGGCCTGAGAGGAACCTATTCGGCTCCGTCACCCCAATTTTTGTGTGTCCAAGTTTCATAAGAGAGCTGCTAATTCTCCGAGTTGGGTTAAAAGGAGGAGACACACGAATGATTTTCCCGGCAATTATTCTTTTGGACAACTTTCTTCCGGCAAAATACAGGGAATATTTTTGAGCTCGTATCGGCGACTAGACTGATGCTAGATTACATTACTGTAGACTCCAGAGTCTAAATAAAAGCTAAATTCAGGAGGCACTAGACCAGAATTGACGTAAAATATTGCTGGAAAAAAGTTGACGAAATGTTATCTCGTGTGAACCCTGCCTTTCTTCGCCCTAAGATGTATTCCGGTGACCTTTCTTCGGCTGACATTCCAATATGCTTATTGAGAGTTAAAAATATAAAGTTGTGAAGTGAGGGTGAGGGAGGAAGGGGAAGTCTTGAAGGTGAATATTTGTTTCTAGTTAAACAGGATACACGCACATGGAGAGAGAGAGAGAGAGAGAGAGAGAGAGAGAGAGAGAGAGAGAGAGAGAGAGAGAGAGAGAGAGAGAGAAATAACACAACAACAAAAAATGGTGGGCCATATGGGCCTTGGTCTCTGGGTCTTCTCCTGGGCGACCTAGATGTGTGTGAATTTTAATGTTATCTTATTGGGTTGCTTTTGTTCGAGCTTTGTCTCGAGTCGGCCACCCCAGCTATGGGGCATGTACTTGAGTGTATACATACATAGATATAATGTAAGGTATAATTATTGTGTATGATAATAATTTCCAGATAATATACTTGACTCGGATGCTATGTGACTCTTACAATATCCACCGCTCACCGCTACAAATGGTGGTGTAATTCAGGCTTAACCTTCATCACCTCTGTTCACCCCCCTCCCCCCCTCCCCCTCCCTCCCTCCCATAATGTCTTCCCGCTGTTTCCTCTCCCACGGATTACCAGTTATTTCGCTCACGTAACTTCGCCCACACTATACACAGTTCATCTCAGTCTGACGAGAAGTTTCATTACCAAGCAAAATATTTGTTGACACTTAATTGCAGAATACAAATTAATAAATATCTGTTCTATAGTAATGCTTACTTCCATTATCAATGTTATATATAATTAGAAAAATAAAGTCTGAGCTCAGGAAAAAACTTATATAATACTTTTCGTCAAGTTAATGTGAACTGATTAGTTGTATAGCCAGTGCGGTGGTTTTCTGTTCTAATATTTCAAAATTATATTTTACTAAAGCGATATATTCACATAGCGATTTTGATAAGTGTTTTTGTCTTTGTATTGTGACGTCCCTGTTTTGATTTGTTTATTTTTCAAGGTTGACATTATAATAGTACCGGTATTGCCTGTATTTCAAGATTATTTTGGTTAACTTACGGTCAGGTTATGGTGAAGTAGGTTAAAGGTAGAATCAATTAGGTGAAGGCAAGATTAACTTAGGGTAGGTTAGTCTAGGTTATAGGTAGCTTCATGGCGGGGTTGATTTTTCTGGACACCACCCTCCCTCATGTTTAGTCCCATTAGTTTTGACAATTTAAGACGTTCGTTCCATTAGTTTGGCAACTTTATGACTTTCCACCCATTTCTTTGCCAATATTAGGAACTTTCGTGCCATTTTGTGTAACTTGATGGAGTTCTAGGGAGGAAATTTTAACAATAATGAATACATAAATATGTAGACTAATAAATAACCCCTACCCTCTTAACCCCTTCAGCACCATGACGTCTTTTTACCTTTACTTCTGGCTAAAATTAGAAGATTGTATGCAGTTTAAGGAGGGCCTCAGTTACTAAGAGGGTTTATTGACATAGTATTTACCCATTTAAGTCGTAGAGGTAGATTACAAACTAAAGAAAATCGTCTACTAATAAACACATACGATGAAAATTATGTAATGGGGGTGAAGGGGTTAAGCGTTTATGTATGTAGGCGAAAGTAAAAATGGGCAAACAAACCTATGGAAGAACTATCATGAACTATCCCAGGCCACCGTGGCTACAGTTGATTCAAGAAGATCCTGTGACCCACATCATAATTATACAGAAAATATTTCCTGCTTAATATGCCTATTAGACTATATCCCTTGTAAATGTTTTAGTCTGCATATGTAATAATACTAGGGTGAAGTAAAATATTGGGCACATGTAGCTAATTAAGCATTATAAACTTAGGGTTGGGTATAGAACCTTTTGCGGCAACTGTGCCTCTCGTAGTACGGTCGACGGGGGAGTCAAATGAATGAACTCGCGAGGTTTGTGTTTCAATTACAGCTTTAAATTAAGACTCCCCTATATTTACATGGATTACAGCTTTAAATTAAGACTCCCCTATATTTACATGGATTTAGATTACCCGTAAACGCCCCTCTGGCTGGGAGGCTAAGCTGGGCCTATAAACTACCCGGTGTCAGCTAACTTGGCAATCAATCTGTTCCATAGCTTCTATATATCTCAGAAACGGCTATAGCAAACAAGCTGTAATATCACACATCTATTTACTGGTCTACCCTTATAATATATTATATATACCAGCTCGATTATCTTCATTTTATTTAGGTTATAAGACGTTAAGGGGACAGGATTTTAGTGGTATTAATGTTACTAGAGTGGTCATAGCCAGATCCTTCAGTCCTTCACTATTAAGGAGGGTTTTTGTTTTCGTTTGCTCCCTAAACCTCCATCAAGCTTAATAAAAAAACACCCCCAAGATCCCCTTTCAAAATACATGTGTACATTGTTGGTAAAATTAGTTCTTGCAGTTCCTCCTATACTCGCCAGGAAATAATTGCCACCTAAGGGGAGTAAAATGCCATAAAATCGCCAAACTAACGGGGAGAACATACAACAATCTAAAAGCTAATGGGGCTAAACATGAGGGAGAAGGGGATCCAAAAATATAACCTAAACCTCCCCATAAGCTGAGCCTATAAACTAGAGGATACATTGTTACCTGAACGATTAATGTTTTTGAACAAGATACCGAAACTTCACGAATCGCTACCCTCTTCTTGTGTTCTTCATTTTTTGTTCTATGTGTGTGAGGAAGACAAAAATAAAAGCTCCTGTAACAAGTATCTCCCTCAAAGTTGAAAGAGTGAGTGAACCAAATTATAAGCATGTTTGTGGGGTGTACAGTATTGGAAACAAGAGTTGTGTGCTTGCTTATTGTAGTGAAATGAATAGGAGAAGGTGTTTGTGAAAGCTAGCTGGATTACTCTCTGTGTAGGTGAGACACAAACAGAAACAGTGAGGGACGTCAGACACATTAAGAGGTGTTCCAGCAACTCCTTATCACATGCCTATGAGGCCTCCCCTGTGTATTTCCCTGCTTGATTGGTGCCTACAACAAAGCTAACAAATTAAGCTAACTATAATATAACATTAACCCCTTCTGTACCGGCAACGTCCTTTATATTTAATTATAGCTATATTTAGACGATGTTGTGCAGGTTAAGAAGGATCTGAGGTAGTAAAAAGGGTTAGGTGACGTCATTAGAAGCCTGTTATTTGCTGGAGGCCTTTTTTAAACTGAATAAAATAATCAAATAGTAGCCAGAATAAAGTTAAAAGTACTGCACCGGTATTGAAGGGGTTAATTACATTTTAATACCTGTGTTTAAGGGGGCAGTGCTTGTATTTTGGTACTTAATGGATAAATGTTAAACTATAGTAGTTTAACATATATCCATTAAGCATCGATAAATCAATTGCTAAGGGATTCAATTTACCGTCAGCTGAAATAATACCGATTATAGAATAATGAACCCTACCAAACTTGTGGAATGTGGGGCACGTCAGCTAGCCCCCCTCCTCCCTCATGTTTAGCCCCGTTAGTTTTCAAATTTCAAGATGTTCCATTAGTTTGGCGATTTTAAGACCTTTCACCCCATTTATCAATTTTAAGACCTTTCTTGCCACTGAGGTGTCGATTTTTCCTGGCGAGCGATATTGAGCGTGTAATTAAAATGTAAAACTTGCAAACTAAACAAACCAAAATTGGGACAAGGACAATATAAAGTCAAATTAAATTATCAAAATCGCTATGTGGAAACAACGCTTACTAAAATGAAAACTATTAAATAAAAGAAGACAATCCACCACATAGGGTGTACATTACTACATGAGCAAGTTAATCTGTTTCCCAAGCAAACTAATCGCACATATAACAACGCACTATCGTCACGTTAAAGGAATTAGTCAAGTTTGGGAAGTCCGGGACGTTCTGGTAAATTTTACTAAACTCTGCATGAATAAAGAAACTACATGTTAAATGTCAAAATATTATTTAAAATCAAATTTGCAACATGACAAGACATTAACAATAGTACAAAATACAAATATTAATATGATATCTCTACTATTACAAAATAATATATAAAATACAGTACACCACTCACTAACGATAGTGCTAACGGGTGACCCCTATCAATAACTACCCTACAAATAACCTACATTTATCGCACAAATAAACTAAGGAAATCGCAAAAGCAAGCAATTGATACTATCGACAATGAATACATAATATTATAATATAAAGACAAATAATTGCAAAATATGAAGTAACAACAGATTTAAACAAAGAGTACTCTTTTAACAAGAACAATATAAAATCATCTATCTATCTATTGCCTGACGCCGTGATCCCCGAAGGGGTGGCCACGAACGAACCGCCCCCATGCACCTCTGTCCCCAGTCAGTCGACGCCCCTCCCCCCAACCAGCACCGCCTTCGTTCATGTAGTTCCTCACTCCATCCTTCCACCTCATATTCGGTCTACCTCTCCCCCTCTGTCCCTCCACCTCGCTCTCGTACACCCTCTTAGTCATTCTCTCGCTTTCCATACGTTCCATATGGCCGAACCCTCTCAAGTTGTTCCTTTTCACACTTTCCAGCACATCTACCTCCACACCACACCTCCTTACTTCCTCATTAGTCTGTCTATCCCTCCATGTAACTCCGCACGCACTCCTTAAGTAATTCATTTCCACTGCTCTCACTCTTGGTCTGAGTCTCTCAACCAACGTCCATGCTTCGCTTCCGTAAGTCAGTGTCGGGATTACCACACTGTCATGCAAGGACTTCTTCACTTCCATACTGACCACCTATTTCTTGTTACTGCTTTTAGCGTTCCTACAACCCTCTTCCCCTGTTGTACCCTCTCCCGCACCTCTTCATCCATAGTCCCATCTTTACTCAACACACTGCCCAGATACTTAAAAGAGTTGACGATCTCCATAGCCTGACCGTTCAGCTTCACCTCACACTCTGTGACTTCACCCCTTTCGAAGACCATAACCTTGCTCTTCCCCGTATTTACCTTCAAATTCCGTTTTTCGCACACTGTTCCAAACTCATTTACCAGACCCTGCAACTCCCATTCATTATCACTCATCAGAACTGTATCATCCGCAAACAGCAGTATAGGTAGCTTCCACTCAATTCCCTCCCTTTTCAGCGATACACCAACATCCACTGCTCTTGATAGTATTTCTTTCATAACTCCATCCATATATACAGTAAACAACCACGGGGACATCACACACCCCTGTTTCAAACCAACATTCAGTTAATATCATCAATATTAATATTAATAATAGAAAAAGAAAAAGATAAACAATAAATACAGACAAAAAACAATGAATACAGACGAAAAGTAAGCAGAGGTTATACAAGAAACTTCAAGTTAAAAATGCTTGATTAAAATTATTGATGTCAAATTTTAGAATACAGTCACAATAATTGACCCTAAAAAGATTAAATTTATGGAACAATTTACTTGCCTCAAAACCTCTGTCCACTAAGAGTCTGAAGAGTAACCTAGCTCTAGCCCAAAAGTCATCTACTTTAGTAGATGGAAACGGCCTTTGGCCGAGAAATATTTCTACCGAAAAATGTACAAATTTATTTTGAAAGGGGGTCAAGGGAGTGTAATGTTAAGCTTGATGGAGGTCTATGGAACAAACTATGCACCTCCCCTTAAGGAATATATGTTAGGTTAGATCAGTAGAAGGTAGGATAAGCTACCGTCATCAACCTGTTATAAGGGGGTAGTGCTTGGTGCCTGGTCTATATACAGTATTTATTAATTAATGTATTTTTTGTTTCCTTGCTAGACCTCCATCAAGCTTAGAAAAACGCCCCCTAGACCCCCTTTCAAGATAAATTTGTAAATGTTTTCGGTAGAAAAATGTCCCAGCCGAAGGCCGGTTCCTTCTAAATTTAGAGGGTCGCCAGGAAAAAATCGGCACCTAATGGACACCAAAGGTCTTAATATTGCCACATCGGCACCTAATGGGCACCAAAGGTCTTAATATTGACAACATCGGCACCTAATGGGCACCAAAGGTCTTAATATTGACAACATCGGCACCTAATGGGCACCAAAGGTCTTAATATTGACAACATCGGCACCTAATGGGCACCAAAGGTCTTTATATTGACAACATCGGCACCTAATGGGCACCAAAGGTCTTTATATTGACAACATCGGCACCTAATGGGCACCAAAGGTCTTAATATTGACAACATCGGCACCTAATGGGCACCAAAGGTCTTTATATTGACAACATCGTCACCTAATGGGCACCAAAGGTCTTAATATTGACAACAAAATTAGGCGAAAGATCTCAAAATCGCCAAACTAACGGGAAGAACTTCTTAAAATCTCAAAATTAATATGCTAAACAATAGGGAGAAGGGTGTCCAGAAAAAGCGAGTACTACCCCCTTAAAATAAACTATGAGTAGTGTATGAACTCTACCAGACTTGGAGACTATGGGGCCCGCTAGCCAGCTCCAACAGATCGATTCAGTTGATGGCGGGGGATGGGGGATGGGGGGGGGGGGGGGAGCAAGAGTAGCTCCTTCTATACGGTCGCGCTAATAAGTCATGTACCAGCTGTCACTACGTTTGGCTCGCTCTGTGCTGTATTGATGTATGTCAGATGTTGAATAGGGTGGGTAATTGTAAGAACATGTGTGTATATTTCACATGATATAAAGAAATCAAGCTTAGATATTGCTGATACCAATTATTGATCAAAACATATTTGGTACCGAGACATCACTTATTAGCGCGACGCTAATTTTAGAAATTTTTTGTGCAGTTTAAGTAGGATTTGTGATAGTAAAAATGGTTAAATGATAGTTCGAAGCCTGTTGATTGTTGGAGGCCCTTTTTAAACTCAATATAATCGTCTAATAGTAGCCAGAATAAAGTTAAAAGAATGGTGCCGGCACAGAAGGGGTTAAGGGGAGATTTGTATCTATTTTGCTAAATTGTTGTTTTGTCTTTATATTGTGTCGTCCCTGTTTTGGTTTGTTTATGTTGCAAGTTTTATATCACACTGTATAATTATACAGTATATACAGTAAATGTTCATTAATGATTTATATATTATTTTCTTTAGTTCCTCCCAATACCTCCCTCCATGCTTAAAAGAATACCCCTAAGACCCCCTTTTAAAATATATTTGTACATTTTTCGGTAGAAAAAATGTCCCGGTCGAAGGCCGATTCCTCCTGCATTGCAGGCTAGCTATCGCTCGCCAGGACAAAAAATACACCTAAATGGCACAAAATGCCTCAAAATCGCCAAACTAATAGAGCGAACGTCTTAAAATCTCAAAACAAACGGGGTTAAATATAAGGGAGAAGGGGGGAGAAGGGCAAAAAACATATATATAAATAACTAAATAATTAAATAAATACATACATACTGTAGGTAAATAAAACCACAAACAGCTACCACACGAACATACTGTAGGTAAATAAACCCACAAACAGCTACCACACGAACATACTGTAGGTAAATAAACCCACAAACAGCTACCACACGAACATACTGTAGGTAAATAAACCACAAACAGCTACCACACGAACATACTGTAGGTAAATAAAACCACAAACAGCTACCACACGAACATACTGTAGGTAAATAAAACCACAAACAGCTACCACACGAACATACTGTAGGTAAATAAAACCACAAACAGCTACCACACGAACATACTGTAGGTAAATAAACCCACAAACAGCTACCACACGAACATACTGTAGGTAAATAAACCCACAAACAGCTACCACACGAACATACTGTAGGTAAATAAACCCACAAACAGCTACCACACGAACATACTGTAGGTAAATAAAACCACAAACAGCTACCACACGAACATACTGTAGGTAAATAAACCCACAAACAGCTACCACACGAACATACTGTAGGTAAATAAACCCACAAACAGCTACCACACGAACATACTGTAGGTAAATAAAACCACAAACAGCTACCACATGAACATACTGTAGGTAAATAAAACCACAAACAGCTACCACACGAACATACTGTAGGTAAATAAACCCACAAACAGCTACCACACGAACATACTGTAGGTAAATAAAACCACAAACAGCTACCACACGAACAGTTTTTGCAGCATCTTTCTTGGCAATTTTAGTCTGAAAGTTGTTGAATTCAGGTTAAGTTTATAGTCAAGTACATAATAATCTATTCTCATTCTAAAGTCTATTCTTTATGTACGTATGTATGCATGTATGTATGTATGTATGTATGTATGTATGTATGAATGTACTCAGGGACATACCCTATAGCTGGTGATGGCCGACTCGAGACAGAGCTCGAACAGAAACAACAAATACAAAATAAATTCACACACATCTAGGTCGTCCAGGAGAAGCCCCAGATACCAAGGCCTTGGTCTCTATTTATTTTAAGTAGGCTTAATAATCATAATCCCTAACCTCTGCAACTCAAAAAGGCCTAGAGCAGCTGCAATTCTCCACACCTATTCCCTGGCTGACTCTTCTCAAATGATATTGATTACTCTAGTCGTTTTTCAGTTATAGAGGTTAGGGGTCAAGCTTTTTGGCCTACCTATAATGATTGGACTATAGATGCCAACACCAATAAAGAAGTAAATGTACAGTATATACTTCCAAGATAACATTTGTCGTATTCTCTTGGCAACTCCTGGTATGGAAGTTGCTAAATTCGCATTTTCGCTAGTCTACGGTCATCTGCATACTGTAATAAACAATTATCATTCTAGATGCCGCCTCCCCCCTTCCCTTAAAAAATTAAAAAATTAAACTATATTAATATATATATATATATATATATATATAGCCTATAACATAATAATAATACATAAATAAATATATAAATATAAATAAATGTAAGCATCAAATAAATAGCATGGATGATAATAATGATGCCTGGCACTTACTCCTAAGATCGTGGTTCAATTACCGTCAGGGTAGAAAACATGCATATAAATAACTAAATAACTAAATAATTAAATAAATACATATACATAGATAATTAAAAACACGAAATGCTGCCATAATGAAAGTTGCCAATCCATAATTGCCGGGAAAAAAGTATTCGTGTGACTTTAAGTTTAGCCCACAATTTAGCAAGTGTTTAACAATTTAACAAGCGCATTTTTCATTTTCCGTCATTTTTCGATGAGCAAGTTTTTTTCTCGTACTATTTTGAAGCTTTTTCACATTGAAATTGGAAACTAGATCAAAGGTAGATTATGTTAGGCAGGGTTGAATCAAATACTGATTTGTTAGAGGTCAAATACAAATACAAATACATGTATTCCTTAATTCAAAAATACAAGTATAAATACAAATACTTCTGAAATGAAGATGTACAAATACAAATACTATGCAGCATTTAGATTCAAAACAAGCGGGAAAATATGCACTACAGATTCAGAATCTTTAACGTTAACAATAGCAGTAATACAACTAACAAAATTAAAAAACATAACAAATTCACGTGTTTTCGTTCTCACAAATTGTCTGCAAGTAGCATTGCAAAATAACAATGTTTTCTTTTTGTATGGAAGAGGCAAAAGGCATTCGTAAAGCCTTAAACTAGCCTACTGTCTGTAACACTAACAAATGTCGAAATACAAATACAAATACAAAACACTTTTTCTTCTGGGTGCCAAAATACAATTACAAATACAAATACATTGAAAATGTATTTAAATACAATTCAAATACAAATACAATTGTATTTGATCTACTCCTGATGTTAGGTAGCTTAATTATCATGCAACTTAACATTTTAAACTACCAGACTACAATTGCCCGTAAAAATTGCCGGAAAAGTCGTTCGTATGACACCGCCTTCATTCTTGTTGGCAAGGAATTTATCCCCGGTTCTAAATTCCCTCCTTATTACTCGCGGGTAAATTAGATTGTAGGTAGTTGGCCGCGTAAATTAAGAGAACAGCTTACGTGGAACAACAAACTTCAGACATTAATCCGGGAGGTTTATAATCTTACCTACGTTACACGTTTAATATATATATTTTCGAAGAGTTCTTATGTAGGTGAATACACATTGAAGTAATGTTAATTGAATGAAGACATAAAATATATAAAGACATTCTAAAAACTTACTGTAATGTATAGAACATTTAATTATGAAACCATCCACCTTAATTATGAATTAAATTATGCTCATGGGTGTTTCAAATCTATATTTTACCAATTGTTTTCATTAAATGAATTAATGTTTCATTTAACGGTATATTTAATTGCGTTCCATATTGCAAAATCCATTATAGATTAGGTTTAATTAGATGAGTTTGATTACAGAGCTTTAATTTAGCAACAAGAAATTATTATATACTATCTTCTCCATTAGTCAATCAGGTCATAGATACAGAACAACTAATTAACCCAGTCAATACCGGTGACGTCCTTTTCATTATATTCTGGCAACTGTTAATGATTTTATTCAGTTTAGGAATGACCTCTAACAAATAAAAGGCTACAAAGAATCTTTCTTAATCCTTTTAGCTACCACAGATCCTTCCTAAGTTGACCGAAATCGTCTAATAGTTGCCAGAATATAATGAAAAGGCTAAATTGTCAGTTACATTGATGGCTTAGAATACACACATCTACTTAATATTTTGCCATTCATATTTAAAAAAAATCTGATTTCCTCCATCAACAGAGTTGGAGGAGGTTATGTTTTTGCTCCCGTTTGTTTGTCTGTTTGTCAATAAACAAGATATCTCAGAAAATTATGAACCGATTTTCACGAAATTTGGTGTGCAGATTGGATGTGCGCCAAGGAAAAAGTAATTCAATTTAGGAAATGATCATACTTCCACCAGCGTAGGCGGCTCACAAAGTTATGAACCGATGTTCACAACATATTGGTGGGCAGAGAGGATATGCGCCAAGGAAGAAGTGATTCCATTTAGAAGACGAATATTAGAGGGAATACCTCCACCAACGTAGGCAGCGGAATGGGCTCTAACGAATGTCCCTCTAGTTCATGTGTTATTCCTGGGCTCTAACGAATGTCCCTCTAGTTCATGTGTTATTCCCTTCCCCTTTTCACTGATAACCGGTGATAATTATGTCACAGAAATTCGTAAGTTCGTGATAGAATGTTATTAAAGTCTTTGCAGCAGCTTCTTTTACAATAACTATTTACCTCTAAAACTTATATACAGTATATCTTGATAATTTTCCATGTATTTGCTTTCTTGTTGTTGCCTGTACAGTATCTATGACACTAATCTTGTGACAATACTGGATGTAGGACAGGGTGTCAAACGAGAGCAATCAACAAATACATGTGGCAGTCCAGGGATTCGAACCTAGGATGCTTACACCGAAATTCAGTGCATTTATCCATTGCGCTACGAAGACAGTTAAAAAATGGTGGACAAGCATACGATTGATTATGCAGTTTCGAATCCTGCATATCAATCTAAGCATGTACACACTTTCCAACTGCGCTATCATAGGCTATGGATAGATGAATGGAAGGAGTAGTTAATGGGGCCTTAACCCTAAGGAAGGGCTCTCTATAAACTACCCCTGAACCTGAATGAATTATTATGTTCCCTCCACCAACCGACTTTACTCCTAAACTCAATCAATGTATGTGGCAGTCCAGGGATTCGAACCTAGGATGCTCACACCGAAATTCAGTGCATTTATCCATTGCGCTACGAAGATGGTTACAGAATGGTGGACAAGCCTAAAATGTATTATGCACTTTCGAATCCTGCATATCAATCTAAGCATGTACACACATTCTAACTGCGCTATCATAGGCTATGGATAGATGAATGGAAGGAGTAATTAATGGGGCCTTAACCCTAAGGAAGGCTTCTCTATAAACTATCCCTGAACCTGAATGAATTATTATGTTCCCTCCACCAACCGACTTTACTCCTAAACTCAATTAATGAAATCAACAAATGCATGTGGCAGTCCAGGGATTCGAACCTAGGATGCTCACACCGAAATTCAGTGCATTTATCCATTGCGCTACGAAGACAGTTAAAGAATGGTGGACAAGCCTACGATTTATTATGCAGTTTCGAATCCTGCATATCTAACTAAGCATGTACATACATTCCAACTGCGCTATAACAAAAACATTTCATATATAGCTAATAAGTATCAAGGGGAGTGAAAGGTACAGCATGGTGGACAGAAGAGGTAAAAATAGCTGTGGAAGACAAGAAGAAAGTGTATAGAGAGTGGTTGGGTAGTAGAGGGAATGAAGATTTGGAGAGGCAGAAATGAGCGAGGTACTTGGAGAGAAAGAGAGTGGTGAAGAGAGTAGTGAAGGAAAGTAAGAGAAGAGTAGATGAGGAATTTGGAAGGAATCTGAGTGTAAAATGGAGGGAGTGTAAGAAACTGTTCTGGAAAGAAGTCAAGAAAGTTAGGGAAGGTAGCAAGGGAAACAGTAAGGGTGTGAAAGATAAGAATGGGAGAATGCTAACCGAGAAGCAAGAGAGAGTCGAAAGATGGAGGGAGTACTTCAACGAGTTGCTAAATGTAAGGAATGAAGAGCCAGCAAACATAGTTGGATATGGTATGGGAGGGAGAAGAAGAGAAGTAGTGGAGGAGGAGGTGGGGATCATGAGGTCAGAAGTGTGGAAAGCCATGAAAAGAGTGAAGTTGGGGAAAGCACCAGGAACAGATGGAGTGTGTGGGGAAATGTTGAGGTATGGTGGTGAGATAGTGATCGAATGGGTACGGAAAATGTGCAAACTAGCATGGGAGAAGGGGAGTGCACCTGATGACTGGAAGACAGGCATAATAGTTCCCCTAAATAAGGGCAAAGCGGAAAGAGGAGTGTGTGGTAACCACCGAGGAATATGTCTTCTAAGCGTAGTAGGGAAGGTGTACAGTAGGGTAGTGATTGAGAGAGTGAGAGTGAGAGTGAGAACGGAGAAATGGATAGGCGACGAGCAGTTAGGTTTTAGGAAGGGAAGAGGATGTGTAGATCAGATTTTTACCCTTAATTGTGTTGTGGAGAAATATCTGGAGAAGCAACAAAAGGTGTTTGTTGCCTTTATGGACTGGGAAAAGGCCTATGACAGAGTGGATAGAGAAGGTTT
Source organism: Paralithodes platypus (assembly GCA_032716605.1). Classification (NCBI taxonomy): domain Eukaryota; kingdom Metazoa; phylum Arthropoda; class Malacostraca; order Decapoda; family Lithodidae; genus Paralithodes; species Paralithodes platypus. The sequence goes on along the minus strand of CM064508.1, from coordinate 26,622,883 downwards.
GTGGAAAGTACTTAGAATATACGGAGAAGATGGCAGGTTGCTGAAAGCAGTGAAGAGCATGTATGAGGGTGCAAAGGCGGCAGTACATGTGGAGAATGATCAGAGCGAGTTCTTTGACCTGAACGTTGGGTTGAAACAGGGGTGTGTGATGTCCCTGTGGTTGTTTACTGTATATATGGATTGAGTCATGAAAGAAATACTAGGAAGAGCAGTGGATGTTGGTGTATCACTGAAAAGGGAGGGAAATGAGTGGAAGCTGCCTATACTGCTGTTTGCGGATGATACAGTTCTGATGAGCGATACTGAATGGAAGTTGCAGGGTCTGGTAAATGAGTTTGGAACAGTGTGCGAAAAACGGAATTTGAAGGTAAATGCGGGGAAGAGCAAGGTTATGGTCTTCTAAAGGGGTGAAGTCACAAAGTGTGAGGTGAAGTTGAACGGTCAGGCTATGGAGATCGTCAGCTCTTTTAAGTATCTGGGCAGTGTGTTGAGTAAAGATGGGACTGTGGATGAAGAAGTGCGGGAGAGGGTACAACAGGGGAAGAGGGTTGTAGGAATGTTGAAAGCAGTAACAAGAAATAGGGTGGTCAGTATGGAAGTGAAGAAATCCTTGCATGACAGTGTGGTAATCCCGACACTAACTTACGGAAGCGAAGGATGGACGTTCGGGAAGAGACTCAGACCAAGAGTGAGAGCGGTGGAAATGAGTTATTTGAGAAGTGCGTGCGGAGTTCCATGGAGGGATAGACGGACGAATGAGGAAGTAAGAAGGAGGTGTGGTGTGGAGGTAGATGTGCTGGAAAGTGTGAAAAGGAACAACTTGAGATGGTTCGGCCATATGGAACGTATGGAAAGCGAGAGAATGACTAGGAGGGTGTACGAGAGCGAGGTGGAAGGACAGAGAGGGAGAGGTGCACCGAAGGAGAGGTGAAAGGATGGAGTGAGGAAGTATATGGATGAAGGCAGTGCTGGTTGGGAGGAGGGGCGTTGACTGACTGGGGACAGAGGTGCATGGGGCGGTTCGTTCGTGTCCACCCCTTCGGGGATCATGGCGTCAGGCAATAGATAGATAGATAGATCGAGAAAACATCTGCTAAGGGATTCATTTTGCAATTAACAGAGTATAGTAAGGGTAGCAAAGTCAGACAGTAGGAAAGCTCAAACTGTAGCCTACTGTTAGTTGCCTATCTACATGAATGAAATGTTCAAATACAGACAGTATTCCACTGAATACACATATGTGGAAGTATTCATTAATTACATAAACTTAGCATGACATATTTAATGTGAAAGAATTCTGAGGACAATATCTAAAGATGATATCGGACAAGTTGAGAGAGAGGTATCCTCACCAGGATTCGAACCCCCTCACTCCAGGTATATGTGGGAGAGTTGGGCACCGTAACCAGTCGGAAATGAGCGGATATAAGGGAAGCAACTTTAGTTCTTATTTGAAGAACCAGGTTATAGTCTCGTGGAGGACTATGCTTTCACACTAAGGTTGCTTCCCTTATATCTGCTCATGGCCGAGTGGTTACGGTGCCCAACTCTCCCTCTTATACGAGTGAGTGGGTTCCAATTCTGAGAACAATGTTTAGATGCTTTAAATTTCCTTTATAGGGGAGACAAACAAAGACAAACATTGCATGTAACCAACTTCCCTTCTGTAGATAGGTGAATCGTAAATTCAAACAAGGTTCAATTTAATAGAAATTTCATGTCACACTATTTTTAAAAGATTGTAAGTCAAAGGAGTACAAAGGAGTACAAAGGAAATCAAGCAACAACATATCTAGTGACCCTTCTAGGTTGCTTGTCCTCCAAAACACTGAGGATCAAGTGTCCAAACAGTGGTTTAGAGTGGGTAAGGGAACATTGGAAAGGGAATTACTGCCCTGGAACTAATGTCCGTGGCAGGATTAGGAAGTTAGTAGGGGACAGATGGGTTAGTAAGTGAGGAGGGGATAAAATAAAGTTATTCATTTACAAATGCAGTCAGTCGCGGGTTTGAAGCGAGATATTTGTCTAGGCGGAGTTTAAATGAATCAACGGTGATGCAGTCTATAACGTTTCGGGGAAGCCCATTCCACAAGTTGACAACTCGATTGAAGAAGAAATTCTTAGATTCGTGTGAGTTAAAAGATTTACCAATAATTTTGCAACCGTTTCCCCGCGTGTAATTAGATTGGTCGATAGTGAAGTACTTACTACAGTTCATATTGTCGATGCCTTTGATGATTTTGAACACTTGAATTAAGTCACCTCTTAATCTGCGCTGGGTTAAAGGAAATATATTTAATTCTCTAAGACGCTCTTCGTATGGTTTGTTCTTTAGGCTAGGTATCATTTTGGTAACTCTACGTTGAACTCGTTCTAGCTTGTTTATATCTTTTTGGTAATAAGGGCACCAGGATTGAACGCAGTATTCCAGAAGAGGGCGGACTAAGGAATTGTAAGGGGTTAGGATAACTTCTTTGGATTTATGCTCAAATGACCTGCCTATAAAGCCAATTATTTTGTTTGCCTTCTTAACAACTTCTGAACATTGTTGACTCGGTTTTAGGTTACTCGATATTGTTACTCCCAGATCGGTTTCTCTGTTTACATTCTTAAGCTGAGTGCCATTCATCGAATAGTTTGCTTTCTCATTTAGGTATCCGATATGTAGTACTTTACATTTATCCGCATTGAAACTCATTTGCCAAATTTGGGCCCAACATGACAATTTATCTAGATTGTGTTGCATATCGTCAACTTGTTCTTTTGAGAGTACGCTATTTGCAATTTTTGTATCGTCAGCAAATTTTGAGATTGTACAGGTGAGGCCCTCATCTATGTCGTTGATGTAAATTAGAAAGATAATTGGTCCTAGTACCGATCCCGGGGGTACCCCGCTACTTACATTGGTCCATTTAGATGCCTTACCGTTTATGACTACTCTTTGCTTTCTGTCGCTGAGCCAATTTTCTATCCATTTCAACACACCGTCTTGTATTCCATGCGCTTTTAGTTTTAGCAGTAAACGTTTGTGGGGAACTTTGTCAAAGGCCATTTGAAAATCAAGATATATAATATCTACAGCTTTACTCTCATCGTAGAGGTTGAGGATATCGTGGAAGAAGTCTAAGAGGTTTGTTAAACAGGAACGTTTTTTACGAAAGCCGTGTTGAGTATCTTTAAGTATGTTATTTTCCTCTAAGTGATTTACGAGTCTGTCTCGTATGACCGTTTCTAGCATTTTACATACAACTGAGGTTAAGCTAATTGGACGATAGTTACTGGGTAGGGATTTGCTGCCTTTTTTGAATATCGGTGTTACGTTGGCTAGCTTCCACTGATCAGGCATAGTTCCAGACTGCAAGGATTTATTGAATAGTAATGTCAGTGGTTTGGAGAGCTCATCCTTAGCTTCCTTCAGAACTCTAGGCGAGATTGTATCAGGTCCAGGCGTTTTATTTACCTTGAGTTTATCTAAACAATTCAATACTTCTCTCTCTGTAACGGTGATATTGCTCAGAACATCTGAATTATCAATCTGAATCGGCGATGGTGTAGGGATATCACTGAGGTCTTCTGTTGTAAAAAACTGATGCAAAGAAGGTATTGAGGGCATTACTCATTTGTACTTCGTCTTTGGTGTATTCTCCATTTTCATCGACTAACGGTCCAACAGTTGAAGTAACTACTTTTTTCTTTCTGATATAACTATAGAATTCTTTCGGGTTTGTTTTACTTTGATTCGCAATATGTAACTCTAAGGTCTTTTTACTTTGCTTAATTAACTTTTTGGCTTTGCGTCGTAGCTCTACAAATTTCACCCGTTCTTCGTCATTTTGTGAGGATTTTAATCTATCATTAGCAAATTTTTTAGCAAGCAGACAGTTTGAAATATCTTTATTCCACCATTTGGGCCTATTATTATGGCCTGGACGCCGTATTTTCGATGGTATGCAGTCTTGCACTGCTTTTAGGTAAGTGGTTTCGAATAACTTCCAAGATGTATTTATGTCATTATTGTTAATTAAAAAGCTCCAGTCAGTTTCTTTAAACATTACTCTAAGTTTATGGAAGTTTGCTTTCTTGAAATTAGGGACTTTTTCGATGCTACTATTTGGTTCGTTACTAGTAAAGTTTAAAGTGAAAGTTATCGTACGATGGTCGCTGTTACTGAATTCATCACCAACATTCAAATTCTCTATTAATTCTTCTTTTGTTGCAAGTACAATGTCAAGACCGTTATTACCACGGGTCGGCGTTCGAACAAATTGATAAAGCGAACTCTCTTGCAAGTTCGTATACAAGTCATGTCCGGAGTGGGAAGTAAGAGTATCGCCCCACTTGGTCACAGGTAAATTAAAGTCGCCAAAAATTACGGTATCTTGTGAGTTACTTACATCTGCAATTTGTTCATAAATTTCTCGGTCAGTTTGCACTGATTGAGCTGGAGGTCTGTATATTAATGCAAGTATTATTTTTGTACCTTTATTATTCTTTATTAGCACAAAAGATGCGTCGACGTTCACAATTTGAGGTTTTGACAATGAAAGAGGAGTCTTAAATGTTTAGCCGACTAATATTTCTACTATTTACTAGCAATAATTCGGGTCAATTTTGTATCGGCATCGAAAACTTGACTAAAGATTGTTTGTTTTGTTAGGTGAAGTCTTATAAAGCCTTAATCAAGAACTAGCTACCTGGCCAGAATTGCCGAAATCAATTACCTTATTAATAAAGAATCACTCAACTTCTTCTTAATCCTAACAGTCGATGTGCAGCCATTTTAAGATCAATGAGCAATTTGAGTTTTGGGTTATGTATAATACAATGGTCAGTAATTATTCAAACATAAAATTACTTAACACTGACTTCCATAGAATCGAATGCATGAAAAGTCTTAAAATAGCAAAACTAATGGGCCGAAAATCTAAAAACTAATGGGGCTAAACATGAGGGAGAAGGGGGTCTAAAAAAAAAATCCTACATACCTTCCCCTTAAGCTGCTTCACAGTCCAATTAACTTTAACATTCGCATTTCACTCGCTGGTCGTCTCAATTTACCAGACGGGTTTCATCTTACTACAGTCTATTAATTATTTATTAGGTAACAAATCTTGACCAGTAACGTCTATAATGCAAAAATGAATGCAGAAATCGAAGTAATATTTCTACCATTTGGGAAGCGTACATCAGCCAGGGAATTGGTGTGAAAAATTACAGCCCATTTGCTCTAGCCCCTTTTTAGTTACAGAGGTTAGAGGTGACAATTTCTGGTCAACCTATAATGGATGAGCTACTGTATACCAGCCTTCACTTTTGGTTTGTTTCAGCAGCCCTCGGTACAGTTGTGGACATATTGTAGATTTCTGACAGTTTAGGAAGGATCTGTGGGGTAAAGACAGTTTAGTCATATATTATTAAACGAAAATGTATACAGTTTATGAAGGATCTATGGAAATATATGGGTAACTCTACTCAACATCTGAGCTCTGGAACTCTCTCCCAGAATCAGTCTTTCCCTCTTCCTATGACTTAAATTGCTTCAAACTCCGTGTGTCCAGGCATTTTGGCTCGAACGTCCCTTGATTTTGGCCCTGTCACTCTTTCAACTATGGGGGAGGCACTCGCTATAGGCAGTAATGCCTTTTGCCTCCCTCAATCAACTAGAAAAAACAAAAACAAAAACAAAAACCTATCTCAATTAAACCTCTGACTTCCATATACCCTTCCTAATCTGAATAAACTAGCCTAATAAAAGCCAGAATAAATTGTCAAAATGCATCCTGATCTTCTAAGGGTTTATTCCGCCGCAGGTCAGGTCAGGTGAAGGTTTTGAGGGATAAGCCTTTACAACGGCACCTATTATCTACTTTTCGAAGAGTGTTGAGAGGGGAGATCTGGGTGTTGGAGAGAGAAAGCTGTTGGAGTGGCTTTATTGTGTACTTTATTAGACTGTATACGTAGTCAAGGTGTCCCCCGACTGGGTGCGAGCATGTAAAACACACTATAACGTACTACCACGCTATATTATGCCCGCCTTGGTTGGGATCGAACCAGGTCAGTCAAATTCACACCGCGGCTGTTAATTAAACTTAGTTAGTTAAAATAGGACTTCAGAGGCTATCAACCCTATTGGATTATTAACCCTTTCACGCATTTATGACGCAGAGGTTGCCAGATTAGCAATAATAAATAGAGTTCTCTCACTCTTATAATTACCTCTCCAAAATTAGTTTTCTGCCCACAGCTAACTCAAAGACAACTGCAGAGGTTGAAGTAACTAAACTAAAGGTTTCTAAATACCCCTGATGGTAACAAAGGCTTTAAAGTATCCCCAATAGGCTCAAAATCGCGTCATATGTCGGAGAGGGTTAAGCCGGCACACTGTAAGTCAAGAATATTGACAGGACTGGAGCCCCTTTTCGAGAACTACAGTCCCTTGTTAATTGAACTGAAAATTCCTGGCGTGTCCTGATTCCCAGGACAGAGGGGTGAGAGGGGGGGGATGGTATAATGGTTTAATGGTAGGACCATTAGGACTCTACCTTACTTACACTCCTACACCATTAGCGAGGAAGGTCGGGGATTATAATGGAAAACACTGATTGTATATTTGTGGACTATGTAGTATCTACAGTATGCAGCAATGCGAACATTCTAACTCCCGTATTATAGACCCACACATAAGTGCTTTCCTAATCCTTTTTCGAACAAAGATACTGCAATTGAGTTCTAACTTGTGATAAAGGGTTTAACATCATACATTTCATCGAACGAAGATACTGCAACGGAGTGATAATTTCTGATAAATGGGTAAGTATTATTCAGTTTCAGAATGATTACCATCTGTGTCTACTTATTTTGTTTGTGAAGGTTTAGGACAGCACTTACAGTAATTGAGTTTTTTTACACCAATCTTGGCCCAATATGAACGCTCAAACAACACAAACGGACAATATTTGATAGTACTGTACATTAATGAGAAGGTTCGATTCAGCTCTGGTCAGCTTCGTAATTTTAAGGCCTCGATATTTATCCTAGAGTGTACATTACAGGTAATGCATTAGGTTATTTTTAATGGTTACAAAATAGGTTGCTATAAATGCTAGGTGTGTCAGTTCGAGATACGTATATTTCAGTGCATCCTAGTTTTATTTAGAGTTTTGCAGTTTAGGAAAGATTTACTGGAATTTTAAGGGTTAAGTAGGATAGGTTGTAGCCTTTTTATTTCTATAAGTCCTCCCTAACTTGAAATAAATCGTCTACTAATAGCCAGCATAAAGCGAAAAGTACATCATCCCAATGAACGAGTTTAGAGATCTCACAAGATAAACTCGTTACTGCAATATTGGTAGATTTTTGTTTTGTTTTGTCTATGTGAATGAGAGACAAAAGGCAGAACTGCCTGTATCGAGTGCCTCCCCCAGAGTTGAAAGAGTGACAGGGCCAAAATCAAGGGACGTTCGAGCCAAAATGCCTGGACACACGGAGTTTGAAGCAATTTAAGTCATAGGAAGATGGAAAGACTGATTCTGGGAGAGAGTTCCAGAGCTCAGCAGTTGAATAGAAGAAAGACTGAGAATAACGTTTCACTCTTGGATTGGAGAGTTGCATAGAGTAGGGGTGGGATTGTGTTGCAAGACAGGTACTACGTACCCTACGTAGAGGAGGTGGTATACATTGGGAAACCTCTGAGGAACATTGATTATTATAGTAGCGATAGAATAGCGAGAGAGATGCAACATTGCAGCGAAAAGAGAGAGATTGCAGAGAGCTGGTGAGTGGTCGGGAGTTAATGATACGAAAGGCTTTCCTTTCTACTTTGTCTAGGAGTGCGGTGTGAGAGGATCCTCCTCACACATGTGAACAATACCCAATACAAGGACGCACTGTGTCCCTGTACAGAGCAAGAAGCTGTGCAGGATTAAAGAACCCCTTGAGGCAGTTGAGCACACCCAGCTTCTAGGAGGTTGCCTTAGCAAGACTGGTAATATGGTCCTTCCAAGTGATAGCAGAAGAAAAAGAGACACGGAAAGATGAAGGGTTGATTTTTGTATTGATGAAGTGTAAGGGATAGTCCTCTGGGAGTTCTGAACGGGTAATAAAATGAAGAAATTGGGTTTTGGAAGCATTAAAGGCAACAAGGTTTTCTCTGACCCAATTGGAAATAGTAGTTAGATCAGAAGATAAGTGTAGATATGTAGCAATCTAACCGTACGTTTGTTTTATTAAAAAAATTCTAAGAGGATAATGTTTTCTTAATTAATTTAAGAGGATATTTGTTTAGTTTCCTCTCTAAATTTCCAACAAGCTTAAAATAATACCCCCAAGACCCCAATTCGATAAAAAAAAAATGTGTGCGTTTTTCGGTAGAGAATTGTCCCGTCCAATGGCCGATTCGTCTAAGTTACAGGCTCGCTATTGCTCGCCAGGAAAAAAATTACACCTATATACCACAAAAGGTCTTACAATTGACAACAATGTAGGAGACGACGAGTCTTAAAATCACCAACCTAATAGGGCAAACGTCATACAATTTCAAAACAAGATAATATTGCTGTGTTAATTTTCTTCATTTGTGTCTTTCTTTTTCCCCTCTTCTGTACCTTTTAGGATTAAATGGTGTAATATTGGATAGCGACTCAACCGGTAGACAAGGTAGTTCTCAACCCGTGCCAAGTTCCCCAAAATAAACCAGTGCCAACGTGACCTCTCTAAAGTTACTTTGGCTATTTATTAGACGATATTATACAGCCTATGAAGGATCTGTGGGAATTATAAGGGTAGACACTATCTCAATTAACTCTCTGCATTCCATATAACCTTCCCAATCAGATTACAATCGTCTAATAATAGCCAGAAAATAGAAAAAAAATGTGTCATCTTGAAAGGTATAATGTTCTAATCTATTTTAACTATTTAATTTTCGTCTTATTCTTCTTACAAATTGACGATTTGTTTAGCTTCTTATCTACCACAAAGTCTCAAAGGAGTAAATACTATCTTAATAAATACGATCTCTGGCTAACTCAGGTCCTTTTTCAATTGCATAAAATCGTCTAAGTTTAGCGAGAATAAAAGGTAAAATAAGCCTCATCGTGCTGAAGGGGGTTTCTAATTTATTTGTTTATTTATTAATTTATGTATTTATTTTCTATTTTAGTTTCCTCTTTAGTCCTCCATCAATTTTTTTTTTTTTTTTTTTTTTTAACCCTTAATTAGCGGCTCACCACATAAGTCGAGTTAAATAAAGCTGGACTATGTGGCGGCGCTCGACATAACTCGAGTGGCAATTTCAGCACGTAATGTTGCTGAGAGAGAGAGACAAGTGGTGGCAGGAGAGTAGCGAGCGTATGACTGCTCCAGACCACCGCGGCGAACCTACTGACACGAATCTCACCTCCCTCCTACCTCTCTCACTCGCTATATAAGGAATTGTATGGGGAAAGTGCCTAATTACATGCTGTTTGCACTCGCGTTGCAAGGTTATTGCAAGAAAACTAGCCATCATAAAAGGATCGTTATGGTGTCATTCGAAAGCTCTGTTTATGCCCTTTCAGGGATAGATACTTGTTTTACGTTCTGGGTCTTATTTAGGCATGAAAATGATCACGTAAACAGCCCTATTTTGGCTAAAAACACCCCGCTGGGCGGTACATATAAATAAACCGCATAGGCCGCTCTTAAGGTTACCCCTAAGACCCCCTCTCGAGATAACAGGAAATGCCCCGGCCGATGGCCGATTCTTCCTAAATTGCAGAGTCGCTATTGCTCGGCAGGAAATTAATCGACACCTAAATGGCACGAAAGGTCTAAATATCACCAAACTAGTGGGGCAAATGTCTTAACGTTTCAAAACTAATGGAGGCTAAACATGAGGTAGAAGGGGGTTCAGAAACGCCCCACTTAAAGGGCATAGCTAATGAAGTCAGCTATCCTCATTATCATAAATGTTAGTGTACAATATACCTCCGATGTGCAATAATAGAAGTCCGAGTTTCTTATAAATGCAGTTGGGTCTGAGTACATGATTATATTGATATCCAAAATTCGAAAATGGATATTTATCATCATCGTGTACTCGACCTTTAACTGTGTTAATGGTGTAATGGTTTAGGTGCTTATGTTCTGGGTGTGGTGTCCCGAGCTCGAATCCCGGGAGGACCATATGCTTTCATTAGTTTATTCAAGTACATTAGGGGTTGTAATTGATGATTAATGTTAAGAACGGGGTGTTACTTATTTCTATAGGTTCAGGAACTTGTATAGCGAGGCCGGTCCTTAGTGATCTTGGCCCCATTCAATGTTCTTTCCACTCACTAAAACATTACTCTTTCCTTAATGCAGTTGGGTCTGAGTACATGAATAGATTGATATCCAAAATGCAGTTGGGTCTGAGTACATGAATAGATTGATATCCAAAATGCAGTTGGGTCTGAGTACATGAATAGATTGATATCCAAAATGCAGTTGTGTCTGAGTACATGAATAGATTGATATCCAAAATGCAGTTGGGTCTGAGTACATGAATAGATTGATATCCAAAATGCAGTTGGGTCTGAGTACATGAATAGATTGATATCCAAAATGCAGTTGGGTCTGAGTACATGAATAGATTGATATCCAAAATGCAATTGGGTCTGAGTACATGAATAGATTGATATCCAAAATGCAGTTGGGTCTGAGTACACGAATAGATTGATATCCAAAATTCGAAAATGGATATTAATCGTCATCGTGTACTCGACCATTAACTGTGTTGGTGGTGTAATGGTTTAGGTGCTTATGTTCTGGGTGTAGTGTCCCGAGTTCGAATCCCGGGAGGACCAAATGCTTTCATTAGTGTATTCAAGTACATTGGGGTTTGTAATTGATGATTAATGTTAAGAACGGGGTGTTACTTATATGTAAATATAAATACATTAGTGTTTTGTACGGTGGTGGCGAGAGGCATTTCCGAGCTTTCGTGACGTTTACAAGGGCATTGGGGTACCCATAGATAAACACAATCAATCAAAGAGTTTCAGGTGTCAGATCACTGGCCACCATTTTCATTCTCAGTATCTTTGTTAAGTACTCCATGCTGTGAAAGCAGTTACAAAGATGGATATATATCTAAAAGAGTGGTATGAGAAATTGTACGAGCAGCATAAGTTTAATAATGAAATGTAGAAATAATTGCAGCTATCGAATAATGCACTGTGGAAGTGAAAATATAGATGATATATTTTGACATGTTGGCCGTACGCTGTTGTAGTACGAAAGTACCTGAGTACCGTTAGAATAAACACTAGTGTTGCCATATGGATAGAGCTGCTAATATGTATTTATTTATGATTAACAAGACCATAATATGAATAATTGTATTGATAGATACTTTCGGATAGACACATTTTTCACTCATGTGATATATATACAGTATATAAAAAACCGCCTTCACATTACTTCATCATGTACGAAATACATTAGGGTAAGTTAAATATAGGCAATATCAAAGCAGATTCTATTCCCGTGGTCAAGTTTCTCTCTCACAAACAAAAGAGAGGCGATAGGGTTTGCCATCAAGCTCCTAAAGCTTGAAATATCTTTCACGGCTTTGTTTACTATTTTAGATCAACATTTAAGGCAAACCAAGAAAACTATGCAGTATCAAACATGCTTTAACATGTTTTAGACAGTGATAAAATGGAATGGGATTTTGGTTGAGCTATGCCCTTTAAACTAGTTTAATCAGTAGTGGTCGAATAGGCTCAGGATGATGTATCTATGGTTGGGAGAATTTGTACCCCTTTGACTGCTATAGTGCCTTCCAAACTTAATATAATCGCCTAATGATAGCCAGAATAAACTGTTTGAACGTAGCATGATCCTCAAGGGGCTAATATGACCCTATTATTTATAGTAGCATGCTTAGTCAATTCAGTGACTGATGGAGAAGTACTCGTTTGGTGAACACAGCTGTTAACCCCTTCGGCGCCATGACGCATTTTTACCTTTTGATTCGGACTAAAATTTGATGATTTTAGGCAGCTTAAGGAGGACCTATGTTACTAAGAGGGTTAATGGAGATCGTATTTTCCCATTTGAATCGAATAGAAATATACAAATTTAAAAAATCGTCTAATGGTAAGCAGAATATGATGAAAATTACGTATTGGTGGTGAAGGTGTTACTGTACCATTCTGCAGTAATTATCATGTTTCTAATACTACGCTTGGTATTTACTGTTAGTCCATTTAGCAACTGACGAATAAATACACGTTAGATGCACACAACTTTCAATTCACCAACCTAAAGTAATTATCATGTTTCTAATACTACGCTTGGTATTTACTGTTAGTCCATTTAGCAACTGACGAATAAATAAACGTTAGATGCACACAACTTTCAATGCACCAATCTAAAGTAGTTATCATGTTTCTAATAGGGCGCCGGGTATTTAGTATTAGTTCATTTACCGACTGATGGAAAAATACTCGTTAGATGAACACAGTTGTTGACGTACCAATCTACAGTACGGTAGTTAATAGGTCGTTGCTAACATGCTCCTGGTATGGTATATAATGAGTTTAGTTAATTTACCGAGTGATGTAGTATACTCGTCAGATGAACACAGCTTTTAATGAAGTAATAATGTAGTTATTAGTAAGATGTTGCCTTTAGGACCCTGGATATTTTATAGCTATAGTGTATGTAGCCCATGTAACGACTGATGGAGGAATACACGTTAGATACATACACAGCTTTAAATGTACCAATCTACTGAGTTATTCGTAGGTAGTTGCTAATAAGACCCTCATATTTTACATTACCGGTAGTGTATGTAGTCCATTTAACGACTGGTGGAGAAATACACGCTAGATGAATACAGCTTTAATGTACCAATCTTAACCCTCCAACCCCGGCTAGGGTAGATCGTGACTGTACTCTGTGTCCGGGGGTTTTGAGGAATTTTGGTCCATGTTGATTCACCTGTTACTCCTGAAATACATGACACAAAGTTATAAAAAAAAAAAAAAAAATTTGCACAAACCTTCATGTGTAGAATGCCGTTGAGTAGAGGTCTCTAGCCCAAGTGATTGCATAATGGCGAGCGCGGGAAGTGGAGTGATTTTTATGCGGGAAAATCTTCCCGCGTTCGGATGCGTCGCCTTGGCCCAGGCCCCGGCTTGGCTAACCTACTGCGCACTTAGCCACTCGTCGCGCCAGAGTTTTTACCTCCCGGAGGCGATTTTATTTATTGATAGTGATGTTATTATAGTTATTTGGAGTCCAATTATATAAAATATGTGTATTAGGCTATCATTGTCAATAATATTTCACATTTTCACTCGATACCGTAGATTTTATGAGTAATTGAGGCTGGTTATTGTTATATTAGGCAGTGATTATTCGTTATCACAGGTGTTTATTATACTTTGGCCATCTAATATTAGTTCGTGTGTCACTTTCACTTTGGTAAATATGCTTGAGAGAGTCACTGTCACTGATAATGCTCATTTTCACTTGATACGGTACATTTTATTAGTAATTGAGGTAGGTTATTGTTATATTAGGCAGTGATTATTCGTTATCACAGGTGTTTATTATACTTTGGCCATCTAATATTACTTCGTGTGTCACTTTCACTTTGGTAAATATGCTTGAGAGAGTGTCACTGTCACTGATAATGCTCATTTTCACTTGATACGGTACATTTTATTAGTAATTGAGGTAGGTTATTGTTATATTAGGCACTGATTATTCGTTATCACAGGTGTTTATTATACTTTGGCCATCTAATATTATGTCATGTGTCACTTTCACTTAGTTATATGCTTTGTAAACGTTTTATATACAATTTATTGTGTCTTTTTTCACTTATTTATATATGTTTTCATAATACATGACTTTTTTATCACAATACATTGTTTTATTTCCACTTGTTGCCTATATACATACATATTGTCAGTCTTTGGTACTTTCACTATGATTATTAGTTAGTACTCCTGCTTGGTGTGGTATTCAGCAAAGCACGGTATAGCACATAGTGACAGCTGGCACTCCACACACTGCATGGTGGTCTTTTTCTGCTTCCTCGGCCTCACCTGGCTGTTCCAGCAGACATGGCACCGCCTTCTGCTAATGGTGACTCCATCTCGTTCCAGAGGCAGGTAACCGAGCTTGTGCACATTTAGATACTGTGCACACTGCATACGGTCCTGAACCAGCCCAGGTTGTGCCACTGCCCTCTGTGGCGTAGCATACCTGTCCAGGAGCTCCACCAACACCTGTTTTTGGAACCTCCGCAGGCTACTGAACTTCCTGGGTGTGCGCGGATTCCAAAGCCTGTAGATATTGTAGGCATTCAGCATTGACATGTCCACCATGTGCAGAAAGAACTTTTTGTACCATCTGCACGAGGTACGCAGACAGTCGATGAAGCCTATCTGCATGTCGGACTTGTCCACCAGCCTCATATTTATGTTGTAGTCCATTACAGCATCGGGCTTGGTCACCCTGACTTGGGTGCGGCGATCCACCTTGCCAGTCTCAACCATTTCCCCCTTGTGGACGGTGCTCAGGAGGTTGACCTTCCGCTGGTCGTGCCAGTGAATAGCCAGAATGGGTCCCGACTTCTTCTTGAAGACATCGCCTTTCTTGGTTTTAGGAGGGAAAGTTGGCATGCCCTTCCTTTTCGCTCTAACTGTGCCTACAGTCCCCGTCTTGCGCTGATGGAGGTACTTTGAGAGAGTGGGGGACGTGTAGTAGTTGTCCGTGTAGAGGACGTGATTCTTCTGGAAGTACCGGTTCATCATGGCTTGAACCACTGCTCCGCCAAAGCCAATGAGGGGGTCTATTTCCACGTCCCCTTCCTTCCCGCTGTAGACCAGGAAGTCCAGGACATAACCAGTTTGGCAATCGCACAGCACAAAGAACTTTATACCAAAGCGATGTCTCTTTGAGGGGATGTACTGCCTGAAGCTCAGCTTTCCCCGGAACAGCACAAGAGACTCGTCAATACAGACGTTGCAGAAGGGCGTGAAGTATGACGTGAAACGTTCTCGCATCATCTCGTACAACGTCCTAATCTTCCACAGCTTGTCAGAGAGATGCATGTCGGTGTTGGTGACAAGATGGAGCGCTCCGAGGATGTCGAGGTACCGGTCCCGAGAGATGTATTTCCCGAAGGCAGGGGTGGATATCAGATCTTTGGTGATCCAATAGTCAGCCAACCTGTGCTTCTTTACATGAGGCATTAGCATGGTGATTGCCAGGAACACCATGAACTCGGGATGAGTCACTGGGGTCCACCGCTTCATGTGGCCCTTGGTCACCTTGCCAAAAAAGTTCACCTGGATTTGGTGGTGCTTGTTTGTCTCTTCTATGACAAACTCAGTAACCTCCTTATCAAAAAATGCCTCAAAAAGCTCATGTGGTGGAGCATTGGGGCCTGCGGGAAAACTTGGGGTAACTCCTGAACCCTCCTGTACCTCATCAAAAGGGGTAACATCAGGGTCATTCACTTCATCAGCAGCCACATCCTGCCAGTTGAAAATATAAAATGGGTCCTGCTGGCGACGCTTACGAGGAGCTGCAGCTGGGGCAGCACGCCCACGAACTTTGGCGGCGCGCACCCTAGGGCGGCCAGGAGCGCGACGGCGCCCAGGCCCAGCCCGGCGGCCAGGGCGGCCAGGAGCACGACGGCCCTGGGCAAAGCGTCTGGGTTGAAGGTCGTCGATGTCCATAAAGTCATCGTCGTTGTCGTCAGAGCCGTCATCTTGCCCTGACGGTGGACCCAGGTAATCATGGCCAGAGTCATCTGTGAGGTGCCCTTCATCTTCAGACCCCCCCTCATAATCTCGCAGGGAACGAATGATGCGTGGGCGTAGGTCGTAGGTCGGCGAGGTGGGGAAGGAGTGGCAGGTGAGGCTCTGTCATCTTCATGCAGAGGTTTCGGGGCTCCTTGGCCTACGACGATTCGTAGACAGCACTGGTTCAGTGTCTGTAGGTGCAGGTATGGATGCGAGGTAAAAAACATCGTCAGGAACCTCTGTTGTAGGCTGGAGAGGTGGGGTGGACCCTGGGGAAACTTGCGGGGGCGTATGGCTGGGACCGGCAGGGGTGGAAGCCGCGGGAGCCTCGAACAAAGAGCGCCTACTTGTAGCTCCTTTTTTCACATATTTTCTCCCTTTTTCCTTTTCTGTAGTAGTATGTCTCCTCTCGGGGGAAATAGGGGGTAAATAGGCCGAAAGTGGGGGGTCCTCAACCCTAGGCAGTGCTGGTGGTGGTGGGGAAGAATGGCGGGCGCCTGGGGCAACTTGGGTGGCGTGGGTAGATAAGGAAGACAATGGCGGGTCAACCTCACCCTCACGCTCAGCCTCACTGGCACCCTCACGCACTGCTCCCTCACCAAGTTTTAGGGCCTCTTTCCTGGCTGCCGCGGCCGCCTTTTCAAGAACTTGCTTCTTATAGAAGCGTATCTTGAATGGGGATTTAGCTGGCGAAGGGCTAGGTGTCGTGTCACTCAACCTAAACTTGGCAGTCGACCTAGTGCTGTCCCATTCGCTCACTCTCACTACACTCTCATCACCTTGCACAACTATATCACGTTCAGTACTATCATCACTTTCATCGTCATCGTCAAATCCAACAAATTGCGCGTCTCTTTCATGAATTTCGTCTAGATCGTCTAAATTTTCACTATAGTGAGACTGATAAGACTCGGAGCTATCACTGCCCAAGTCATCAACACTATTTTGTCCTTCACCACGTTCATAACTCCTCAAAGCTATTTCAATACCTCCGGGAGTCAACGCATCTTGTACGTGCCTTTGCGTTAGGGCGCGACGAACATGGGCAGGCGTCAAAGGGAGCAGGGAATCGGACACAGGGGAATCACTTTTTGGGCTAGTATCCATGTTGGCGGCAGGGTAGAGACTGTTTTGGTGGCGTACATGGTGTCTGGTGGCGTCACCTAGCGACCACGGAACGAAATTTTTACGCGCGCCATTCGAAAGCACATACGCAAGCAATGGTACAATGTTGTACCACCCGGGTTCCTCGGGTCAAAATATAATGGTACACACGTGTACCACCCGGGGTTGAAGGGTTAAGTAGTTATTAGTAAGGTGTTGATATTAGGACTCCGGGTATTTACTGTATTTAGATAATTTACCGACTGATGAAAAAATACTCGTTAGCTTAATACAGCTTTCAATAAACCAATCTAAAGTAGTTATCAGTAAGATGTTGCTAATAGGACCCTGGGTATTTAGGGCGTAATCCATTAAACGATTTGTGTAGAGATGCAGACAACTTTTAAAGTGCCAATCTAAAGTAGTTATTAGTAAGATATTGTTAATATGACACCGGGTATTTAGTGTGTGTAGTCCATTTTACGACTGATGGAAAAATGAAGACAGCTTTTAATGTACCAATCTACTGAGTTGTTTGTAGTTCGTTGCTGACATGCCACTGGTACTTAGCGAGTTTAGTTAATTTACCGATTTATGTAAAATACTCGTTAGATGAACACAGGCTTTAATGTACTAATCTACAGCAGTTATCAGTAAGTCGTTGCAAATAAGACCCCTGGTTTTTAGCGACTTTAGTTAATTTACCAAGTGATGTAAATTACTCGTTAGATTAACATAGCTTTTTATGAAGTGATCTAAAGCAGTTATCAGTAAGTCGTTGCTAATAAGACCCCTGGTATTTAGTGAGCTTAGTTAATTTACCGTTGGGATGGGAGTAATAGCATACCTTGGCTGGAGTAGTAACATAATAGTCAGGGCAATAGAGTTAGTTAGTTCAAATTATAGGACTTCAGAGGCTATCAACCCTTTTGGATTACTAAGCCAGCACACTGTAAGTCAAGAAGAACGTCAGGACTGGAGCCCCTTTTCGAGAACTCCAGTCCCTTCCGTAATAAAGGCGGTGGATGATTTTGGGGTAGCGAGGGGTTCATGTATACTGATAATTATTGGGGTGGCTTACATTTATTAGCCAGGGTTCGAATTAGTTTGGCAGTGTTCAAGCATTTGCTCTTGTATACCACCTAACTGAAACACACCTCCCCAGAACCCTATTCAAGCTATTGACAAAACTAAATTACTAAGTAGTAATAATAATAAAAATAATTATAATAAATAAACTCAATTAAATAAACAAAATAGGAGCCCAACAGGCCCCCTTCAAGCCAGATTTGTACATTTTTCGGTAGAAAAATTTACCGGCCAAAGGCCGGTTTATCCTAGATTGCAGGCTTGCTATCGCTCCCCGGGAAAATATCGGTACCAGAGTAGAATGAATCGATTTATCACCAAACTAGTTGGGCAAAGCATCTAATGGACTTATAGTAGAAGTAGTTACGTTGCAGCTAATCAAACCCTGGTAGTTAGTGTGTTTAGTTCATTTAGTGTTGGGATGGTGGTAGTGGTGGTGTAATACAGTGGGGTAGCAAGGGGTTCATTTATGGCGATAATTGGAGGGCGGTCGGTCGGTCGGTAAAGTTGGTTAGAAGGACGGGTTTGATGTTTCTTAAGTTCGGAGATGACCATTATTATTATTAATTTTTTGTTTTGTATATGTTTTTTTTTTTTTTAGATTCTTGGGTTACTTGTTTTCTAGAAGGATGGTTTATTACTAGCTAGCCAAATCGCATCGAACATAACTTGGCCTTTTGAGGATCATGACGTATTTTGACAGATTATTCTGGCTATCATTAGACCATTTTATACAGTTTAGGATGGATCTATGGAAATAAAAGAGTGAAGACTGTCTCAATTAACCCTCTGACTTTCATATACCCTTCATAATCTGAATAAAATCGTTTAATAATAGACAGAAAACAGATAAGAAATGCGTATTGGATCTTGAAAGGGTTAACCTATAACCCACTCTAACCCAACCCAACTTAACTCACTGTAGCCCATCCGGAACCTCCCCACACATGCGAACAATACTCGCTACATGGGCGGGCTGTGCAGAGGAAGAAGCTGTGCGGGGGTGATGAACCCACGGAAATGGTTGATCACACCTAACTGGGTGTACTGGGTGAGAGGGGACTACGTTAAGGTAAGATAGGCTTGGCTAATACTGTGAATGTCCCAGTAAAAGGAAACTACCGCGACTGCACGAACCCAACGAGACTTGGGGAATAGGTCGTGGCTGGGGGATCTGACGGGCAGGATCACTGAAGGGTTTGTGGATAGCTGGGGAGGTGATGAAGTGAGTGTAGTGTATGGGATGACTACTGGAGAGAGAAAGAGAGACATACAGACAGACTTATAGATAAACTGGCCACACAGATCTTATGATCCGTGCGAGGTGGCCAGGATTTAATCCTAATGGAGATAGCAACCCTTAGAGTAAGACAAAGTGGAGGGAAAGGATAGCAAAGATGGAGAGAGAGAGAGAGAGAGAGAGAGAGAGAGAGAGAGAGAGAGAGAGAGAGAGAGAGAGAGAGAGAGAGAGAGAGAGATAAAGAGAGAGAGAGAGAGAATTTACACAGGGAAATTCCCATGAAGTTACAATGTTAATCACTGCCAGGGGCATATGGAGAATGTTGGTGCATAACATTTGCTACGTATTAACATCCCCATACAAAGCATGTGAAATAAATTACTTAGAGAGTGTACAAAGGAATTTTACTTCGCATATAAGTTCGGTAAAACAGCTACAATATTGGGAGCGTTTAAAAACACTGAAACTGTACTCGTTGGAGCTTCGAAGTGAACGTTACCTAATAATATACACGTGGAAAATCGCAGAGGGTTTAGTGCCAAACATACATACCCCTATAGCCATGAAATTCAGTGATAGGAGAGGCTGGGAATGCGATATCCCCCGCATGAATAGCAGGGGTGCTATGGGCTCTCTGCGAGAGGGCTGGTTATCACATAGAGGCCCACGTCTCTTCAACATACTCCCGCGGCGAGTAAGAGACAGGAGGAACGTCTCGTTAGACAACTTCAAGAGAGCCCTCGATGTCGAACTGCAAAAAGTGCCAGACGGAGCCCATCTTCGCAGGGGAGCGTGCTGCCCCTTCAAACAGTCTGCTGCACCAAACCACCACCCAGAACGAGGGGTGGCGCACTCCTCGGTGCCACTAGCAGTGGTGAACTTAACACAAGTAAGTAAGTAATTTATATATTTAATAAATATTAATAACAATTAGGGACTTAGATATGAGACTGGATACAGAAACAAAATAACACAAAAACATAAGATAAAATTGAAATCTGTAAAAGGCCTGCTGGGCCACTCGAGGCTGACCTATTCTTCCCTACATCCCTATTAGCTCTTACCTACACTGACAATATATCCTACTACAATTTATATTCCCTACACTTCATCTATCCTATAACATACTAAGGATATCTCTCACTACAACCTAAACCCTCTACAGTACACTTAATCTACCTTATATATATACTGTATATATATATATATATATATATATATATATATATATATAGTATATATACTGTATATATATATATATATATATATATATATATATATATATATATATATATATATATATATATATATATAGTATATACATATATATATATATTATATATATACATGTAAATGTATATATATATATATATTTATATATATATATATATATATATATATTGTTACGTATCTTGATCCTCAAGTGGTTAACTTGATGAATCTAGATAGCACAGAGATATATATTAAGGTATCAGTCAGCTGAAGGCAAAACAAAAGTAAAATCTAATAAAATTATTTCCTGTTGTTGCTTCCTTTCCTTTTGGATCTTAGGACTTAGTATCCTTTATTGACTGATACCCTTTAATTATGAAAAATACTGAAACTAATTAAAGTGATGTAGTATTTATAAAGAATTATTATTTAACCGAAGCTTAGTAGGCTATGGTTATGAACCGAAGAAGTTATATCTAAAGAAGGACTATTAATTCTATAAAAAGTCTTGAAAGATAAATATTAAAGTAAGAATATTTCTGTCTCTTACCCTTTTTGAAATGAATAGATAGTTTTCTTATATGTTCTTTTATTTATATTTAATGTAATTTTTCTTGGTTCTTGTCTTACGTTAATAGTATTATATTATTATTATCATCAGGATTAATATCAAAGTCACATAAAAAGTTAGATATATATTTAATAATTAGTTAAATGTATTTCTTAACCACGTAACATTGAGGTTTGATTATGAGTAAATTAAGTTACAGGATCGCTTCATAGATTCGATTCAGGTTTCACTCAAATAATATGAAAAGCAAAAATAATATTTTGAAGCTAAAAGAATTTTCTTCAGCTTAGGAAATCACTAGAAGTAATATTAACACAGCCATGTTAGTCTAAGGCGATATTACTAATATGAGACAATAGCATCACCGTACTAAGCACCGTTAAGCAATGTAAGCTTAATTAAAAGAAAATGAAAGAACTCGTAGGTATTAATATAAAACAATAGTATTACTTTCATCATAACCCAATTACTTAAAGAGTTGCTTTAGTCCACAAGTTAGTCAACTAAAATAGTTAAGTACATAATAATAGCGTTAACGTTAATTTGCAATCAAATAGTTAAGCACATAATAGTAGCGTTAACGTTAATTCCCAATCACATATCTCACTAACCACTCCAATCACAGCTCATCGAGTTGCATAGCAGGTGCATGGTCCAATGGGATCTCCTGGCGTCGATCATACATCATAGCGTCGGGTCATCGAAGTAGTTTGCAGGGTCCCCTATGACGCACGCAGGTGTGAAGGCTTGTTTGCTGGTATGCGGGCGAGCTGGTTTCCCACTCGCTAGTTCGCTCGCTAGTCTGCTTCGCCGTTGGGGTAGTTTGACTCCTTCAACTCTAATTCTAACTCTTAAATTAACATACAGGGCTCCGTATGTCAGACCTCCCCCCTAGAACAGAGTTTAAGGAGTATAGTACATAATATTAAACATAATACATAAATAGATTCACCACCAGATTGGCAACAGCAAGATTATAATGAGGATATAATAAGGATATCACCCAAAGTAGGCAACGTCTCCAGGTACCACATCAGAACATAGCCGGAACGTAGCTGGAGCGTTATTCGAACTGCAAGGCATCTCACAGCTGAAGGGTTGACAGCGCACTACTAAAGCATGATATTTACCTCGCTACAAGGGAGAGCTAATTGCCAAAATCCTCTAATTAAATTATTCTTACTGCTGTATGAGGCTAACCTGGTAAATGTAATCTTTGATCCGTGGCAGTGGGTAGGTATCGTTCTTTGTGAGAGCATTAACTTGCCTATAGTCCCTACAAAACCTATGGCTCCCGTCTGGCTTTGGCACAAGTATGACCGGACTACTCCACTGGCTTAACCCTTAATTAGCAGCTCACCACATAAGTCGTATTTAATAAAGCTGGACTATGTGGCGGCGCTCGACATAGGTCGAGTGGCAATTTCAGCACGTAATGTTGCTGAGAGAGAGAGACAAGTGGTGGCAGGAGAGTAGCGAGCGTATGACTGCTCCAGACCACCGCGGCGAACATACTGACACGAATCCCAGCTCCCTCCTCCCTCTCTCACTCGCTAAATAAGGAATTGTATCGGGAAAGTGGCTAATTACATGCTTTTTGCACTCGCGTTGCACGGTTATTGCAAGAAAACTAGCCATCATAAAAGGATCGTTATGGTGTCATTCGAAAGCTCTGTTTATGCCCTTTCAGGGATAGGTACTTGTTTTACGTTCTGGGTCTTATTTAGGCATGAAAATGATCACGTAAACAGCCTTATTTTGGCTAAAAACACCCCGCTGGGCGGTACATATAAATAAACCGCATAGGCCGCTCGTAAGGTGTTAAGGCCCTTGTGATCAGCTGGTTTGAAAAAATGAAGTCAAGCTCGACCTGCAGTATACTCCTGCGTTGTGGTGAGACACGGTAGGGGGATAGTTTAATGGGAGTTGCATTCCCTACGTCGATGTCGTGCACGGCCAAAGAAGTGAGCCCTGGAGTATCACGGAACACACTGGGAGACCGAGATAAAACAGAGATTAGTTGGTTTGCTTGATCAGAGGGAGGATGACATAGTTTAGATGGTAATTCCCCCCAAGCTACTGAATTATACTGAAAGTTGGATAGGCTACATGACAAGTCAAAGTCTGCATAGATACCTTCAGGCTCTGGAACAGTCTGTTGCGGGTCAGTAAGAGAACTGAAGACTTTGTCCGCACCAGGCTGTCCACAGGTCCTGACATTCACTGCCACAGTGGGAGAATCTGGAGGAGAGGAATCAGGGGACCTATGGTAAAGTTTCAACATATTTATATGGAATACTTGCGTGGGCTTTCTCCTGTCTGGGGTAGTTACTAGATAATCGGTAATGCTCATCCTCCGAATGATCTTATATGGGCCCCTGAACTTGGCAGATAAAGGTTGACCAAAAAGGGGGAGCAGGACCAAAACCTCATCACCGGGCTGAAACTCCCTCTCACGGGCTTTTCTGTCATACCATTTCTTCATGGCGCTTTTAGCCACTGTCAAGTTTTGAGCGGCAAACTCACAGGAGGATCTCAGCCGGGTTTTGAAATCTGAAACATACTTGAGGAGGTTTTGGTTCCCCTCCTGGCCAACTAGGCTATCCTGCAATAGTTGCAAAGGACGTCTTACCTGGTGACCGAAAACTAGCTCATTAGGGGAAAAACCCAGGGATTCAGTTGGAACCTCACGAGTAGCAAATACAAGAAAAGGTACCCCCTTATCCCACTCAACTCCGGTCTCTGTACAATACTTACGTAACATTCCCTTTAATGTCTGATGATATCGTTCGAGAACCCCTTGACTCTCTGGGTGGTAGGTGCTAGACTTAACATGCTCGATACCCAACTCCTTCAGGGACTGCTAAAAAATGTTAGAGGTAAAATTAGTTCCTTGATCACTTTGCACCTCATGGGGGAAACCCATTCTGGTGAAGAATTTGAGCAGTTCCTTGATGACAGTTGGAGCAGAGGTAGTCCTTAAGGGTATATAGCCTCTGGGTAGCGAGTTGCCATGTCCATAATAGTTAATAAATAAATGTTACCTTGGGAAGTCTTAGGCAATGGGCCTACAATGTCCACTACCACCCGAGTAAAAGGATTCTCGAAAACGGGCAAGGGCACCAGAGGATGTACAGGCACCTTCTGATTGGGTTTTCCTGTCATCTGGCAAGTGTGACACTCTCTACAAAAGTCCACTACATCTGCACGCATTCCTGGCCAGTAAAAGTGGGCTCTGATTCTGTCTAGAGTTTTTCTCACACCTAGGTGTCCTGCCAATGGTATACAATGTACCATTTTCATGCATGATATCTCTACGACAAGGTTTGGGGACTACTACTTGATGGACGTCCCAAGCCCCGTCATCGATTGGTCTGTGTGGCGGTCTCCATCTACGCCACAATACTCCTCCTTTGAGGTAGAAACATTCACCACCCTCCTTCCCACATTCCTCTTCACTCATGGACCTGGCAGCTAACTCCTTGCATTCACTATCATCTCTCTGTAGCTCTACCAGGCCACTAGGACAATTTGGAGGGGTTTCATGGTCATCGTTAGGGTCAAGATGAGCCATAAAGGTGTCAGATAAATCCACCTCAGTCACATCATCAGGCACAGTTGGAGCGACATTCACACTCTCATCATCCCTTTCATCAACTCTTACATTCGGTACATTTCGGTCTGAGGGAACTGCTACTTGAGACATTGAACGTGTTACAGCACACACAGGGAAAACTGTTGGCATCTCCTTGTCGAGCTCACCGGTTAGTGGCTCGTTAACAGGGGAAAGTGACAAAATGGGGTCTGGTCGGACCTTCTCACCTGCTACATCATTCCCCAAAAGGAGTGTTACCCCAGGCACAGGGATATCTTGGGACCTACACAAAGCTATGGTGGCCTCACCCTGTAGTAACTCACATTCAATTTTGCCTTTTACCAAGTGTGCATAAAACTGGCCTCCAGCACCTCTCATTACAACTGGTTCGCCATGTGGGCACTCAGTGTAAGGATTCACCATGAGGGTGCTAGTAGAACCTGTGTCTCTCAGAATTTTTACCTCATGCATGCAACCATTTAATCTCACGTTGCCAGATGAAATAAAGGGACGGTAACTGTCCTGCACTGATGGTGAAATTATTATTGGCTTAACCCTAGTGGGTTGCACCACACATGCTACTACACCCCTGTCTAGATGGTTTACGTTAGCTGCTAGGTACTCCTGTCGGGAGTCCTGCATTAAAGGAACTTTTGGTGCTAGGTACTCCTTCTGTCGGGAGTCCTGCATTAAAGGCACATATGGAATTTGAGATACGGCGGCAACTGTCTGCCCCGATCTCTCGGTTTTCTCCTTGGCCCAGCACTGATAAGCTAGGTGGCCTCTCATGCCACAAAAAGTACATACTTTAGGGGATACGGGAACGTTCCCTCTTTGAGCATTACTATTAATTTGGGGCCCACCTCTGTTACCATTGCCCTGAGTCGCATTTTTAGTTGGGGGAACAATTCTATTTTGGCTAGCTGGGGAAGACGTTATAGGCTTGTGACTGGGTCTGTCAGATTTGTGACTGGGATACTTAAAATTAGAACTAGAATTATCGTAGGGCTTCTTTCCACGAAATTTGTTGTTGAGCACGTATGTGTCAGCCATGTCAGCGGCGTCGGCAAGACAATCTACCTTTTTCCCCTTTAAATGATAGGATACAGAAGAATCAATTTTCCATAGGAAATTTTCTAACAGGACCAACTCCTTCAGATCGTTGTAGCTTGTGACTTTCTTACTCTTGACCCAATGATTGAAAGTTTTAGTCATGGTCCTGGCAAATACCTTATGGGTTTCTTCTACTTTCTTCAGGTTTTTACGGAAAGATTGCCTGTAAGCCTCAGGCTGCAATTGATAGGTTTTTAGGATAGCTTCTTTGAGATTGTCATAATCCTGCCTAACTTCTGCTACTTCTGACAAATACGTGGCTCGAGCCTGCCCTGTCAAAACGGTTTGTAACATAAAAGGCCATTGATCTCTTGTCCACTTCATACCTCCAGCAACTTCCTCAAACAAAACAAAGAAATCCTGCACATTATCCTCAGTGAAAGGTGGAATGACACTAGTCATAGTCAATCCCAGAGGGGGAGCAATTACGGGAGCATTTGTATCGACATTTAGTTGAGCCGTACGATATTGATATTCACATTGTTCGGTCGTTGCTCTGGCTTTTATGCTGGCTTCTTCGGTATTTGCTCTGGCTTTTATGCTGGCGTCTTCGATATTTATTCTGGCTAGTTTTATTTTTAGTCTGGCTAGTTCCAGTACTTGATCACCGGTCAAACCAGGTGGCAATTGTACATCAAGTTGGCTAGGTTTACTCGGGATCCCACCAACTGCTCCGTCACCCTCCTCGCCTTCTACAGAGAACAGGTGGGATTTTATGGTCTGAGCCACCTCTACTTTGGACATGTTTGAGACAGTTAATTGGAGATGTGAGGCAAGCACTTTCAGTTCGGATTTTGACAGACAGTCAATATCAGGGGCTGTGGGGTCTGATTCTATGAAAACTCGAGCATCTTAGTCATTAATTAGTTGAGGCATGATTAATATTTGATTTTTAAGTAGTGAAACGGTAATGAAACTGAGTGAAACTGTATGAAACGAATCCTGGCAAGGTCGCCCCTCTTCTGTTACGTATCTTGATCCTCAAGTGGTTAACTTGATGAATCTAGATAGCACAGAAATATATATTAAGGTATCAGTCAGCTGAAGGCAAAACAAAAGTAAAATCTAATAAAATTATTTCCTGTTGTTGCTTCCTTTCCTTTTGGATCTTAGGACTTAGTATCCTTTATTGACTGATACTCTTTAATTATGAAAAATACTGAAACTAATTAAAGTCATGTAGTATTTATAAAGAATTATTATTTAACCGAAGTTTAGTAGGCTATGGTTATGAACCGAAGAAGTTATATCTAAAGAAGGACTATTAATTCTATAAAAAGTCTTGAAAGATAAATATTAAAGTAAGAATATTTCTGTCTCTTACCCTTTTTGAAATGAATAGATAGTTTTCTTATATGTCCTTTTATTTATATTTAATGTAATTATTCTTGGTGCTTGTCTTACGTTAATAGTATTATATTATTATTATCATCAGGATTAATATCAAAGTCACATAAAAAGTTAGATATATATTTAATAATTAGTTAAATGTATTTCTTAACCACGTAACATTGAGGATTGATTATGAGTAAATTAAGTTACAGGATCGCTTCATAGATTCGATTCAGGTCTCACTCAAATAATATGAAAAACAAAAATAATATTTTGAAGCTTAAAGAATTGTCTTCAGCTTAGGAAATCACTAGAAGTAATATTAACACAGCCATGTTAGTCTAAGGCGATATTACTAATATGAGACAATAGCATCACCGTACTAAGCACCGTTAACCTCTGAAGTGCGCATGGGGGTAATTGGAAACGTCCCCCTGTGCTGACGTATTTGAGGTGTTTCCGTCACTAAAATATTCATTGTGCCATTAATAGCATTAATACTTATCCATATGCGCCTATTATGGGTTGATTATAAAGGTATTAACCTGAAACAACAATAAAACGAGTGAAAACAGCGTTTGGATGGTCAAAATCGGAGATATAGCCCGCGAGTTGTATAATGTATGGGTGAGGCAATCTGCTTTCCCGCCAATTTCCCCCAAGGCCACTGAGACACAGTCGATCGATACTCTCTCTCTCTCTCTCTTGCACTCGCTTGCTATCAGTGATGACCACACCCTCCAATTGGATTTCTAATGTTAGCACGAAAATATACCTCAGAATAAGGGAATAACAGGGAAAATAGGTGATAACTGAAGGAGAGGAGGAAAGTGGGGAAGGAGGGGAGGTAGAGGACTGAGATTTTGCATGGCCCAGGGGCCAAAAAAAAAAAAAAAAAAAAATTTTTTTTTTTTTTTTTTTTTTTTTTTTTCGATGTCAAAAGTTGATTTTTTTTTTCTCTGACTCTTAAGAGTCTCCCCACAGTGCGCCGGGGGAACTCTTAAGAGTCTCCCTGCAGCTCCCGGGTTAAGCAATGTAAGCTTAATTAAAAGAAAATGAAAGAACTCGTAGGTATTAATATAAAACAATAGTATTACTTTCATCATAACCCAATTACTTAAGGAGTTGCTTTAGTCCACAAGTTAGTCAACTAAAATAGTTAAGCACATAATAATAGCGTTAACGTTAATTTGCAATCAAATAGTTAAGCACATAATAGTAGCGTTAACGTTAATTCCCAATCACATATCTCACTAACCAACATAACGTAAGTGTTTACACCGAACACACTTAACACACACTTATATAATCTGACTGACCGTCACAATCCCATTATAATACTTCACCCCGTCTTCCTCCAGCTGCAAGTTCACCTTCCCCAACTCCAAATGAGACTGATTTGAATGCCCACAACTCGGGTCTTATATACTGAACAATGATGGTGTAGGAACGAATCAGGAGGCGGGGGGTAGTGCCCGCTCCAATCACAGCTCATCGAGTTGCATAGTAGGTGCATGGTCCAATGGGATCTCCTGGCGTCGATCATACGTCATAGCGTCGGGTCATCGAAGTAGTTTGCAGGGTCCCCTATGACACACGCAGGTGTGAAGGCTTGTTTGCTGGTATGCGGGCGAGCTGGTTTCCCACTCTCTAGTTCGCTCGCTAGTCTGCTTCGCCGTTTGGGTAGTTTGACTCCTTCAACTCTAATTCTAACTCTTAGATTAACATACAGGGCTCTGTATGTCAGAATATATATATATATTAAGTCACACGTTTACCAGCCAGGTCCACTGCCTCAGTAATATTGTAATCTATATTATTAAATCAGTTCGTGTGTCTGTTTGTCTGTCTGTGTGTTCTTAATAGGCGGCCGCAGTTTTGGACCTGGGGAGCTGAAACTTTGCATGTGGGTGTCAATTGACCTGGGTCAGGTCATAGAGGGGGCGAGGCCACGATCGGAGGTCGTTTCGAGGCCGAAATTGAAGAAAAAAAAGCATGACAAAAATGGCCGTTTGGGGAAGAAGGAGGCCTCTGATCGAAAAGGTGTATGGAACAAAGGTTGTTCGCAGCCCCCCAAAATGGGAGTAGGAATGACGTCAGATCCAAAATCGGAGGTCATTTAGCGGCCGAAATCGAGGTCGCCGTTTAATGAGGCACAGGGAGGTCGAGGCCGGTGATTATGGTAGTAGTAGTATTGTGATGATTGTGGTAGTAGTGATTGATGATGGTGATTATTGTAGTAGTAGTGGTGGTAGTAGTGATGGTGATTATGGTAGAATTTTAACCCGGGCAACGCCGGGTACCCCTGCTAGTGCGGGTTATATTTACAGGTCTCGGATGTGGGTAACTCAGACTAATTAGTTCTTCACAGAAAACGTATTGCCTTGACCAGACTCAACATTATTTAGGGGAGACTAATTTTTGTGTTCATTATTTATTTAGTTTTTCCTTACATGTGTGAGTGTTGTATTTTTTTTTTTTTTTTTTTTTTTTTTAAGAGACAATGAACGGAGGAAGGAAAAACACAGATAAAACAAAAAGGTCCATGTGCCTAAAGGCATCCTCCATTCATAAAATGTTTGTAACAACTGGATTTAAACATTTGTTGATTGTAAGTTTGTGGAAAGCAATTCGAGGGAAGTGAATTCCAAAGAGTAGTAGCTCTGGGGATAAATGAATTCTGATAAGCAGAAGTTCTGCATTGTGGAGGAGAAAGTGTAAATTCATGGGCGCTCTCAGCTGCCCTAGTTCTACGGGGAAAGATGTGGAGAGGCGGCACAATTGAAGCAAGTTCCTCGGAACATGATGATATATTATGATAGCATGGCTTTTATCAACAACGTTCCCCTGAGTGTTGGGGCTTGTAGCCTACTGGATGGTAAATAAATAATATGAAAAAGTTGATTAATTTTAGAGGAGGAAAAGGTAGTAAAAAGCATTTCGTCTCATCAACTCACCTCCTCTTACTACTTCCCTACAATCTCTCTCTACACGCCGCAATGGTGCATCTCTTTCACTCTTCTTCCGCTATTACAATAATCAGTGTTCTTCAGAGCTTTCTCAGTGTATATCTCTTCCCTTTTAGTTTCTATATAACTACCCTAAGCTTTATAGAATTGTCTAAATGCAGCTGAAATATAATGAAAAATACGTCACCGGTACTGAAAAGGTTGTGGTAGGACTGGTGGTGATGGTGAGGTAAGACGATTCTACTTATCGTGGTAATGGTACAATTACATACTCAGGCATATACCCCATTGCTGGGGGTGGACGACTCGAGACAGAGCCCGAAAAGAAACGGCATTTAAAATTCCAATTCTTAAGGTCCGGGACCAATTTCCCTCACCCCTTGCTCTGTCTTGTTGAGTATGCTAATTTTACAAAGGGAGTAGGATTCCTAGCCACCTGCCCCGTGGTAATGGAAGGAAGGTGATATTGGTGGTGGTGGTGTTAGTTATTACAATGGGTATACAGTAATTAACCCTTTGAAGATTATGACGCATTTTGACAGTTTATTCTGGCTATCATTAGACGATTTTATGAAGCTTGGGAAGGATCTGTGGTATTTATGAGGGTAAAGACTATCTCAAACAACCCTCTAACTTCCACATATCCTTCCTAATCTGCATAAAATCATTTAATAATACCTAGAAAACAGAACACAAATGCGTCATCGGATTTTCTAAGGATTTTAAGATAACAGAGAAACAAATACCCCAACTGTTTCACCATCAAGAATCTCTTCTCCTCCACATACCACACCTCCAAGCCACAAGGGAACAAAGCACAGCCCCATAAGGTATGCCAGAGTCGCTGCAATCTCCGCAATACCAGTTACAACACCCAGGAGGGATTTATCCAAACACCTGGATAATACAGAAGTGCCTAAAAGCAACAAACGCCGAAACAAGAGAAGACACCACCAAAGGCACCATAACCAAGAAGAGTCCAGGCGCCCTTCTACCTCTAAACCACGGTGACCGGTCAACTCAACCAGTAGACCATTTCAACCAGTAGCTCTCAACCAGTACCAAATCAAGCAATATGGTTAGGTTAGGTTAGGTTAGGTTAGGTTAGTACTATATTTTGGCACTGGTTTGGTTGGTCTGGGTTAATTTGGCACTGGTTGAGAGCTACTGGTTGAAATGGTCTACTGGTTGAGATGACATGGAACCCTAAACCACACCACCGCCACAGTGAGAAAAGACAGAAGGACTGCTCCCAACTTCCTCAGAAGTCTTCCTCACTCCGGTGCCCTTATTGACCGGAATGACTTCACCCCGGACATCTCAGCCGAAGGTATGACCTGTGCAGGAAAGTTGGAGATCATTGCAAGGGACTGGAGTTCTCGAAAAGAGGCTCCAGTCCTGTCCCAATTCTTGACTTACAGTGTGCTGGCTTAATAATCCAATAGGGTTGATAGCCTCTGAAGTCCTATTTTAACTAACTAAATGAGATCATTACCCAGTTGGATTCTTAGCTTATCTATCACTAGACGATAAGTTATCAATAAGATTGGGCCACCCTGCTTTGCTCTAGACAGTATTGACCTAGGTGCACTGGTATCCTATTGAGATACTTCAAGAGAGTCTTTTTGTTGTAGTGGGTATCAACAAGGAAGCTTTATTAGACACTTCACTGGTTGTAACTAATATCCTTCCCTACCCCAACCGAGGCGCTATTGTGGATAAAGAATGCTGCTTTATCCGGGATAGACCAACTAGGGCTCTGTGAGGAACCATCTACCCATAACGGCACTCAGCAAGGGAGTCCTTCCAAGATAGCAATATCTTGGAGAAGGCCACAATATATCCATCCACCCCCAGTTCTGAAAGACTCTTATAATGGTCAGAGTAATTAAGATCTGTTGCGTTACAAACAACTATCTTATGTTCGCTCGATAACGTGTGTTGATGCACTGGCATATTTACACACAATATTTAAGACCCAACACCAAGACTGGAAGTTCTGCATCAAAACCCTTATACAGAGAGTAATCAGTGAGCTCTCTCCTGCGTAAACTCGATTCTATTTTACCTATGTACTGGTATATGGTAGATAGTATTCAAGGTCCAACTTCAAGAGTTCGAGCTCAACTGTTGTCAATTAGCCACGTCAGGATCACCACCACGGCCAACGCATCTACCGAAGACTTAAGTATCTACTCTACGAATATACAGTGAAATTATTATACTGTTATTCATACACAGGAGAAACAACTGTGAGAAGTGATTTATACTAAAGGCCGCGTCTTACAGAAGTCGAACCCACCCGAACCCGGCTGAATCGATTTAAAAATTCAAATTTCAGCCAGTTCCCGTCGATTCTGATTAATTCTGGTAACGCTTCGGGTGATCTTCGGTTATCTTCGGGAAGTTCTTGAGATGTTCTGGGCTTGAGTCGAATCATCTGGTGAATCGGCCAAAAGTTAGTGCATGCGTTAACTTTTGGGCGATGAATCGGGTAAAAAAACCGTTACCAAACTATCGAGTCATGATCTAGTTACGTTCCAATTACATTCGGATATATTCGAGTCATATTCGGGTTACATTCTACCTATTCGGGTTGTGTTCGATTGTATTTTGAATTGCCGATGATGCCACGAATTATTCGAACTTGGGTCGAATGTAACTCAATGATAGTCAACATTACCACGAAGGAAACTCGACGATAACTGGATGAATCTCACATAAAATCGAATGTAACTGAAACGAGAGTCAAACGAGACTCGATATTGACCCAACCATGACCAGAAATGGCAGAATAACAGACAATGGAAAGTCGATGCTCACTCGAATGACAGTCGAATATCACCCTATCCATCTGTTTTTTCATTGTCTATGCTGGCTCGCTATCGCTCGCCAGGAAGAAATCGACACCTGGATGGGGATAAACGTCTTAAAACAGTTGCCTGAATGGGGCCGAATGGATACAAGCCAGGGAAAGAGAGAAATGGAGAGAGAGATAACAAAAAAAGCTGGTGACCCCCCCCTTAAGAATTTTGACCTGTTTGTTTAGAACAGGGTATAAGCAAATCAATCAATCAAAGGAGGACTACGAGGGGATGACGCATAGCCGCACTCACCCTCTAACTCCACTCTTTGGGGTTGTTTACATACAAATAAAAACAAATGTCAGGTTGGCACGGAGCCGCACTCACCCTCTAACTCCACTTCTTGGGGTTGTTTAAATACAAATACATACAAATACAAATAATTATATGCTATTGCCCTGTTTCCGTTTGATTAGAGGGCCCGCAGTGAATACATTTAGCGAGCGTATTATTACCGCTAGACTACTGGGTTTTTTGTAACGCAGAACCGCACGTAATCTTCCTCCATGCATATCGATTGTCCATGAACGCTGCTTCATGTTGGGTCAGAACTGTTTTATTGGGGGGGATTTGCATTCTTCCTCCCCAACACACACACACACACACACACACACACACACACACACACAGAAAGATAAGTAGATAGTTTATTGACCACGAATTGTTTACAGCTTCGTTACACACACACACACACACACACACGCGTTGTAGCAAAACTAGTCTACATATTATGATAGTATTTTTAACACATTGAAGGAAACGCCACTAATATGAAATGCATTATAGAACAAATTTATTATAAGAACCTTTTCAGTACCGGTGATGTCCTATTAACTTTACTCTGGTTACCATTAGACGATATTATTCAGCTTAAAAAACAATTAGCAGGTTTCGAATTGTTTTACTTAATCCTTTTTAATGCCACAGATCCTTCTTCAATATACTCTCATTATACTCTGGCAACTATTGGACGATTTTATTCAGCGCAGGAAGGGCGTCTACCCATTGAAATGCTTCAGACAATATCAATTAATCCTTTTAGCTACCATAAATCCATCCTAAGCTTCATAAAATCGTCTAAATGTTGCTGAAATCAAATAAATATGACGTCACTGATACAGAAAGGGTTAACGAAAGATAATATAAGTGAGTATTTAACTTACTATGATCTTCGACCTATTCGACTGACGTTCGACCTAACTTCTTCTATTTCGGCTGTTAATCGACTGAGCTTCAGCTGAGCTTCGGTAATCATTCTGGTTATTTCTCCGTCTTCGGGGCATATTCGACGCATGATCGAGACTTCTTCGTTCCACATCGGGTTTCCTTCGAATTACGTACGGGGATTCATCGACTCATCATCGACTTTCATTCAGGTCCAACGGGTTATATTCGAAATTCATTCGGGTCAGTGTCGGGTTAAAGGTCACGTCATACAGAGGTCGACCGCAACCCGACAGTAACCCGAAGGCAATGACTTGCACTTTTCACCCGAATTCACCCGAAGGCCCCGAATGAGACTCGTACCCCGACTATGACTAGAAAGCAATTCGAATGCAACCTGAGGGACTCGAATGCGTCTCGAATACGAGTCGATGTTATCCCGTATATTACTCGAAACTAACCAGAAGTTGAACGGAATTGAATCGACCATGAGTCGAAAGCTAATCGACGGTGACCCGAGTTGCAGATACCAACCCGAGTAAAAACCGAATCACACCCGAAGTAACCCGACTTAAAACCGAATGAAAACCGAACCCCACCCGAAGTCAGGAACCCAACCGGAATGAAACCAGAATGTAAGTCGAACGTGACTAGAATAAGTCGATTATGACACGATTATGAGGTTATGCATCACCCCACTATATAAAGAGAGGGTGTGCTCACACAAACTTCATTTGTACAGTGCACCCAACACAGCAACATGTCACAGGAAAGCAACCTCCCGGACCCATCACGACCAGAAGAGATGGATGACGAGGCATTGGAGTTGGCAATCTTAAGGCAGGAGATAGTTAATGCCAACCTCAGATATCAGATTACTGCCCGCGCCATCATGGACAAAGAACGTGAACCCCAAAGTGCTCAACCTCGACGGCTACGACGACCAAGGAAACCCCGAAGCAGCAGCGTCAAGCCATGGGTGGCACAGCGAGAGACACACGGACACTACCACCAGTTGCTGAAGAAACTCCAGGAAACTGACGTGGTTACCTATAAATACTTTCTGCGTATGGACGAGGAGCTGTTTAATATGATTGTCGAACGTGTCACACCCAGGATCAAGAAGGACGAGACCAACTGGAAGAAGCCCCTTGAGCCCGGACTGCGAGTTGCCATGACACTACATTTTTTGGCCACTGGCGAGGCCTATAAGACCATGGCACTGAACTTCCGTGTAGGTGCCAACACGATATCACTGGCAGTGCGGGAGACGTGTGAGGCAATCATACAGGAATACATGGAGGAGCAAATAGTGTGCCCATCAACACCTGAAGGTTGGAAGGAGGTCGCCAAGGGCTTCAAGGATAGGTGGAACTTCGGACACACCATTGGGGCAATTGATGGGAAGCACATTGCCATACAGCCTCCAAGCAACTGCAGATCCTTGTACTATAATTACAAGCACTACCACTCCATTGTGCTCCTGGCAATAGTCGATCACCTGGGAAAATTTATGTACGTTGACGTTGGAGCGAACGGGTCAGCATCTGATGGTGGTATATTCCAGGTGACTGACATCCGGAAGGCCCTGGAGGACGGAGCAGCAGGATTGCCACCACCCGAGCCATTCCCAGGGGAGGACCAGCCAGTGCCCTACTTTCTGGTTGGTGATGACGCATTCCCAATGAGGGAGTGGTTGCAGAAGCCACACCCACACCGAGGGCTCGATGATGACAAGTGAAACTACAACTACAGACTGTCTAGGGCCAGGAGACAGGTAGAGTATGCCTTCGGTATGCTAGCCAACCGCTTCAGGTGCCTACTGACTACCATCAACGTACACCCCAGTACCGTGGAGAAGGTAGTCCTGGCTTCATGCATACTCCACAATATGCTAATCGACCGACGTGAGCCCCAACCAGAAGCCGGACTTCGTCGCCCTGAAATACCCCAAACTGACTGAGCGAGGGACCCCTTGGATGGCTTGGAGCCACTTCGGCGCCAGAGAGGACCAGCCGCTGCCAAAGTGACGAGGGACTACCTGACCCAGTACTACAACCGCCCTGAACAGCGTCTTGCCTGGCAAGAGGAGTAAAAAGGTACGTTTCCACTATATGCAGGTCCATAATATCCCACACCCGTTTTATAAGTAGTGTTGCACAATGTTGCAGTGTGACTGCCGTAGGTGTCCCAATACTGTCATTGCAATGACACCAATCAAACT
Organism: Paralithodes platypus; assembly: GCA_032716605.1. Lineage (NCBI taxonomy): Eukaryota > Metazoa > Arthropoda > Malacostraca > Decapoda > Lithodidae > Paralithodes > Paralithodes platypus. Next base: position 26,586,615 of record CM064508.1, on the reverse strand, counting down.
CCATTCGATGCCGTATTATAAAAGTGTCAAAGTCTTTGATAAATATATTGTATACAAACCCGAAAGTGAATCACAGCACTTAATATCCTTATCTGTTATAAAGTTGTTATAATATATGTATATATATATATATATATATCCTTGAAACATAAGTTCATTAAGATATAGCCCCTAACTTATTATTATTATATTTCGTCAAAGTCTCAGTTCATTAAGATAAAGCCCCTAATTTATTATTATTATATTTGGTCAAAGTCTCTAATTACAATGACAAAAACAATTGTTACCTTATTTTGGACTGCATGTCCACGTCACTTTATATGTTCAACTTTTATATTGTTTTCTGATTAATATTCACAAACATGTTGCTCAAGGATGTTGATTTGGTTAAAGTAATAACATGTTTACTTTTAATTATGGTCAGATTTTTTCAATGTCAATATAATTTATATCATATTGGGATGTGTTAAATTTCTCAGGTTTTTTCTTATTTGTTGATATTTGTCTTGGATGTTGATTTGTTTAAAGTAATAACAATCATGTTAACATGGTTAAAATATTTCAATGTCAATTTAATATATATCATATTGGGATGTGATACATTTCTCTGTTTTTGTTCGGTTTTTTTCAATTTAATTTTCTTTTATATCCTATTGCCATGTGATCTACTCGATCATATATTTTAACTTTATATTCCCTTTAATTATTATTAAGCAAGCAAATTATCGTTAGGAACAAGTAAAACATAGAAAATAAATTTTAGGAGCAAGCACAACACAAGTCAAACATAGAAAATACATTTTTAATATAATTAATGAGGTACAGAGGTAGAGGTATAGGTATATTAATGAGGTAGATCCAGCATGGTCTCCAAGAAGGCAGGGTCCAGGGCTGATTGTTGGACGGGCGTGGCACAAGGACGTGAAGAGCCATAGGCCTTCCACTGAGAGGGTGTGTCTGACTGCTGGATTGGAGAATGCTGAAGTTTTTTCCCTATATGGTGGTAGGACGTGGTAGTGGTAGGGACATTGAGAGTTTCATAATACTGTTGACGTTGGGGATGATGTTGGGGAGGGTTTGGGGACTGGGGGTGGGAGAGGGGTCCGAAGTGTGGGAGGGGTCCTAGGCCCTGGTTGTGGGAAATCATGGCATTGGAGAATCTTAGCACGTCCAGCTGGAAGGCATGAATCAGTGCTAAGGGAAGGTCGCGCATGTTTGTCTGTAGTGTCTTGAAGTAGGGCTTCAGACTCGCCTCTGCAGGGGTGTCAACCTGGTGGCTCCTCTGCCACACACGGTCCAGCTCCTTCTCACCTTCACGAAGCTGTGTGAGAAAAATAAATGTATTATAGAATGAATCAGACAATACTTCATAAACATTAATGCAGTGTACCTTCATTACAATAATGCGTGGCAAAATAACCTCTTCATCATAAATATTGCCTAATAAACGTTACTGCATTGATATCAATTATGTGACAAATTACCGATATATGATACATCGAAATGTATAATAGAATTATTGGATAAAACATTTTCATTTTATATATACTAAAACATTTACATAATTGCGAATGTACAATTAAATGTGTTCAATACTATAATGGGTGACAGTCAGTGAGTGGCTGAGTGAAGGCACAGAGGGTGGGGTGTTTTGTGTTGCATGTGGGTGTATGTGTTTACGAGTGGAGAGATTCAATTATGATGGCATGCTAACATTGGATACATAATAATGATATTTACCTTGTAATACAGGTCGGGTGGGGCGGCTGATGCCTGGCTGGTGGTGGCACCGGACCCAGATGACCCGGGAGTTGCCACCACGGCTGAGCTCCCGGTCGCGGTGTCCTGGGTAGCAGTGGTTTGGGTTGGAGTGGGAGTTGACTCGGGCCCGTCCTCCCCTTCCGGTTCGACGTCGTCAGCCATCTCCTCCTCCACAGTCGTTGTCTTGTAGAGCTGTGGAATGTATCAGGTTATTAGTTTATGACAGTGTTGAACATCAATTTATAAAGTAAATAATTATCTATCAACACTCATACATATATATATATATAAAATATATATATATATATATATATATATATATATATATATATATATATATATATATATATATATATATATATATATATATATATATATATATATATATATATATATATATATATATTGTTACGACTGAGGTTTAAATATATCAGGGCTCTTATTCATTGGACTAGTAATGGCATAAATGCTACAACGGAAAGCGCTAGATCCAACCTCTGATGTATATTCCCAGTGAACAAAGAACACAAATACTCTCCAGAGTTCTATATGCAATAATAGGTTATCAAACTCTCAATAAATGTGCGTCTACTCTAGGCTTAATGTTATGTGAAAACAGCCTATTACTACCTATAACCGAAGGTGCTTGGTTATGGTATGCAAAGTAAGGTGGTAAGGGAAGTTACAGCTTACGTTACTTTAATCAATAAATGTCAGGCACTCCTGCATGAAAGAAAGTGCACTAAAGTCCTTCAACACCAACAAATAATCTTCTTTAAATGTTAGATGCTATCAAGATGCTCGAATCGGAAATGGAACCCAAAAAGGCAGGCAGCGGAACAATGCTCGTGCAGGCTATGCACACAAAAAGGCAGGAGATATAATGCAGTCGGAGCCAAGAATATCCTAAACGCTACAACAATAATAATAATCGCCACGACAATGCAGTATTCCTATCAACAAAAAGAGCCTAAGTCGTTTGTGTCTCAATACATCAAACTAGGCTGCGAAATGCCTGTGTAATCATAAACGGGTATGCATAAAAAGAGTAATTGGTTTAATATACTTAATTTTTACTATGACTGATAAAGTCTAGCTAGAGTCAATGATACGAGATACTGGTGTGCATGGCATGCCGCATAGCCTAGTGCAAATCTCAAGTCTGTGCGTCAAATATTACGTTATAGGGAAGGGTAGCTCTCTTGAGAAACCTTAATACCGAAGTATTAAGCGTTCTCCTGGCGTACCTCAAAGACAAACAACGAGCTTAGAACAGTGCAGAATGGTACAGGCAAAAAGCCCTCACTCGTGCATGCTCTACTCTCAATGGCACACAGACTAGAATTTACCCAATCAACTCCAGTTCTCAGGTATGTCGTGCAGCTTTTAACTAAAGCCAGCACCCATCGGAAACAATACCTTATAGTATCAGACTCCTAGTCTAGCATTATCTAATCCAGCAGAACACTAATAATTATAGGAAGCAGTACTGAACAATATGAATGCCAACCAATGCTTTGTGATCAACTTATCTTAACAACTAACATACATGGGTTATATCAGACCTTAACGCACAATACAACTGGCCAGCATGAAGCTGATTTTGCAGAGTTAACGAGAGGGGGTATAATATTAATAAAAGGTGGTGAAAGATATGGAAAATGAGAGAGATAGGCAGAGGAAAAGGTTCTCAGGTGTAGAGAGGGGGACAGGTATCAAAAGGTTCTCAGGTGTAGAGAGGGGGACAGGTATCAAAGGGATAAGAGGGATGCGTTCTAGAAACCAGATCTGAGGGAGAGAGTAGCGAGGGAGCTGTATATATAATAGCACTAGCTCGAACCGCGTAGAAAAGCGGTAACAAGTCCTCTAGCCAATGCTAAAGAAGCTAGCTAAACATGACATCACGAAGCATGGTAAAAAACTACTCCAACGAATCCCCACGAGGCCAGCCAGCTATGACGTCATCGAGTATAGCAAAACATTGCGCGCCTCCCCACACTCTGTTCTACTCTCTCTCTCTCTCAAATCCTATCATTACTACTTAATGATAAAACATATACTTTGCAATTAAATATATAAAGCCTTGACATGGGTGAAAACAAAGAGCCTTTCTGGACTGCCCATGACACGAGCTTTCATATGAAATAAAGCACAACAATACACCAACTGTAGTCACATCCACTGCCCTGGCGATCCTAGCGAGTCACTGTAGGACAAGCCATGCGGTTCTAACGGAGTGGTTAACGTCACAATATATATCTATATATATATATATATATATATATATAATGTAATATCAATGGTTATTTAATTTGGTCACTTTTTACATAGCAATAAATATTCACAATAATCTGGGGGCAGCTTATTATTTATACATAGAAAAAAAAAATAAGTATTATACATGTTAGACAATATTAATATTCGATTTTATTCTATTTACAACATCCAACAATAATGGTGAAACATTTATGTCACTTATGTTTATTAAATCTTATGTTGAACAGCACCAAGATATTTATTTATACCTTTAACATTTATTTTTGATTAGAAATAAAATTGCAATAGACTTGATAAACGTACCTTGCTCTTTCTGGTGGGCAACTTAACAAGATGGGGTTTGAGGAACGCGAAGTGGGTCTTGATCCAGGCGTCTCTCTCCGTCAGCTGGACCGCACCTGAACCAGACACGGGAATCTTGTCAAGCTTCCCGTACCTGGTCCTCATCCCTTCCATCCATTTGTTGAGTGCTTCCACTGAAAAATGTAAATAATATATATTAGGAGTGTTTACGTACAAAATATAAATAGTATGGAGACAAAGATTATCACAACCGAATTTATTATCAGTCAACATGAATAAGTATGGTTCACCTGGGCAGGTAACCACACTGCACACATTGCTATGAGGGAAGTACAATGCAAGACTGCACACGAAACATTATTTATTATTAACTCCAAATATTACCTACTTATTTCAATTCCGAAAACAAGATTCGCCAGCAATGTTAACGCCAAACTTTATGATAAATATGTATCCACTTTGCACGGCACAGGTAAATTATTCCAGAAACATAGATGTGTTTGGTATTTGTAAGTAATATCACTCAACATAATGGTTATTATATCATAAGAACGCACACAACCAACCTTCAATGTTGAGCTCCTTTGCCTTCGTGGCGAGTGTTTTCTCCCGCATGTTTTTGTCCTTGTGGGCCCTAAGTTTCCTGTTGTACAGGAACTCCTGATCGGCATACCACTCGAGCACTTCCACCTCCTTCTCATCCGGGAGCCTGGCGTAGGTCCTCCTCCTCCTTTTCTGCATCGGTTGTACAGGGTTGATGGGCGGCGTGGTCTGGGTAGGCGTCTCGGTGTATGTCGTGGGTATCTGGGTAGGTGGCTCGGTGATTGGCGTGAGGTCATCTTGGGTGGTGTCATCATCCTCGCTTTCCTGTTCCGAAGGACTGTCACCTTCGGTTGACACGATAGGGTGGGTCTTTTTGTGAGGGACATGGGCTTTCTTTACTACAATAATTGACTGTGACTCTGCTTCCTCGGTTTGGTTTTCATCGTCGAAAACAGGGTTGTAGTCGATGTGCTGCCTCTCCTCTACTTCCTCCTCGCTTTCATCTTGGGATTGCTGGGTGGCAAACAGGTCCACAGACTCCATGGTAAATTTGCGGGGCCTCTTCACTGCCTTGCCTCCTTTACCATAGTTACCGGGCATGTTGGCGACAGGAGTTGGAGAGAGAGACGTGGTGGGTGAGAGAGACGTGGTGGGCGGTGGGTGCTGGTGTGGAATGGAGCGAATGCCTCCCACCCGCTAATATATAGGGCCCGTGCGTGGGTGGCAGTGTACGATAATTCGGGCCGCTCCAACCGCACACGGGCCTGCTTCACGTGGTTCCGCCCATCGACTCGCGTTCGGGTTTGATTCGACTTGGCTTCGATAATCCTTCGACTTACATTCTAGCCATTCGGATCACGATCGAGTAATCATCGAGTCTAATTAGGAATGTCGGACATGCATCGAGTCATTTTCTAGTAGTATTCGGGTATCCATCCAGTCATCATCCTAAAATTCGGGTCAGCATCGAGAACAGTAGACTTTCGAACAAGTTTATGTAGGAATTTTCCACTGAGCATCGAGTCTATTTCGGGTTACGGTCTACATCATCGGGTCTAAGTCCACTTAGGTTCGATTTAGGTTCGATCAATTCTGGTATGAATCGGGTTAAATTTGTTTACTCGAAAGTGACTCGAATAGGTCGAATGCGATCAGAATATGGTAGAATGTAAGCCGAATACGAATCGAATGTAAATCGAAGGTGACTCGAGGATTTTGTAACGGTTTTTTTACCCAAACGCACTCGAGGATTTCCCAAAAGTTAACGCATACACTAACTTTTGGCCGACTCATCCGAACATTCGGGTGATGACCAGAGCATGACTAGAACGACTCGAACATACCAGAATCATACTCGATGTCGCCCGATTATTGGGCCGAATACACTCGAACCGCAATTTTTTTTTTTGCAAGTCATTGCCTCCGGGTTACTGTCGGGTCGCGGTCGACCTCTGTATGACGCGGCCTTATATTGAACTCCGAGTTACTTTCGAGTAATTCGGTTGCATTCGGGAAAAATATGCAAGTCATCGACTTCGGGCGGCAGTCGGCCAACGTTCGACTTCTGTATGACGAGGCCTTAAGTGTATTTAAGAAGAAGAAGCATAAATGATCAACAGTGAAAAGTAATATTGATAAGACTCTATATAAAGAAGTATTCTAGTGAAAGTGCATGCTACGATTCTATGCAATTTAATAACTAAAGAAAGTACTAATATTAATTCTGATAATAATAATACCAAGTGAATATCAAATATATTACGCATAATTATATAGGGGAATAAACTAGAAACAAGCCTCATTAGTCGCCACCTCAAGTATAACTCTACGCATATTAAACCAACAAGTTCGCGTACATAATATTGATACATAAACCTAATAAGCACAAGTGTAAGTCCTCAGTTGAAGTAAGTGCTATTCTTATATATATCTTAATAATAAATACAGGACAAGTGTAATACTTCGATTAGAAGACAGTCCATAACAATAACCTAGATTATCGAGTGCAAGTGTAATACCTCGATCGTAGGGAGCACTAAATTATATTTGTAGAAGTAGCAGTATATCGAGTGAAAACATAGTGGAGCCTCGCTTGTGCGTCTTATATATATTTTGTTCTTTACCATTATTCTATGATTACGTATGCCATATCCTATTGTGAATAAATATAATATGAATGTACTTGTTGCTATAATTCGCCTCAATTACTTTCTGTCCGTGTGTTAATACGAATTCAGCTTCCCAAGTTAAGCAGAACCTACCTATTTTTTTTTTTTTTAAACCAATAAACCCCAGTAAAAGTGGTAGGAAATGCATAAATTCAGATCTGACACGAGTACTCTCAAGTTACGTGTCAATGTATATATTAATTAATTTAGAAATTATATATCGATATCTCCTCTTCGATGAGTCCCGGACTCGAGAAGCGATTTATATATATTTCTGGTGTACGATAGGTGTGGTATGTTTTCCAACAAACGGAATAGCAATGACTAGGACAAGGGAAGCGTAAAGCACGTCTTCAGAATAATTATGTTAATGAATGCTAGAGTCTCTGCATATCTGGATCTAAACCTTCACGATAGTCACTGTTACCACTACGAGAAACACAGAGGCACTTAAAGGAGATCGAATTAGGATCCGGGGAAGAACGAGCACTGGCACCAGTGGTCGAGGATATTGCGAGGTCCACGTCAGTTACGCGCACACACTTGTGTAACTGAATTGCATAATAACTCGCTCTTCCGATCGGCTCTGTGACCAACCCGTTTAAACTGGTTTAAGCCACCTATGTTGCTGCAAGTTGGTCTTGCCTATCCCGAACGGTTATTATTACAATTCTTAGATATCTTACTTGTATTTTCTACCTTAGGACTACCTGTTAAAGATCCAAAAATAGGATTCAAGCCAGCAGGCTGGTTGCTTGCTGATGGTATGGCTGGCGGAGGTAGTGTCTCTTCTGTCTGCGATGTCGAAGGCAAGGTAACTCAGGGCATGAAGGGCACGGTAGATGATGAGGTCTTGTTTGGTGTTGTTGGCTAAGATGCAATGGCTACCCCTTGTGTTTCTAAAGAGTTGCATAGTCGTACATGCGGCGGAACTGGGTTGAGGGTCGGAAGTGGCGAGGGCTGGTTGATATTAAGGTTGGAAGTGGGGTGCATTTTCTGGAATTCTTGCTCGTATCTTTCGTATTGTTTTTCTGTGGATTTCGGAGATGCAGCCGTTGCTACTGATTTTTCCTTGATGCCTGCTCCTGCGTTTATAATGCAATGGGGCGTGATTAGGTGTTGAATTGGCATGGTAAGATCCGAAAGATGTGTTGAAGCGCCATGTCTGTCTCCGTCCACGTGTGACTCGTTTCTTCGTTGATTTCTTGGTGAGTTAGATGGCAAGTTGGGCTTTTCTTGATTCTTGAGGGTACATGCCCTTGGGTTGGTATTGTGGGTGGAGTTTGATGAGATTTGGGCTGATGCTTGGATCGCAGTTGAGGGTAAGTGTGTTGTATCTGCAATGGTCGCCATGAGGGTTTGGGGGCTATAATTATCCCTCCTTTTCGGTACGTTTTCTATGGATGCTGTGTCGATGTTGGGGACCGTGTTTCCTTCTCTGTCTCATTGGCCACCATGTTCCTGTTCGCCTAATATGTTTATGTTCCTAGTTGTTATGGAAACAATCCGCATGGGTTGCTTCGATGTTGCAACTGGTGGTGGTAATCTCTTGCTGGTTGGTTTTGGTCATTCTTTTCCATGCTGCATCTCAAATATGTTTTTTTATATGTGGATGAGGGAGACAAAGGGCAAAACTATCTGTGACAAGTGCCTCCCCCATAGTTGAAAGCGAGACAGCGCCAAAATCAAGGAATGTTCGAGCCAAAATGCCTGGACACAAGGAGTTTGAAGCAATTTAAGTCATAGGATGAGAAAAAGATGGTTTAAGGTGAGAGTGGTGGTGATGGAAGGAATGATGAGGGTGGTGGTGATAAAAGGATTGGTGGTGATGGAAGGATTGGTGGAGATGGTGGTGGTGGTGGTGGTGATGGTAGAATTGGTGGAGGTGGTGGTAGTGGTGGTGATGGAAGTGGTGGTGGTGAGAAAGAGAGAAAGAGAGAGAGAGGTAGATAGGTAGGTAGGTTATTGACGTAGCTAAATTCCAAACAGGCTGCTCTTCATAACAGTAATTTACGTGATCATTGACAGATAATGATACCCTGCTCCGTCTCTAAAATCTAACCCTTCCTTGCCGCGGCTATCGGTAAATAATGCGGTTCTTAAAGGAAGGATTATTAGTTTGTTCCCTAGCCCTCCATCAAGCTTAAAATAACATCCCCTTGACCCCCTTTCAAGATCAATTTATACACTTTTTGGTAGAAAAATGTCCTGGCCAAAGGCCGGTTCCTCTTAAATGTCAGGCTCGCTTTCGCTCGCCACGAAAAAATCGACACCTAAATGGCACGAAAGGTCTTGAAACTGACAGAAATGGGGCTAAAGTTCTTAAATTCGTCAACCTAATGGGGCGAACGTCTTAAAATCGCAAAAGCAATGGGACTAAACATTAGAGAGAAGAGGTCCAGAAAAATCCCAACATTAGATGATTTTATATAGCTTAGGAAGGACCTTTAGCGATAATTTTCTCCGTTGACATTCGTGGTGATTTCATTCGCATCGCGGTAGAAAAATGGTCCGATGGGGCGAAAGCTCTTAAGTTTGCCAAATTAATGGAGCGAACGTCTTAAAATCTCAAAATCAATGGGTCTAAACACGAGGGAGTAGGGGGTCCAGAAAAAAAAATGAAGACAGAAGTATGTACCGAGAATACATTTGGATAATTAAGATGGTGCTTAACCCCATAAATTTGTTTCTGGATCCCCTTCTCCCTCGTGCTTGGTCCCATTAATTTTGATATTTTCAGACGTTTGCCACATTAGTTAGGCAGTTTTAAGACCTTCCGCCATTTTGGTCAATTTTAAAATCTTTCGTGCCTTTTATGTGTCGATATTTTCCTGGAGAGCGATAGCAAGCCTATAACTTAGAAGAAACCAACAGAAGGTTGGTGAAGGGGTTATTTTATTAAGTTTGATGGAGGTCTAGGGAGGAAGCTAAGAAACTATAATATAGATGTATATATAAATATATGAGTAACTAAAGTAAATATATAAATAATGAATTAATTACAAAATATATTTTATTAAGAAAATCTATATTATTAAATCAGTTCGTGTGTCTGTTTGTGTGTGTGTTCTTAAGAGGCGGCCGCAGTTTTGGACCTGGGGAGCTGAAACTTTGCATGTGGGTGTCAATTGACCTGGGTCAGGTCATAGAGGGGGCAAGGCCACGATCGGAGGTCATTCCGAGGCCGAAATTGAAAACAAAATATTAAAAAAATGGCTGTTTGGGGCTGAAGGAGGCCTCCGATCGAAAAGGTGTATGGAACGAAAGTTGTTCGCAGCCCCCCAAAATGGGAGTACGGATGAGGTCAGATCCAAAATCGGAGGTCATTTAGTGGCCGAAATCGAGGTCGCCGTTTAATGAGGCACAGGGAGGTCGAGGCTGGTGATTATGATAGTAGTAGTATTATGATGATTGTGGTGGTAGTGAATGATGATGGTGATTATGGTAGTAATAGTGGTGGTAGTAGTGATGGTGATTATGGTGGTACAGTATTAGGTCATAGAGGGGGCGAGGCCACGATTGGAGGTCGTTTCGAGGCCGAAATTGAAAAAAAATTGAGAAAAATTTCCGTTTGGGGCAGAAGGAGGCCTCCGATCGAAAAGATGTATGGAACGAAAGTTGTTCGCAGCCCCCCAAAATGGGGGTACAGATGAGTTCAGATCAAAAATCGGAGGTCATTTAGCGGCCGAAATCGAGGTCGCCGTTTAATAAGGCACAGGGAGGTCGAGGCCGGTGATTTTGGTAGTAGTAGTATTGTGATGATTGTGGTAGCAGTGATTGATGATGGTGATTATGGTAGTAATAGTGGTGGTAGTAATGATGGTGATTATGGTGGTACAGTATTATTATTAAATTTAAACCCGGGCAACGCCGGGTACCCCTGCAAGTGCATATTAACACCTTCAGACTCATATGAAGCAGAGGTTGGCAGATTAGCAATAAGAAATAGAGTTCTCTCACTCTTATAATTACCTCTCCAAAATTAGTTTTCTGCCCACAGCTAACTCAAAGACAACTGCAGAGGTTGAAGTAACTAAACTAAAGGTTTGTAAATACCCCTGATGGTAATAAAGGCTTTAAAGTATCCCTAATAGGCTCAACATTGCGTCATATGTCGGAGAGGGTTAAAGAGAGTAAATAAATAAATACATAATATAAATATATAATACTATCCCCTTCAAATTACTCCATCATATAAAATGGTCCCTCAACATCTCCTTTCTTAACCAATTCACACCATAGAGCTGGTGTTACACGAGCGCATTTTCCAGCAATTTTCGATGAGCTATTTTTTTGTTTCATACTAATTTGAGGCTCTTTCACATCGTAATCGGAAACTAGACTGTAGGTAGATTATGTTAGGTAGTTTTATTTGTATGTAACTTATATATTGGAATTGCCAGACTACAATTGCCCGTAAAGATTGATGGAAAAATCGCTCGTGTGACACCGCCTTAACCCATTCAGTACAATGCCTCGTATAATAGTTTTTCTCTGGCTAACGTTGACTACTTTATGCAGTGTAGAAAGCATGGGTGATAGTCAAAAGCTTTATTAAGGCAGTATTTTCCACTTTGATTTCTAGAGACCCTTACTAAAATGAATACACAGTTAACTTGAGGGGCACTCGGGAGAGTGCTTACCTCCGTCGCAAGACCTGTTGTTGCTTGATTTCCTTTGTACACTGGCGGAGGTATGTGCTCTACTAATTGAGTTGGAGAGTTGGACAGAGTAGGAGTGGGACTGTGTTGAAAGGCGGGTACCTTGCACTCGCTGCAAGGGAGGCAGTATGCTCTGAGAGAGGTCTGAAGAACACTGATTGTTGTTGTTTACAGACAAACAGACAGAAAGACAGACGGAGACAAAACAAACATAACCTCCTCCAACTTCGTCTACGGAGGTAAATATCAATATAGGTAAATATGATCTGTTGTCCACTAGTTACTTACTATAGGGTCAACCCGCCTCAACCCTCTGCCTCACTCATTTCAGCACCATCACTTAAGTTGTCTCAGCCTGCCTATCCCAACCTTCCTACAGCCTCCCCTGACTACCTCCTACCATGCCTGCCTACCTCCTCCCCTGCCTATCCCCACACGCCTACCTTCTCTGTCTTACCCAATCTACTTTCGATCTTGCCTATCCCAATCTGCTTACCACCTCCCTTGCCTGTTTATCCCAACCTGTCTACCTCCTCCCCTGCCTTTCCCATCCTACCTGCCTCCCTCCCCCACCTTACCCAACCTGCCTGCCTCCTCCCCTGCCTTACCCAACCTGCCTGGCTTTCCAAACCTGCCTACCTCTTCCCCTGTCTCTCCCAAACTACCTACCTCCTCCCCTGTCTCTCCCAACCTACCTTCCTCCTCCCCTGCCTTACCCAACCTTCCTACCTCCTCCCCTGCCTCTCCTAACCAGCCTACTGCCTCCCCTGTCTCTCCCAAGCTGCCTACCTCCTCCTCTGCCTATCCCAACCTGCCTACCTTCTCCCCTACCTCTCCCAGACTCCCAATAGTCGGTGGCTTAGCGTTTTTTTCGTTACACAGCGGATAAAAGCACCAAAGTTGGTATAAACCTTCCTTAGGGTCTATTAATTAATCTTGGAAGGGGTGCCCTCCAGAAAATTTAAGAAAATATATAAAAACCCTATATTGAAGGTGGAAAAATAGCATTTTTATCAAATCATATAAATCGTAATTAAACGATATTGGTTGAAGATACATTAAATTTGATACATCACTTATGAAAGGAAATTTAATTTTGCATATTTTTTATTCTATGCACTTTTTGTATTTAATTCACCGTTTACGATAATGATTTTTTATTTTTTTTGAGCTACTTTTTTTAAATTGTAATAACACGATATTGGTTGAGGATACATTAAATTTGAGACCACAATTAAGAAAGGAAATTAAGTTTTGCATCTGTTTCATTCGTGACACTTTTTGTATCGGATTCACCGTTTAGGATATATTAAGGGTTTTTCCATTTTTGTTATTACTATTTTTGTCAAATGTACCCATTTTTAAGAATAATATCATTATAGGCATTACATGGATAGGAAATTGTATTTTATACTCTAATATATTATTATTGAACAAATCCATGAAAAACATATATTTTCATAACAAATGTTGTCATAAGTGGTAGTCAGGTGGCTTAGCGGCAAATGTTGCCATTATCGCTACACGGCGAATAAAAGCACCAAATTTTGTATGATGCTTCCTTAGGGTCTAATAATGAATTTTAGAAGGGGTGCCCTCCAGAAAATTTGAGAGTACACATAAAAAACATATATTGAAGGTGGAAAATAGCATTTTTCTCAAATCATAAAAATCATAATTAGAAGGTATCGGTTGAAGATATATTAAATTTGGTACCCCATTTATGAAAGGAAATGTAATTTTGCATAATTTTTATTTAATGCACTTTTTTATCTGATTCACCATTTACGAGATAATGATTTTTGTTTAGTTTTTGAGCTAATGTTTTTTAATTGTCATAAAAATATATTGGTTAAAGATACATCACATTTGAGATCACGCTTAAGAAAGGAAATTAAATATTTCATCTTTTTCATCTGTGACACTTTTTTTTACTTGCTTCACCGTTTAGGAGATATTGAGTGTTTGTTTTAATTTTTGAGTATTAGTTTGTTTTTAATTTACCAATGTGTAAGAATAATATAATTATAGGCATTACATGCCTATATTGATTTATATATTATATGATAATATATATTGTAATAATACAATTATAGGCATTACATGCCTATAATGATATTATTCTTAGCAATTGGTAAATTTTAAACAAAATTACTGAACTTTAAAAAACAAAACTTCAATATCTCCTAAATGGTGAATCAGATAAAAAAAGTGTCACAAATGAAAAAGATGCAAAACTTAATATCCTTTCTTATACGTGGTCTTAAATTTAATGTATCTTTAACCAATATCGTTTTATTACAATTCAAACAATTTAGCTCAAAAACTAAAACAATTCAATATCTCATAAATGGTGAATCAGATCAAAAAGTGCATAGTGTAAACATTATACAAAATTGAATTTCCTTTCATAACTGTGGTATCAAATTAAATGTATCTTCAACCAATGTCGTCGAATTACGGTTTGTATGCTTTGAGATTTTTTTTATTTTTCCACCTTCAATATAGGTTTTTTTATATATTCTCTTAAATTTTCCTGAGGGCACCCCTTCTAAAATTCATTATTAGACCCTCAGGAAGCCTCATGCAAAATTTGGTGCTTTCATCCGCCGTGTAACGATAATGGCAACATTTTCCGCTAAGCCACATGACTACAACTTATGACTGTACATTTGTTATGAAATGATGTGTTTTTTCATGGATTTGTTCAATAATAATATATTATTAGAGTATAAAATACAATTTCCTATCCATGTAATACCTATAATATATATTTTTCTTAAAAATTGGTAAATTTTACAAATTAAATTACTCAACAATAGACAAACCCTCAATATCTGCTAAACGGTGAATCAGATACAGCAAGTGTCACAAATGAAAAAGATTCAAATTTTAATTTCCTTTCTTAACTTAGGTCTCAAATTTAATGTATCTTTAACCAATATCGTGTAATTACAATTTAATAAAACAAAAACTCAGAAACTAAAAAAAAATCAATATCTCGTAAATGGTGAATCAAATACAAAAGACATAGAATAAAAAAGATGCAAAATTAAATTTCCTTTCATAAGTGATGTATCAAATTAAATATATCTTCATTATCAATACCATCTAATTACGATGTTTATGATTTGAGAAAAATGTAATTTTTCCACCTTCAATATAGGGTTTTTATAATTATATTATCATACATTTTCTGGAGGGCACTCCTTCTAAAATTCATTATTAGACCCTAAGGATGCCTCATACAAAATTTGGTACTTTTATCGGCCGTGTACCGATAATGGCAATATTTGCCGCTAAACCACCTGACTGCAACCTGCCTGCCTCCTCCCACCAGTCTGCCTCACCCATCAACCTGCCTCAGCCACCTCCCATCTGCCTCACCCACCAACCTGCCTCAAACACCAACCTGTCTCACCCACCAACCTGTCTCACCCACCAACCTGCCTCACCCACCAACCTGGCTCAGCCACCCCCCATCTTCCTCACCCACATCCCTGCCTCACCCACCCACCTGCCTCACCCACCCACCTGCCCCACCCACCAACCTGCCTCACCCACCAACCTGCCTCACCCATCAACCTGCCTCAGCCACTCACCAACCTGCCTCACCCATCAACCTTACTCACCCACCAACCTGCCTCACCCATCAACCTGTCTCACCCACCAACCTGTCTCACCCACCACCCTGCCTCACCCACCAACCAGCCTCACGCACCAACCTGCCTCACCCACCAACCTGCCTCACCCTCCAACCTGTCTCACCCACCACCCTGGCTCACCCACCACCCTGCCTCACCCACCAACCTGCCTCACCCACCAACCTTTCTCACCCACAAACCTTCCTCACCCACCTACCTGCCTCACCCACCAACCTTCCTCATCCACCAACCTGCCTCACCCACCAACCTGCCTCACCCACCAAGCTTCCTCACCCATCAACCTGTCTCACCCACCAACCTGTCTCACCAACCACCCTGCCTCACCCACCAACCTCCCTCACCCACCGACCTGCCTCACCCACCAACCTGTCTCACCCACCAACCTGTGTCACCCACCAACCTGCCTCACCCACCAACCTGGCTCAGCCACCCCCAATCTGCCTCACCCACATCCCTGTCTCACCCACCCACCTTCCTCACCCACCCACCTGGCTCACCCACAAACCTGCCTCACCCATCAACCTGTCTCACCCACCCCCCATCTGCCTCACCCACCAACCTTCCTCACCCATCAACCTGTCTCACCCACCAACCTGTCTCACCCACCACCCTGCCTTACCCACCAACCAGCCTCACCCACCAACCTGCCTCACCCACAAACCTGTCTCACCCACCACCCTGCCTCACCCACCAACCTGCCTCACCCACCAACCTGCCTCACCCACCAACCTGCCTCACCCACCAACCTGTCTCACCCACCAACCTGCCTCACCCACCAACCTGCCTCACCCACCAACCTGCCTCACCCATTAACCTGTCTCACCCACCACCCTGCCTCACCCACCAATCAGCCTCACCCACCAACCTGCCTCACCCACCAACCTGTCTCACCCACCAACCTGTCTCACCCACCAACCTGTCTTACCCACCACCCTGCCTCACCCACCAACCTGCCTCACCCACCAACCTGCCTCACCCACCAACCTGCCTCACCCACCAACCTGCCTCACCCACCATCCTGCCTCACCCACCGCCCTGCCTCACCCACCATCCTGTCTCACCCTCCAATCTGATTCACCCACCGCCCTGCCTCACCAACCGCCCTGGCTCACCCACTATCTCTATCTACCCACAAACCTGCCTCACCCACCACTCTACCTCACCCACCACTCTTCTTCAACCACCACCTTGCCTTACCCACCACTCTTCCTTACCCACCACCCTGGCTCACCCACTAACCCCACTTACCCACCACCCTGCCTCACCCATCACCCAGCTTCACCCACCATCCAATTTTCATCGCCCCTGCCTCATCCATTCACCCTCCCTGTCTCACCTCTACCTCACCCACCCAACCTGCCTCACCCAAATGCCTGCAGCTGTCTCTTCCCTTCACCTGCCTGTCTCTCCAATCTCCCCCATCCCATTTTCTTTGTTTACCTTTCTATACGTTTTCTTTCATGTAGTGATTTTGCCTCACCCACCACTCTACCTCACCCACCACTCTTCTTCAACCACCACCTTGCCTTACCCACCACTCTTCCTTACCCACCACCCTGGCTCACCCACTAACCCCACTTACCCACCACCCTGCCTCACCCATCACCCAGCTTCACCCACCATCCAATTTTCATCGCCCCTGCCTCATCCATTCACCCTCCCTGTCTCACCTCTACCTCACCCACCCAACCTGCCTCACCCAAATGCCTGCAGCTGTCTCTTCCCTTCACCTGCCTGTCTCTCCAATCTCCCCCATCCCATTTTCTTTGTTTACCTTTCTATACGTTTTCTTTCATGTAGTGATTTTTTATATTTGTCTTGTGTTTTTCCCTTTAATACGAAATATCTAACCCCTTGAGGATTATGCCCCATTTTGACAGTTTATTCTGGCTATCATTAGACGATTGTATACAGATTGAATGTGCTATGTGGGAATTCAAAGGGTAAAGGCTATCTAATTAACTCTGACTTTCGGTTCCATAGGGATTGGGCCCATACGGGATTGTAGTCCAGTAAATCTAGCAATCATTTAACTGGACCTAGAACAAATTGCAATAGAAGGTTTTTTGGCTTTAACTTGTTTATTAGGTCCCTCTGATGAACATATAAAAAGTCTCCAACTTTTGGACACTGGGAAAGTGGTTAATTTGCATAAATTCAAGATGGCCGCCGTCCAAAGCTTCAATTTACAGATAACTTTTTTCTGGTTGCTCCTAGACCCTATAAATGTATTACAAACAACGTTTTTTGGCTTTAACTTGTTTATTAGGTCCCTCTGATGAACATATAAAAAGTCTCCAACTTTTGGACATCTGGAAAGTGGTTAATTTACAGCCGAAAAACCTTACAGACAGGCTGAACTGTCTCTTTCACAAGGGGTGACACAGGCACTTTGTGCTTGTATGGGTTTTTTGACCTGTTGTCCCTCTTTTTTATAAAAAAAAAAAAAAAAAAACATGACGTAGTATGACGTCATTCAGAGCCAATTATGTAATTCATGATAGGAGTTCGTATTCACTTGGATCATCGGTGCTTGCATCAAAGTTGCTATTTTGACAGAGTCCTTTACATTGACCACATGCACTGGAACATTCAAGCTCATTCCGTTTGCAACTACAGCGTTGAGTGTCACAGTTGCCCTTACACTGACATCTGACCAATTTCAGTAGTGAATCAGGAGCCACTGGCGAATCCATCGTCTTCGGTTCAAGCTGTCCCTTCCGCAGACACCAGCCCCATTTCTCGGGGTCCACACAGTTCCCCATCCATTCCTGGACCTGACAATAAACTCGGAACGAGTGGTATTTGGCTGCATCGGTTGTTGGGGGAAGGCTGTGAACTTCAACGGTAGTTGAACTTTTTGCCACCTTGTTGCAAAACTTTGTCTTTCGCAGTCCGTCAAGGGTGTCATTTCCTTTTCCCCCGTACAAATAAACCAAGGCCTTTTCACCAGCTGATGATATCGCGTCTTTACTTCCACTTTGGCAACAGAATGCTTCTATACATTTCAAGAAACCGTTGTCTTCCCTCACTTTCCTCAAGGCAGCCCCTTTACCAATACCATACAGTCGTGAGGTTGTGTCACATCCACAGAGTGCATGGACAACTGGCAGGACACGACAGATGCTTTCACCGAGAGCTTCTGCTACTGAGTTAATATGCCAACATTTCCCACCTTCCTTGCTCGACTTGAAGTACAAATCATTCATCCCTCGTTCCGCATAATGACACAACAGCACCAACAAGTCTGTGTCCTCACCTATCACATATGTCACGGTTTCCCTTGCATGCTCAATTCCCTTCTTCGCAATCATGACATCTGCATCTGCTGGCGCATTGACACAGTCAATTCCATTTGCCTTGAATGTTTCACACAATAAGTCAATGAAGTTTTGCTTATTGTCCGAGTTTGACAAGAAGTTTTCCTTTTTTGACCGAAGGGGCATGGTTGGAGTGAACATCACCTTTTGACCAAAGACTCCTTTTGATCGTCGATTGTGTGTCATGTCCTTGGTAGTAGGTCCTGATTTATAACCGTCGAATACAACCACCGGGTTGAGAAAGTTTTTGGAAACATGCTTCATGTACATGCTTGCAATGTCCTCAAATGTGTCACCCTTCTTCCATGGAATCCTTTGCAATAAGGAACCACCATCCAGAACATGGGTCATAGTCCTTTCTTCCTCAAATGATTCCAATGACGACTTGGGAACAACAGCAGCTATCTCATCTCCTAGCTGTGGTTTATTGGCTTCCCTGAGCCTCCCCCACTTATCGAACAGAGCAGTAGGGTAGCTAGACAACTCATACGCAAAGACCTCTTCAACACCTAAGTCCCTGTTATTAGCAAAGATGAGGAGCCTCTGGAAAAGGAGCTGTGGGTCGATTGGTACTTTTTCAGCACTGATTGTAACCTTTGCACCCAACGACTCAACTTGATCTTTCTTCCTAAATGAAAAGTCAAAAGCATTGCTACCTTCCATCTTCTGCACAATGTTCATACCAACCTCATACAGTAAATGAGGATTGGCCGAGGCTGGTCCTGTCACACCGTTGGCAATATTCCTGAGTTCATTTGATTCTTGAAATGGATCATAATCCTTGAAGAATGCGAGAACCTTCTCTGTGTCCTTCCTATCTCGTTCACGCCTTGCTTCAGTCATTTCTTTGTGCTGCTCAGAGGTGTGGAAATGCTTCCCTGTCAGTTCTTGCATAACTTCACTCACCTCAGCGCAGGCTGGCATAGCAAGTAACCAGCGCAGGCGTTGCGTTTCCTCCATGCCCCTACCACGTGTCAATCCACCATTCGTTTTCAAAGAGCGCATCAAAACCTGCTCTATAACCAAGTCGCTTGGCAGTCCTGCCCACAGCCGATCACTTCGGCGGATCACAAATAGACCGGAGTTCAATTGACAGAACATGTCGGGGTTGAGCTGCTCAAGTTCAATCATGTCTTGAATGTACACATGGGCTGACTTGGCATAATTGTTATGACCACACGCTGCAAAGTACGGCAACATCTCCTGGAGTGTTCCGAGGTACAGTAGGAAATCGCCCATTCTCAGTGCCCTCAGGAAGCGACGCAGCAGGTCAATCATGTCCATGTATTGAATCCATAGCTTTCCCATCTTATGCTCTGCTAAGGAGCTCTTCTCAGCTTTAAATTTTTCAGAAATTCTGTTGAAAACGTCTTTACTGCAGACTTCATCCGGTGAAACGTCTTCACGCAACAGCTTATCCAAAAGATCTGCAGCCTCCTGGAAGTCCTTGCATGCGTCACTTTCCTCATCTACCATTGAGAGGTTGACACCGTATGCCCTGCCTAACACAATCGAACTCAAGGCTGTGTCAACCAAGAAGTGGCCTCTGATTGCTCGTGCATAGGCTTTCCCACTCAGCATTTGGGTCACAGCATTTTCAGCGTATATAAGTTCCAAAACCTCCTTAAGCCCAGATGCTTCCATAACATGGCCCATGCATCCCAAAAAGCTCATCACAGAGTGAAAGCCACCAAGGTTCAAAACAATGGGTTTCAGTTCGCTTCCTTCCTTCTCATGAACAATGATCGTCTTCGCTTTCCAATAAAGCGGTTGGTCGAATGTCAGCATTGGCGTCGTTCCCTGGCGATGGCTTTCCGCAGCAACGAAGTGAAGTGTTGAGTAAATACAACTCATGTCCGTAGGGTCCATGTCAATCATGGGCAAGAAATGGACGGATGATTTCCCTGGATGTGGTCCATGGCACACACTCTGCATTAAGCCGGACCAGCCTGGTCGTTTTGGTCGAAGCAACCATGACGTTTTCCACAGTATGTCCAGATTTTCAAGCTTGTCAGATGCTGAAATGGGGTCAAGCTTTCTAAATTCGAGAGGCCCACCCTTCTTGCGAACACTGCGGTAGTATTTGATTTCAATTTGAGCTGCCGTGAAGTTGTTTTCATGTGACTGCAATCTTGGTATTGATGTTGTGTCTCTTACTTCAGGGGTGACAGCAACAATTATACCCATACCATGGTATGTTCCTCGCCCATCAAGCGTACGCAAGTTGTGATCAACATTGTCTGCAACGAACTGTCCAAACCTGCCTGCAGTGGATATGTTGGTGCCCCTGAAATTGGCAGCACACTTCGAAAACCTCAAAACTTCTGCGTAAGGCAGACAGAAGCCGTGGCTGTGTAAACTGTCCACAAGAAAGCGGGAACCAAAGTGCTGGTGCATTTGAACCGCCAATCCATACTGAATGGGTGCTACAATGGCCCTTGGTCTGGTAAGTTGCACGATACTTTGTCCAATTGATGCAACTTCAAGATCACATGACTTGCCACTGAACGTCTCTTGCAGCAATATACGAAGGGACTGCGGAACGTACGCCACATTCTTTTCCAGCGACCGGAGTTCAGAAGGATCTGGATAGAAATCTCTACAAGTATCAATGTTCTTTATATCTGCTTTGATCAACCGTGCTGCAGCCCTGACTATCTTTCTTTGTTCTGCTTCCTCATCATCAGTCTGTGGTGAGTCTTTGAATTGTTGCAAAATCTTTGCAGCACTTTCTTTGACAGTTACAACATCGCTGCGTCCATGCACGTTACTAATAACCAGTTCATCCCCAAAATATGAAATAAGTTTCTGTTTCATGTATTTTACACTATACGCTTCAACATCAGGGCACAACTGGGACATTCTATCAACGAGATCAACCACTGTAGTCTGTTCATCATCATTGCCACTGACTAGGTCCTCGATTGCGAGTAGAAATGCTTCCTCTCGTGAGGCATCTACTTTGCGACCCTTGCGAGGAGGTTCACTGTCTGCGGAATCACGATATTTGGAGGGGATCTGCCTATGTGTCTGGAAATTTGAGCTGCACTGCTTGTGATATATTGCGTCAGCTGCTGGAAGATCGCGTGCAAAGTTAATTCGGCCTCTAACAGTGTCAGCCCACTCATCAGCCCTGGCATCACATGCAGAAAGTATTGTCCTTTGAAAGTTGAAGGTGCGTACTGGATACACTTCTTCTGAATCATGCTTTGTGTCCAAATAAATTTTTGTACCACAAAAAAAGCAGTTCTCTGTAAAACAAAAGTCTGGTGTCTGAGAACGAAGAGCAGGTTTTTCAGGACGTTTCTTCTGCTTCCCAGGAATTCTATTTGGCTTCGTATTGACATGCTTCTTTCGGCAATCAATGTGCACCGTTTGGCCCTCGGACACGGTAATTGATGGCGTTCCACGTTCAGTACTGGCCTTGTTGATAGTATCTGCTCCCTTCGCCCTCAGCTTGACTGTTTCTCCTTCGTCTAACGTGTTTGAGCAAATGCCGCAGGGATTATGCACCACCTCTTCTTCCATGGCTTCGGTAGATGTCGCACCAATCTGTTTGAACAAGAAACAAGATGATGGGATTAGTATAGGCCTAGGCAAAATGTAATAGACAATAATGTGCAGTAAAGGTAGGGCTTGACCTAAAACAAATTGCAATAGAAGGTTTTTTGGCTGTAAGGTTTTTTGGCTGTAAATTAACCACTTTCCAGGTGTCCAAAAGTTGGAGACTTTTTATATGTTCATCAGAGGGACCTAATAAACAAGTTAAAGCCAAAAAACGTTGTTTGTAATACATTTATAGGGTCTAGGAGCAACCAGAAAAAAGTTATCTGTAAATTGAAGCTTTGGACGGCGGCCATCTTGAATTTATGCAAATTAACCACTTTCCCGGTGTCCAAAAGTTGGAGACTTTTTATATGTTCATCAGAGGGACCTAATAAACAAGTTAAAGCCAAAAAACCTTCTATTGCAATTTGTTCTAAGTCCAGCCCTACTTTGACTGGTCTATTGGGCCCATACGGAATATACGGTATTGAGCCCGTACGGGATTGGGCCCACGGGATTGGAACCTAACCTAACCTAACCTAACCTAACCTAAGTGGGCCCAATCCTGTATGGGCCCAATCCCGTGGTCACCCTGACTTTCATATACCCTTCCTAATCTGAATATAATCGTAAATAATAGCCAGAAAACTACATTTATATGGGTCGTCATATTTTGAAATGATTAATACATTAATTTGCCTTTGGTAACTTAAACGTAGTGCCAATTTCCCTTTGGTAACTTAAACGTAGTGACAATTCGAAGATGTACCATACCACAATATTTAGTTGTATTACTACAGTTATTTGTTAGGTACAGTATATATTTTTGTCTTTTATTTCATATATACATGAAGGAGACAAAATGTAAATTTGCCTGTAACAAGTGTCCCCCTCAAGGTTGAAAAAGTTATAGAGAGCCAAAATCAACGTACGTTAGAGGTATTTCAGGTCTATGTAGGTGAGACACAAATAGAAACAGTGGGGTAAGCCAGGCAAATGAAACATGAGTTCCAGCAATTCCTTATCATAAGCCTATGTGGCCTCCTCTGGGTACTGCCCTTCTCGATTGGTGCCTACAATATCTCTATCTCTAGTGTAAGCATAGTGAAAGTTATAACCTATAGTGGTAAGTTTGATCTTAGTTACCTTCACACGTTAGTAACTGTAGTCTCTTTTATAAAGCTGATGTTAAAGTAAATCCCGTAGCAACTGATTGATCAATGATTAATGTAAAAATATGAATCTACTATGTCTCTGCGTCATAGTAATGCCAAGTTTGATAATTAACAATGTATTTCGCTACAAAATCTATATACCAGCTTAGTAACTAATATAGTAAACATGGCAATTTACCATCAGCTGGGACAAAATAGATTTTATAACATCTATGAATGCTGAAGAAGACCTATATGTATCATTTTGAATATTTATAATCTCCACATTGTGAATCAAGTAATCAATTTATCAATGAGGTCCTACGCTGGGACGGAGGGTAGCTACACTCCTGTGTTATCAGTGATACTGTAACACCTATTTTTTGTTCTCTCTCTCCCTCATATCTCTTTCTATCTCCCTTCCTCCCTCTCCCTCACCCACCTCATTACCTCTCCCTCACTCACTCAACCACCTCCCTCCCTCTCATCCACCTCCCTGCCTCTGACTCACTCTCACCCACCTCCCTGCCTCTGACTCACTCTCACCCATCCCTCCCTTTGCCTCACTCTCACCCACCTCCCTGCCTCTGCCTAACTCTCACCCACCTCCCACTCCTGCCTCTCTCTCACCCACCTCCCTCCCCTGCCTCTCTCTCACCCACCTCCCTCCCCCTGCCTCTCTCTCACCCACCTCCCTCCCCTGCCTCTCTCTCACCCACCTCCCTCCCCTCCCCCTCTCTCACCAACCTCCTTCCCCTGCCTCAGCCACCTCCCTCCCCTGCCTCTCTCTCACCCACCTCCCTCCCTCTGCCTCTCTCTCACCCAACTCCCATCCCTGCCTCACTCTCACCCACCTCCCTCCCCTGCCTCTCTCTCACCCACCTCCCTCCCCTGCCTCTCTCTCACCCCCCTCCCTCCCCTGCCTCTCTCTCACCCACCTCCCTCCCCTGCCTCTCTCTCACCCACCTCCCTCCCCTGTCTCTCTCTCACCCACCTCCCTCCCCTGACTCTCTCTCACCAACCTCCCTCCCCTGCCTCTCTCTCACCCTCCTCCCTCCCCTGCCTCACACTCACCCACCTCCCTTCCCTGCCTCTCTCAGGCCCACCTCCCTCCCCTGCCTCTCTCTCACCCACCTCCCTGCCTCTGCCTCTCTCTCACCCACCTCCCTCCCTTGCCTCTCTCTCACCCACCTCCCTCCCCTGCCTCTCTCAGGCCCACCTCCCTCCCCTGCTTCTCTCTCACCCACCTCCCTGCCTCTGCCTCTCTCTCACCCACCTCCCTCCCCTGCCTCTCTCTCACCCACCTCCCTCCCCTGCCTCTCTCTCACCCACCTCCCTCCCCTGCCTCTCTCTCACCAACCTCCCTCCCCTTCCTCTCTCTCACCCTCCTCCCTCCCCTGCCTCACACTCACCCACCTCCCTTCCCTGCCTCTCTCAGGCCCACCTCCCTCCCCTGCCTCTCTCTCACCCACCTCCCTGCCTCTGCCTCTCTCTCACCCCCCTCCCTCCCTTGCCTCTCTCTCAGCCACCTCCCTCCCCTGCCTCTCTCAGGCCCACCTCCCTCCCCTGCCTCTCTCTCACCCACCTCCCTGCCTCTGCCTCTCTCTCAGCCACCTCCCTCCCTTGCCTCTCTCTCAGCCACCTCCCTCCCCTGCCTCTCTCTCAGCCACCTCCCTCCCCTGCCTATCTGTCACCCACCTCCCACCCCCGCCCCCCAGCTCTCTCTTACCCACCTCCCTCCCCTGTCTCTCTCTCACCCACCTCCCTCCCCTGCCTCTCTCTCACCCACCTCTCTCTCATCCACCTCCCTCGCCTGCCTCACTCTCACCCACCTCCCTCCCCTGCCTCTCTCTCACCCACCTTCCTCAGCCACCTCCCTGCCCTGCCTCTCTCTCACCCACCTCCCTCCCCTGCCTCACTCTCTCACCCACCTTCCTGCCCTGCCTCTCTCCCACCCACCTCCCTGCCCTGCCTCTCTCTCACCCACCTCCCTCCCCTGCCTCTCTCTCACTCACTTCCCTCCCCTGCCTCTCTCTCACTCATCTCCCTCCCTCTGCCTCTCTCTCACCCACCTCCCTTCCTCTGCCTCTCTCTCACCCACCTCCCTCCCCTGCCTCACTCTCACCCACCTCACTCCCCTGCCTCATTCTTTCACCCACTTCCCTCCCTCTGCCTCTCTCTCCCCCACCTCCCTATCTCTGCCTCTCTCTCCCCTATCTACCTCTCCCTCACTCTCTCACCCACCTCCCTACCTCTCCCTCCCTCTCAGCCACCCTCTCCCACTCTCTCACCCACCTCCCTAACCCTGCCTCTCTCTTCCCTACCTCACCCTGATCATGCCTCAGCCACCTCTTGGCTCTTGGCTCAATACAGAAGACAGAGACGTTTTAGCAGAGTGTTCCCTTCCCGGTTCTGTAATGTTTGAGAAAAGCCGAATGAATAAAAATGATGGTGGCGTTTAACTTTTTGTCAAAGAAAGTCTTTACCCAACCCTTTTGTCAAAACCTCAAATTATGAACGTTGATACATCCTTTGTGCTAATAAACAATAATAAAGGTACAAAAATAATACTTGCATTAATATACAGACCTCCAGCTCAATCAGTACAAACTGAACAAGAAATCTACGAACAAATTGCAGATGTAAGTAACTAACAAGATACCGTAATTTTTGGCGACTTTAATTTACCTGTGACCAAGTAAGACGATACTCTTACTTCACACTCCGGACATGACTTGTATGCGAACTTGCAAGAGAGTTCGCTCTATCAATTTGTTCGATCGCCGACCTGTGGTAATAACATTATTGACCTTGTACTTGCAACAAACGAAGAATTATTAAAGAATTTGAATGTTGGTGAGGAATTCAGTAACAGCGACCATCGTACGATAACTTTCAGTTTAAAGTTTACTAGTAACGAATCAAATAGCAGCATCGAGAAAGTCCCTAATTTCAAGAGAGCAAACTTTTATAAACTTCAAGCTGTGTTTAAAGAAATTGACAGGAGCTTTCTAAATAACAATAACGACATAAATACATCTTGGGAATTATTTGCAACCACTAACCTAAAAGCAGTGCAAGACTGCATACTATTGAAAATAAGGTGTACAGGCCAAAAATGATAAGACCAAATGGTGGAATAAAGAGATTTCAGACTGTTTGCTTGCTAAAAGAATGGTAATGATGATTAAAATCCCTACAATATGACGAAGAACGCGTGAAATTTGTAGAACTACGACGCAAAACCAAAAAGTTGATTAAGCAAAGTAAAAAGACCCTGGAGTTACATGTTGCGAATCAAAGTAAAACAAACCCGAAAACATTCTATAGTTATATCAGAAATAAAAATGTAGTTACTTCAACTGTTGGACCGTTAGTCGATGAAAATGGAAAATACACAAAAGACGAAGTACAAATGAGTAATGCCCTCAAGTCCTGCTTTGCATCACTTTTTACAACAGAAGACCTCATTGATATCCCAACAGCATCGCCGATTCAAATTGATAATTCTGATGTTCTAAGCAATATCACCATTAGGTCTAAAGAGAGAGAAGTATTGAAATGTTTAGATAAAATCAATGTAAATAAAACGCCTGGACCTGATACAATCTCACCTAGAGTTCTAAAGGAAGCTAAGGATGAGCTCTCCAAACCACTGACATTGCTATTCAATAAATCCTTGCAGTCTGGAACTATGCCTGATCAGTGGAAGCTAGCCAACGTAACACCGATATTAAAAAAAGGCAGCAAATCCCTACCCAGTAACTATCGTCCAATTAGATTAACCTCAGTTGTATGTAAAATGCTAGAAACACTCATAAAAAACAGACTCGTAAATCACTTGGAGGAAAATAACATACTTAAAGATACTCAACACGGCTTTTGGCTTTCGTAACAAACGTTCCTGCTTAACAAATCTCTTAGACTTCTTCTACAATATCTTCAACCTCTATGATGAGACTAAAGCTGTAGATATTATATACCTTGATTTTCAAAAGGCCTTTGACAAAGTTCCCCAAAAACGTTTACTGCTAAAACTAAAAGTGCATGGAATACAAGACGGTGTGTTGAAATGGATAGATAATTGGCTCAGTGACAGAAAGCAAAGAGTAGTCATAAACAGCAAGGCATCTAAATGGACCAATATAAGTAGCGGGGTACCCCAGGGATCGGTACTAGGACCAATTATCTTTCTAATTTACATCAACGACATAGATGTGGGTCTCACCTGTACAATCTTAAAGTTTGCTGATGATACAAAAATGGCAAATAGCGTACTCTCAAAAGAACAAGTTGACGATGTGCAACACAATCTAGATAAGTTGTCATGTTGGGCCCAAGTTTGGCAAATGAGTTTCAATGTGGTTATATGTAAAGTATTTCATATCAGATACCACAATACAGAATGGCATTCAGCTTAAGATTGTATACAGAGAAACTGATCTGGGAGTAACAATATCGAGTAACCTAAAACCGAGTCAACAATGTTCAGAAGTTGTTAAGAAGGCAAACAAAATAATTGGCTTTATAGGCAGGTCATTTGAGCATAAATCCAAAGAAGTTATCCTAACTCTTTACAGTTCCTTAGTCCACCCTCTTCTGGAAAACTGCGTTCAATCCTGGTGCCCATATTACCAAAAAGATACAGACAAGCGTAGAGTTACCAAAATGATACCTAGCCTAAAGAACAAACCATACGAGGAGCGTCTTAGAGAATTAAAACTATTTGCAGCACAGATTAAGAGGCGACTTAATTCAAGTGTTCAAAATCATCAAAGGAATCGACAATATGAACTGTAGTAAGTACTTCACTATCGACCAATCTAATTATAAGCGAGGAAACAGTTGCAAAAATATTGGTAAATCTTTTAACTCGCACGAATCTAAGAATTTCTTCTTCAATCGAGTTGTCAACTTGTGAAACGGGCTTCCCCAAGACGTTATAGACTGCAGTACCGTTGATTCTTTTAAACTTCGCCTAGACAAATATCTTGCATCAAACCCGCGACTGACTGCGTTTGTAAATGAATAACTATATTTTATTCCCTCCTCAGATTCATCAAGTATTATTGCGTATATATATTACTAAGACATTACTCTCTTTTTCCCAGATATATGAAAGTTCACTTATAACTGTGTTATGTTACTAACCATCTGTCCCCTAATAACTTTCTAATCCTGCCACGGACATTAGTTCCAGGGCAGTAGTTCCCTTCCCAATTTCCCCTTACCCACTCTAAACCACAGTTTGGAAACTTGATCCTCAGTGTTTTGGAGGACAAGCAGCCTAGAGGGGTCACTAGACATGTTGTTGCTTGATTTCCTTTATACTGCTTTGTACATCCACCTCCCACACCCTGCCTCTCTCTCACCCACCTCCCTCCCTCTGCCTCTCTCTCACCCACCTCCCTCCCTCTGCCTCACTCTCACCCACCTCCCTCCCCTGCCTCAGTCTCACCCACCTCCCTCCCCTGCCTCTCTCTCACCCACCTCCCTCCCCTGCTTCTCTCTCACCCACCTCCCTCCTCTGCCTCTCTCTCACCCACCTCCCTGCCCCTGCCTCTCTCTCTCACCCACCTCCCTCCCCTGCCTCTCTCTCACCCACCTCCCTCCCCTTCCTCACTCTCACCTACCTCCCTCCCCTGCCTCTCTCTCACCCACCTCCCTTCCCTGCCTCACTCTCACCCACCTCCCTCACCTACCTCTCTCTCACCCACTTCCCTCCCCTGCCTCAGCCATCTCCCTGCCTCTCCCTCACTCCCACCCACCTCACTCCCCTGTCTCTCTCTCACCCACCTCCCTCCCCTGCCTCTCTCTCACCCGTCTCCCTCCCCTACCTCTCTCTCACCCACCTCCCTCCCCTGCCTATCCCTCACTCTCACCCACCTCCCTAACCCTGCCTCTCTCTCCCCTACCTCCCTCTCCTGCCTCAGCCACCTCCCTGCCCCTGCCTCTCTCTCACCCACTTCCCTCCCCTGGCTCAGCCACCACCCTGCCCCTTCCTCTCTCTCTCACCCACCTCCCTCCCTCTGCCCCACTCTCTCAGCCACCTCCCTCCCCTGCCTCTCTCTCTCTGCCTTACCACAATAAATAGGTTGGCTGGGTTCCCCTGTAGCCAGATAAGTAATAACCAACAAGAGGGGTCGCCTCAGGGCAACATGCATTATAAACCAGCATTTTTTGTCTGCCCATGTGAGTATGTGAGCGGGGGGAGAGGTGTGGGAGGGTGGGGTCAGACTGGGGTGGTGAGAGAGAGAGAGAGAGAGGGGGGGAGGGAGGGAGAGAGAGAGAAAGAGTGAGAGAGAGAGATTAGGGTGGTGAGAGAAATGAAGAAAACACTAATTGATGATAGGAGTAAAAGGGATTTTTGAGAGCAATATTTAAGGCCACAATGCTAAAAGATGATGGCAGACAGACAGACAGACAGACAGACAGATATGTAGAGATAGGTAAAAGGAGTTAAGTGTGTGGGGGGGGGGGGGGAGTCTTATGTTGTTCCCAAAACCTTTATCTAGTGTCTAATAACAACCCCAAGATCTCCCTTTCGAGATCAATTTGTAAATTTTTCGGTAGAAATACTTTCCGGCTGAAGGACCGATTCATAATATATTGCAGGTTCTCTATCGCTCGCCAAGACAAAAGTCGACACCTACATAGTTCGAAGGTCTTCATATATGACAAAGAAATGAGAAGAAAGGTCTTAAAATTGCCAAACTAATGGGCCGCATGTCTTGAAATATAAATATAAAACAAAAATCGGGTAAACTTGAGGGAGAAAGGGGTCCAGAAAAACAAAAACCTCCCCTTAAGACTCAGCCATAACTGAGATCGGCCAACCTTCGCCATTTTGGTCCCACTGGTGTCATTATAGCCTCTCTTTACGCACAAATATACCCAACCCCGTAATAAACAGTCGGCCATATTGCTACCATTCAGGTTAACCCGTTGAGGATTATGACGCGTTTTGACAGAATATTTTGGGTATCATTAGACGATTGTATGCAGCTTAGGAAGGCTCTGTGGGATGAAAAGGGTAACCACTATCTCAATTAACGCCCTGACTTCCGTATACCATTCCTAATCTTAATAAAATCGTCTAGCAATGGCCAAAATAAACTGGCAAAATGCATTATAATCATCAAAGAGTAAATTATATAGTATGATCCTTGATGGGGATGGTTCTATTTATTTTATCATTTATGTATTTTTTATCATTTTAGTTTCATCCCTAGACCTCCATCAAACTTAAAATAACATCCTTCAAGACAAATTTGTAAATTACAATGTCCCAACCGAAGGCCGGTTCCTCTTAAATTTAACATTCGCTGTCGCTCGCCAGGAAAATTCTGACACCTAAATGACACGAAAAGTCTTAATATTGGCAAAGAAAGGGAGCGAAAGGTCCTATAATCGCCAAACTAATGGGCTGAACGTCATAAAATCTGAAAACCAATGGGGCGAAACATGAGGACGAAGGAGGACCAGAAAAACGATGCAACTCACCTTAACTCCTTTTGGTTACCATCAGTCGACTTTTCTTTAGCTTATAATCTACCTCTAGGACACCAGGGGGTATATAAGTACGATCTCAATACGCCCGTTGAATAACATGGGTCCTTCTTAAACTGCATACAATCGTGTACCTTTGGCCAGAATAAGAGGTACGAAGACGTCATCGTGCGGAAAGGGTTAATGGGAAGGAGGGGGGGGGGGGTCGACTTAAGAGTACAGCCACTCATAAACAATCGTGGACCTCCCCTATTATTAATTAACCCTCTGTGAATCATGACTTATTTTGACAGTTAATTCTGGTTATCATTAGATGATTACATACAGCTTAGGGTGTACTTGTGGAAGCTAAAGAGTTAATTGAGATAGTATTTACCCCTTTAATTCTCAGATAGCCTTCCTAAATTGCAAAATATCGTCTACTGATAACCAAAATATAATGTACAAAAGCGTCTTAGATCCTCCAGGGGTTAAGGAATTATATATCTGGAATAATTTTATGTTTATGTTATTTTATACATCACCTATGCCACTGTATATATTATTTATTGAAAAGCAAGTTTTTATGAGAAACCGGCCTTCGGCCGGAAAATTATTCGTCAGAAAAATGTACACATTTTTCTAAAAGGAGGGGTCTTGGGGGATATTTGTTAAAACTTGATTCAGGTCTAGGGAGCAAACTGAATATCTGCCCTTAACCCTACTTTCTCAGGTGTCCGCAGGACTCCACAATGTGAAGAGCGATTCTTGCAGTACCAGTGTTTTCTATATTACGTCATTTTCGTATGGATACTCTTTTTAACGATAGTACACAGCAAATAATTTAAGTTTGCTCAGACAGGACAGACAGCATTGTGATTTTCATCCAAACACATCTATAAATATTGCATACCATATACAAGTTATTCAAATTGAGTTTTCAGAATTAATATATTAAAATACTAAAATAAATAACAGGGTTCTAAAGAAAATGAGCCTCCCCACCCTTCCACCCTTGTACCAGACAGACAGAGACAGTCAGACATACATTCAGACAGATGAAAAGATTGATCCTTCTAGGTCTAGGGTAACAAAAAACCCTTCCCAGTCTTCCTTCAAACTAACTAATGTCCAACCAGACCCCCTTCAAGCTAAATTAGTACATTTTTCGATAGAAAAATATTCCGGTCAATTTATTTTAAGATACAGGTTCGCTTTCGCTCGCCCAGAAAAAAAAAGACATCTAAATGGAGTGAAGCGTCTTATTATCGCCAAACTAATGGGGTGAAACGTCTTAAAATCTCCAAACTAATAGAGCGAAACAGGGGAGTTCCAACAAGACCCCCTTTGTTTCAAATAGGGTTAACCCCTTCAGCACGATGACGTAATTTTCATCATATTGTGGTTACCATTAGACGATTAACGTTAGCTTATAATCTACCTCTAGGACTGATAGGGGTGAATACGATCTCAATAAACCCTCTGAATAACACATTTTCTTTTTAAACTGCACAAAATCGTTTAACTTTAGCCAAAATAAAAGGTAAGAATACGTCATCGTTCTGAAGGGGTTAAGCAGATAAGTGGAACGTACAGTGTTATGTAGATGAAGGATGGGTGGGACGTGGTGAAATATGAAGAGAAATAGACAGGAATTTATGTAGACACATCCAATATATCCATCCTGACGTACTCTCTCTCTCTCTCTCTCTCTGCATCTGATAGAATGATCGAATTCATTAACGATAATTTCCTACAGCTAATAGTTTAGACACCCAATAGGGGTGACAATATACTAGATTTGGTAATCACAACTCACGAAACCCTAATATCAAACCTATAAGTTGGTGAACTATTAACCGGCTGTGATCATAATACCATCAGGTTACAATTGAACACGTCACACTCCAGCATTATTAGCGAGAAACTTATACCCTTGTGAGTGTCAAGGCAGATATTAGCGACTTAAAAAATGAACTTAAAAACATTCATATGCAAATTAAAGGTCATAACAGCACTGACGAAATGTGGATAAGATTCAAGGAAATATTCATGAGTGCCCAAAATAAACATGTACGCTTGCATAAAAGTCACAACAAAAATGATAACAAACCCCTATGGTATAATAATAATATCAGCAGAGCAATTAGAGAAAGAAAACGTTTACACAAACTAAAAAGGGTTGCAGATAATTATACCATAAACGACCAGTACTCGGCTGCCAGAAGAAAAGTTAAATCAATTATAAAATTGGTAAAGAGAAATTACGAAGTCAACATAGCTAAGGATAGTCAAATTAATGGATATAGGGTATATTAAGGTATACAAACAGTAACAAGCAAATTAAACGTGGTAAAGGGCCGATACTGAATAATCAAGGCGACCTTAAATCTGATAACAGAGATATAGCCTCAACTCTTAACAAACATTTGATCTCTGTTTTTTAACGCTGTTATCAACCTGGGCACACAAGGTGTGCCATGCAAAGTTGTGCTTAGAGACTTCAAAATCACTAAATCAGATGTTGTGAGAAAGATTGAATCCCTGAAAGTACACAAATCCACAGGCCCAGACCTGTTTGTCCCTAAAATTCTAAAATTTGTAAAAAAATAATTTGCTAAAGCACTGAACATAATATTTAATATGTCCCTCCAACATGGATATTTACCGACCGACTGGAAGACAGCAAATATAACACCAATATTTTAAAAGGGTGACAACAAAACTACCTAATATTTACAGGCCCAACAGCTTAACTTCCGTAATTGGAAAAATATTGGAATCAATCAATGTGGCTGAAATAGTATTTTTCACCGAAAACATAAAATGTATCACCAATGGCCAACACGGATTCAGGGCAAAGAGATAATGCCTAACGAACTTAATAGAATTTTGTGATAGCCTTTTCAATATAAATTACTTCACCAAAAGCCTTAGACAAGGTCCCACATTAAAAACTGCTGCAGAAAGTACAGGGCTTAGGAATACAGGGCAAAACTTACAAATGGTTTAAAAACTGGCTAAGTGAAAGAGAGCAGAGAGTAGTTAATGGTGTGGAATCATCATGGACTCCAATGACTTGTGGAGTCCCTCAGGGCTCAGTTTTGGGTCCGATTTTGTTCACAATACATATCAATGACATTGACAATGGTATCAATAATATAGTTCCTAAATTCGTGAATGATACCAAGATAGGATGTGGAAAACAATAAATAATATTATGGATAGGACAAACAATAATTCTAATCAGTCTCCAGCAAATATCACCTGATGAATTCAATACTGCTTTTATTAATGTTGGCAGAAATATTCAAGACAATCTGGAAAATGTACATACTACTTTTGACCAATTTTGGGGAACGTCTCCAAATTTTTCTTTTTATTTATCACCTGTTGAGCCTAAGGAAGTATTAAATTGTCTTAAGTCTCTCAAAGATAATGCTGCAGGATATGATGGAATCAAACCAATTTTACTAAAAGAAACTTCAGAATTCATAGTCACACCTCCTACATATATAATTAACTTATCTTTTCGGCTGGGTATCTTTCCAGATATACTTAAAATGTGAAAGTCATGCCAATATTTAATTTAAATCAGGAGATACAAATTATCCCTGTAAATACCGACCGGTATCAATACTTCCAGCTTTCAGCAAGATATTTGAATACACAATAGCAAGTAGATTAAGAAACTTTCTAGAGTCCAATAACTTGCTATCAGAATGCCAGCATGGCTTTAGAATAATTAAATCTACGGAAACAGCCCTGCTTGAATTCTTCGGGTGTGTACATAAATCATCAGGTAATGGGAAACATGGGGAGGTGTGGTGGAGTGGTCTTGCCACTGGCCTGGTAATCCAAAGGTCCCGGGTTCAAATCCCGATGTATCAATGGGAAGATATTATTGGGATGGAATTTGTGCTGTACCTAGTATCAGTGCATTACCACAAGCCCACCGAAACGTCAATAAAATACCCTCATTGTTCCCTGATTAAATAGCACTGTATGAATATTCCCATATTCAAAATATGCTATAGGGGTGCAATGCCTGGTGAG
Organism: Paralithodes platypus; assembly: GCA_032716605.1. Classification (NCBI taxonomy): domain Eukaryota; kingdom Metazoa; phylum Arthropoda; class Malacostraca; order Decapoda; family Lithodidae; genus Paralithodes; species Paralithodes platypus. The sequence goes on along the minus strand of CM064508.1, from coordinate 26,551,673 downwards.
TTATCTGCTCAACAGGTGGCGTTGTGTGTGTGTAAGTGTGAGAGTCCGAGTGTAGGGGTGAGGCAGTGAAGCACGGGAACGAGGTGGCTTCAGAGATGGGGTCGTTTTGGCCCATGAGTGAGCACCGTGCCTCATGTGAAGGCAAGATGGCAGGTGCTCGTTGTACTCTACGTGCTTCACATGTCTCACTCCCTAGACTGGAACAAGACTTCACGGGCTTCACTGTTCATTGTAAAGCGGTGAATGTTAAGGCTCTCAGCCTATGCCCGAGAGGAAGTAAGTTGGAATATAGAAAAAAAAAAAAAAAAAAAAAAATTGGTGTATTTTTAGATCTGTCGAAAGCTTTCGACTCACTTGATCATTATATATTAATAAAGAAGTTGGAGCATTTAGGTATCCGAGGATTACCACTAAAACTCATGACCAGTTACTTGCTGAATAGGAAACAAGTAGTATTTTATTATAATGAATATTCCTGTTATAAAGAAATTATCCATGGTGTTCCTCAGGGATCGATTTTGGGCCCAATTTTGTTTCTCATTTATATTAATGATCTCATATATTCTAGCAATAAGTTTAAATATGTGTTATATGCAGATGACACGAACCCTCTTATTGAGAACGACAGTCCTGTGAACTTACTTAACAATATAAATATTGAATTAAATAAAATCCTTGAGTGGACTTCAGCAAACAAGCTGTCAATTAACACTAATAAATCACAGTTTATAGTATTTTACAATGGGAGGGTTCCTGATTCTGTAATGCCAATACAATTAGGAGGGAATATTTTATAAAAGAAACAAAAATATAGATTTTTTAGGTGTAATACTTGATGACCAAATGAGCTGGGGACCACATACAAATGCAGTATGCTTAACAATACAAACAATATGTGGCATCTTGTATCACATCAGAAATCAACTTACCCTAGATGCTATGAACAGTATATATTAGTCTCTTGTCTATCCTCATATGCTATATTGTATGACTCTATGGGGTGACACATGGGAAAAAAACATTCAAAACAAGGTTTTCCTATGCCAAAACAGATGTATAAGAACTATTTCATACAAAAAATAAAATAAAATAGTCAACAAAGGAGACATTTTTGTCCATGAATATTTTAAAATTCTAGTATATATATATATATATATATATATATATATATATATATATACACACGTGTTTTGTATCCTTACTGCTATTTAAATATTCAAAGAACCCACAAGTAATAAATCCTATTTTTTGAATTATGTCACATCCTATAAATACCCGCCTAAATAATGTAAACTTAATCATACCCCAAGCACGCACTACGTTGTACCAAAATAGTGTAATTATTTCAGGTCCAAAGGTATGGAATTCACTCCCGAGTAATTTAAGAGGAATAGAGAACAGGGGAGACTCCAGGTGTTTTTTTTGGCTCTGGTCAAAATTTCAAGTTTTTTGTTCTCTCTGTAAACTGCTTCTTTCAACATATGAGAATAGCATAGGAAGGAACAAAAACACATATTGCATCCATAACCCCCAGGGGTGGGGGTTCGCCCAGGACCCCCCCAAAACTGAATAAAATTCAGTCAATCAAAAACAAAAAAAAATTGTGTCTGTAATCTAAAGGGCTTCTCTAAGCAATAGAAATGATCATATGAGGGCATAAACACCCTTATTACATCCCTAAGGTACCCCTTTGGGGTGCCCAATATCAAGGATTTTTGTCCAATTCGAATGAATATATTCATAAAATGTGGGTGTAAAATAAATTTTAAATTAGTTAGCCATCAAAGGTCATTTTCTATAGGTAGAGCACCCCCATAGAAAACATTTATGTAGGAGGGGTAACAAAACTAGACCACCAGAATAGATTTACATTTCTCTAAAAGTTACAAATTAAATTGCTAGTAATTACTTTTTGGCCCTAACGAGTCTATTAACTGGATTTGGTATTGCCCAAATGCATTCCCCATCTAACCACAGCAAATTGGCATATAAAAGAACATTCTCTCGTCGTTTTTTTCGGCGATTTCCCGCAAATTTAGGAGATATGACCCCTTGAAAGTCACATTTCAGCTCTACCCCAAACTAATGGTATAAAATATTTTTTTCACCACCTTCTATTATTTATAGGGGAGAAAGCTGACGCTACTTTGTAGGGGATGCTTGTAGGATACGCCATGCCAAAATTGGGGGAAATTTGGAAAAAATTCAGTGAGTTAATACTGTTTTGTGAAATTCTGCGCTCACGCGCGCGCGCACGTACATAGAGAGTTGATTTTCTCATCGAGTCAACGTTACACCATGACTGTATATGTGGCAAAAGGCCAGCAATGAGTCTCTTATAGAAGCTGAGATAAAAATTCATCTTGGAGTCTCCCCTTTTTTTACATTATTCAAAATATAATTAACAAAATATCTCTATGAAAAACAAAGCAACAACATATGAAAGGACAAGTAATAACCAAATCGTAGAAGTAGCAACTTTAAATAAAGAATATTCCACACAAAATTGAGATAATTTTGTATGGATTTTAATGCTTACGTTGCCATTTAGTTCGATGATGTGCGTTGATGTAACACCATCATCATAAATGTATATAATAAACTCAATTGTCTGCATAGGAGCATCTACTCAGCAAACTAAATAAACAAAAACATCAGAAAGCGTGTGAATCAGTTTGCAAACAGATCTAAATATAATCACAGAATGGTCGGAGAATTGGCAAATGGCCTTTAATGTAAACAAATGTCAGATATTGCAAATAGGCTCCAAAAACCATAAATATGAATATTACATGAACAGGGAGAAAGTTAATAGCGTAACACAGGTAAAAGACCTAGGAGTGCTTATAAATAAAAACCTAAAATCTTCAAACCAATGCAAGGCAGCAGCTAACAAAGCAAACAGAGCATTAGGCTTCATCAGAAGAAATTTTCATTATCACACCA